>CM069236.1:5871606-6384106 GCA_035582765.1 Acer negundo | reverse complement strand
ACTACCGTTATCTACCAGAAAACATTTGATTAAATAGTTTACGATATAAAGTGAAATGAAAAGTGCATCGTGGTGGGGTGAGAATAAATTGGAATAATCAGTTGCATTGAACAAAATTACCATATCTATCAAAGGATCGTTTTTATGAAAAGGTCTCACATCCATGTTTGATACTTGTCGAGTGTGTTTCCTTACGGAATAGTGTGAAATACCACTCACTTCTGATTTGCCCGATATGACGTTGTCGGTTCGTTCTGGACGAGGAGGAGCCGGTGGAGAATTCTTTTCCTTCTCCTTTAATCATGTGTCCCGTTGCGCAAGGGTTGTCTTTCTTTTCTCGTTCAGGAATTCTTTGAGCCGTCCTTGTTTCAGTAACTCTGCCACTTCGAGTTTCAGCCCGATGCATTCATCTGTTCGATGTCTTTGATCGCTATGGAACTCACATCATCTATTCGAATCTCAGTGCTTTAAAAGTGATGTCATCTTCGAAGGCCACCTCACCGAACTTCCCATACCTCTGAGGACATTCATTGCCTTTAATGATTCGATACTGAGGGTGTACTCGGGTACTCGTGTCCTTTGTCGACCATCGACTTGTCTGTTGTAGGCTTGAGGTGATCTATCGTATGGTTGTCTTCTTTCGTCCATTCTTCCTGGATCACTGATATTTCGTTGATCGTCTGATCTTCGTTTGACTCGCTGGTCTCGCCTATGATCCCTTTGTGACCGATTTGAAGGTTGATAGTTCTCTTCATCTTCCTCCCATTTTATCTACGCTTAAGCTTTGGCTAGCACATCTTATAGCGTGCGACATGGGTACTTTGTTAACTCCTTGTAGAGATCTAAATCGTGCTGTAGCCCTTTCTAGAAAGCAAAGATCGCAGTAGCAGGATTACAGTTAGGGATTGATACCTTTTCTCTGTTGAACCTCTTTACATAATCTCAAAGATGCTCTCCTCTCTATTGGGTAACTATGTAGAGTCATCGGATAACTTTTCTAGCTTTCTACTGCTCGAAAATTGTTCGACAAATGTGTCTTTCAATTGTTGAAATGAGCTTATCGAAACATTCGGTAAATTCGTGTACCATTGGAGAGCCAATCCAGTGAGACTCGATTCAAACCATTTTCACATGCACGACTCCCTTTGATCTCTTGGGATTGCAACTATGAACATACGTTACTTGTATTGTGCAATATGGTCTTCTAGATCAGTCGTTCCGGCGTATTATTTCATGTTTGGGAAATTGAACTTCTTTGGCATTTCCATGAGCGCGATCTCATCAACGATTGGGGAATCTGGGAAGCTATTTGCTGCACTTCGTTTGATTGGAGCTAGCATTCTTATGATCTTTTAGATCATTGCCTCTATCTCAGTGAACTTGCGAGTAACCTCAGGGTTAGAATAGAGCAATTTTGGTCTTACCATATCGTTATTTTGTTGGTTCGAGTCCTTTTGTGTCCTAATCGGGGTCAACGAATTCGCTGGTATGGCATTCGCGTTCTTTACCAAAGTGGGCTTGTTGAGATCAATTAATGGGGGATCTAATTACAGTCTTAGGAGCGCGTTCCCCGCCATCTCATGCTATTTTCTGGATCTCCAACTTGCTTCTAAGATCGATTGTCTATTAGGGGTTGTTGCAAAGTAGATTGTGCATTGCCCGATATTTGATCAAGCTTTCCTTCCAGCTCCACGTTCTTGGTTTGAACTTCTGCGTTCTCCTTTTTGAGATTTGCAGTGTGTTGCGCTCTCTGCCATTTGGGTTACGAGAATGTTGAATCGTTCCTCAATATTGCCTGATTCCATCGTCCCCTGTGATGGTGGTATTATGTCAAGAAAATTGTCAGGACCCCACGGTAGGTGCCAAACTGTAGTCGATTAGATATACAATTGATTTTCTAATCATCGAGGTGGGCACTGACAACCTGTAAAAAAATAAATAGACGGAGCGGTGGCTAACCACATGAGTGGGTGTTCCCTTTGAGGGACTCTCCGATGCTCAAGTTAGTTTATTGGTCAAAACGAATGAAATAAAAGGGTTGAGAATGACAAACCGTATTTGTTCGACATAGTCGAGTCGAACAATTGATCAACTAAGTATTGGTCGATATTGATGGTCGAGCAATTTGGATTCTCGATGTAATTGAAGAGTGTTGGATGGACCCCTTTGAGTACCGTCAACAAAGGATTGGGACCAGCGATGTTCGAAACGTGTGTCCTCTTTCGAACTATCGATGATCTAACGATTAATGGCGGAGGATCCCCATTGTAATTAATGTAATGAGTTTATCAGAGATTGGAAAGAATATCAGAGCTTTTACATATCAGTGAGAATTTCAGGACCCTTTCCAACGAGAAGGGGTTTCTTATTTATTGTGGAGACCAGGGGTCTCCAATGTATCGATCTATTCAAGATGAAGCGAGGATTAAGGGTTTTAATTACCTGTTATGATTCATTTGAACCTAGCAATTAAGTGGAGACGTTTGGGATGCGTGTAAATGATTGTCTGATTTCGTGACTTGATTTGACCACGTGTTTGATATGGCTTGATTGTGGTCCAACTTTTGGGCTTTAGGGCTTGTTTCTGATGTTTTTTTTTTATTTATTTTTAATATTTTTTTATATTAATAATATTCAACCTTTGACAACGAACTTGTCTAATTGGACCTGAGACTTGATTTTGACCTCTACAATTTGAAGAACACTTTAACTTAACTCAGCCAAGTTTTAATCTTCATTGGACTTTTTTTGTAGCTCCGTTCCTGAAGTAGAAGTCATGCATATATGCTAACGGACTAGAGATATTGTACATGGACCGGGTCCTTTGTCTCAATCTTGGATTCATGGCTCTAAAATTTCAACAAAAAATAAACAAAGGTTTCTTTTCTTTGAACAATTTTTTCTAATGTTCTTTGAATTGATCAGCTTAATTAATTGAGCTTGTCACCTGGACTTCATTATTTTCTAATTAATATACTATGTAGGCGTGTAACTAAATGGTGACCCAAAATACGACTATATGACCATGTATGATGTGAATTAGTAGTAAAGAGTGTTTATTCAATTTAACAATATTACATATTCGAATTGATATACCCCTTATTTATTCCGACTTTGTGTGGAAGGGCTTTCCTATTTAATTGATAAAGCATTTTCACATGGTGATATTATTGGGGTACATATGTGGTAGAATAGGTCCTTTCATTTCTCATTTATTTTTCGCAGATGATAGTCTCCTTTTCGCTAGAGCTGATAGGAGGAATTGTAGGGCTATCAAGAATATTCTGGTGGACTATGAGCTTCATTCAGTTCAAGTTGTGAATTTCGTTAAATCGGCTCTATTTACTACCAAATATGTCCCTAGGTCGCTTGGGGATCGTTTGGCTAATATTGTGGGTGTTAATCTAGTTAGGTGCCATGATAAATACCTTGGCCTACTTAGTTTTGCAGGGAGGAATAAAAGGCAGATTTTCGATAGTCTTAAAGATAGAGTGTGGAGACATAAAAATTTTTCGTCCGGAGAGAAAGAAGTGTTACTCAAGGCGGTTTTCTAGGCTATTCCCTCTTATGCCATGAATTTATTTCGGTTGCATAAGGGGTTTATTTCTGACGTTAATCGTCTATGCTCGCGGTTTTGGTAGGGTAGTACTAATGTGGTTAGGAAGCTTCATTAGGGTTCATGGGAGAAGTTGTGTGATGGTAATGATGTTGGTGGGCTTGGTTTTCATGATCTTGCTCTCTTTAATCAGGTCATTCTAGCAAAGCGGTGTTTGCATTTCATCAAGTGGTCGAATTCGTTGGTGGCTAAAGTTTTCAAGGGTAGGTATTTTTCAACTGTCGATTTTCTTCATGCTAATAAGGGAGGCTCTGGCTCCTATGTCTGGAAAAGTTTTCTGTAGGGGGGGAAGCTGATTGAGGCATGGTCTAGGTGGTGGGTTGGGACTCGATCTTCTATCTTGATCAATGGTGATAGGTGGATTCCTTGGTCGCATTCTTTTATTATCCAGTCTTCTTCGATACTAGGGTAGGATGCTACAGTCAGGTCTCTCCTCACTTCTTCGAACGGTTGGAATATCTCCTTATCAGGTATTCCTTCTCTCTTGAAGAGGTAGAAGCTATTCTGAGCCTCTCTTTAGGGGTTCAGGCTGACGATGGTCTGCTTTGGCATTTTAAGAAAGATGGTAATTACTCGGTGATGAGTGGTTATAAGCTGAGTAAATCTCTTTTTTCTATGGAGGTTCCATCTGGCTATGGTTGTTCGAGTTGGTGGAAGTCCATTTGGAAAGTGAATATTCCTCTGAAAGTGAAAAGTTTTGTCTTGAGGGATTGTAGGAATTAGATCCCTACTCTGTTCAATATTGCTAGTCATTGAATCTCTAGTTATGGAAGCTGTCTGGTGTGCTCTAAGGTGCCGAAAATGACAACTTTGCCTTATGGGGTTGTGTTAGTCTCAAAGATGTTCGTGCTACTTGTTTTTTCCTTGATGGTCCAAAATGGAGGGATGATATAAACTTCCAAGATATTTTCCTCTACTATTTTCGGCTTCTTGGCATGGAAGATATGAAGCTCATTTGTACTGTGTAGTGGAGAATTTGGTATTTGTTAACCGAAATTTACTAGCGAGGTGGATATAGAATTAACGACTTTAATAGACCATGATCAGAATTAGCCACGGTCAGAGGGGTATCACGTAGTTTGATTCCTATGATTTCCTGTAAAGGGAACTCAATATAATGATGGTCAAAACAGAAAGATAATCGATTATATTATACCATAAATGAGAGGAATACAATGAATTTTTTTACGTAGTCTAGATACAATGTTGAGAAATACTCTCCACCGGTCAATATAGGCGAAGTATAACATAGTTAGCTGTGGAGATCTCGTGCAAGTCGATAAGTAGAAACAAGGCTGTAAGTTTAGGGTTTTGAATTTTCGATCCTTCATAGTTGAGTATAACATCATATATATATAGGTCTTATTACTTGTCATGCACTCTTATAACTTTGATCTAGGGTTTCAGCAATTATAGGACTTTCCTTACCGATAAGCTGAATATCGTGCAAAATCCAATCCCTAAAATCAAGTGATTCTTTCTTTGGTGGATTCTGGCAGACTCCGCTTTTAAATAGGACTCTTAAGTGGCGGGAATGAGTCCTCCTCTTTAATGTTAAAAATGCTGGCGTTTTGGTGTTCTTCTTTGTAGCTTTAAACTTTGGTCTTCTAGATCCGTATGTCTTACCTTGGTAGCATCCTCATCTAATACCTTGGCTGTTTGGCGAGCTAGCTCTTTGCAGTGTCAGGGTACCCATACGCCTTTCTTTTTGTTGTATCATGATTTCCATTGATCCCTTAGTCACCTAGGTTATAGGATACTGGTTGATGCTGTGACAAGGTATCGAGGTGACATAGTGGCGGGGGTACCTGTTCTATATAGAAACGGGGTACCCGGTCTATGTAGAAGCGGGATACCCAACCCACATAGAAGCGGGGGGTATTAGGACAGTGTAGCATGGTTTGTAGGATTTCCTTTTATTATCTTGGAATCTTCATGCTTATGATCTTGCTTTGGCTTTACTAGATATATATCCTAGTATATTGTTCTGGATTTTCTTCAAGAGGTATTCGGATGTTGTCTACTGAAAAACTTCCTCATGGATCCTAGGTGGAAAATTTTTCTTTGGTCCTTAGCAAATTTTGGTGGTTAATAGAAGTCACCCCCCCCCCCCCCCCCCTCCTCAACTTGAACATCGGTATCTAGCTCGGGGTTAGAGTCAGGATTCCTAGTTTTCCTAGTTTTGCTTGAAGGATTCTTAGTACCCTGTCCAGCTGGATTCTACTATCAGAGAGGAAAATCTTTCTTGGATACGTAAGTATTAAATGCTCTACCCATGTGTCGAATGAGGATTGCTTAGTAAGTTCAAACGAGCTGTTTTTGGTGCTATTTTTTGGAAACCGTCTCCTGCACGTTTTCGATAATTGATGGTGGTTTTCTTTTTCTGTTTCGATAACCACCCATTAAGCGCCTATAAATATCTTTTACTAGAAAATCGTTATCGGGGTGAGTTTTCAAATAACGACTTTTAAAGGGACCACGGTCATGATAGACCACGGTCCAGAGGGATATCGCGTAGCTCGATACCTACATAATGTCAATAAAATAAACTAGACACAATGGTGATTATAGGCGAGGAGAAAACAACGTTTGTATTCATATATTCATAATAAGTAAAATACAACTCGATAACATCAATTAGAACTAGATATTAGTATAGTGGAGATTTCTACTCTCTAGGAGAATTCTAACACAATTGGAGATGGTCAAATCGTACGAGTCGATAAGTAGAAAAGCTATAGAACTCCCGTTCTCCAATTTTCAGATCCCTTTCTCTGAACATGGACGTCCTATTTTATTTCCTCCTTCATGCCAATCAAATCCTTCTAATTTAGATCAAATTAATTGACCGTGTTAAAGGAATTGACATGCGTTAATGGGGGATATCAATTTACATGGGGATGGCTCCCTTTAATGACATCATGTTTCCGTTTATGCTTGAAGTATGAATCAATTGCTTTATTGGGTCTCATTTATGGCGCTTTAACTGATGAACAAGTCAACCCTTTCCTTCCACGTTTACTTAAAGAAAGATTCTAACCTTGTACTCGCGTAACATCCCTCTTCTAGTTTTAATATAGGAAACTGGGTATAGCATTCTTACTTGGTAGCTTATTCCTCTAACATTTTATCTACCAGGTAGATTAGTTCTAGAAGGAATCGGGGTACCAGAGGAATACAATAGCGAGGTACCAAAAAGTGTTAGCAGGGTATCGAGATACATAGGTGAGGTACCTGGACGAGGTGATGGTAGGATGTCTGAATATAGTAGCGGAGTACCTAGGTGTAGTAGTAAGGTACCTGGATAGAAGTGGCGGTGGTATATCCTGATAAGGTGGTGAGGTATCAAGACTTGGGGGTGGGGCACCCAAATGTGGTAGAGGGGTACCTTGACGTGGCAATGGGGTACCCCGGAGTTTGTGATAGCATAATTTTTATATCCTGTTATATTTGATATAACTTCCTTTCTAAAGTAGCGAGATATTTCTTACGGTTTCCTTTACCTCTTATTTTAGTGGAAAATTCTTCTTTGAACCCCTGCCAATTTTGGCGATTAACAATATCCATTTTTCATCCTCTATTCATTCACGCCCACTTAAATCAAGAAATCAAGAATCAACTTTACTTTTCCTCGACTATTTACCATCCCCAAATTATCTTTTTCTTTTCTTCTCTGCAATAGCATCCTCATAAAATCCTCATGGAGAGTATGGTTCCATCTCAAATTCGCTGTTTAGACCAGGATTTGGTTATTAGGTCAAGTTCCAACAGTAAACTTGAGGACGTACTTTGACTTGCAAGTGGGGAGGACGAAGAAGATGTTGAACATGAAGAAATCCCGATTGAAATTCCGATTAGAGGTTTCTAAGATAGGATTCCTACCCTACCCTTTGAAGGTCGGCTTATTCCTTCTTCTATTTGTACTGTCGACACCCTATCACTCTTGAGGAGCGAGTACCAGATCCCGGATAACGTCACTTTTACCCTTCCACATCGAGGTTTCAATGTGTACTACCCCCCTAAGAGTCATTTCCCATTCATGTATCCGCTTTCGAATGTGGGGTTAGTTTACCCTTTCATCCCCTTCTTCTTAAGACACTTAATGTTCTCAAATTGGCCCCGTTACAACTCTCGTTGGGTTTCTGGAAGCATTTGACTAGATTCCTGATGCTTTGGCTTGAACAATGCGAGAGGGAGTAGGTGGATAAAGAATTAGGATTCAATGAAATTCGATATGTCTTTTAGGTGGCGACCTTACTATCGGGCTACAAAAACCAGTTTTATCTAAGAGCACACAATCATTTGAATTTTATTGTACCTGGAGCCAATATAACATACAATAAATCTTGGTGGGAAGAGTGGGTCATGGTTGGAGGAGACTGGGGACGGTCGATATGCATCGGCAGAATTAATTACCAAGTACCCACTCAGTTTAGCAAAAGGATATATGGGACAAGGGGAACATTTCTACTAAATCCCTAGGTTTTATGAAGAAAATTGTGGATTGATCCTTCTTGAACCTGAAATATCCCATTGTTTATCCTTATAAGAGTGCTAGACTGTACTAGTATCTCAAGATTTATGTTGCCAATCCAGGTAAATGGCTTTCTTCCTTTCTGTTTTTACTCTTTCTTCCTTCCTTGAGCCTTTTCTGATTTTTTAAAAAATTTTTACAGTATTTACCACTCCTCATTTGCCTTCTTTTCCTGTTCTCACAGGATCAGGGCTTCAAGCCCCTTTACCGATGATTCTCCCGTCCCTTCTCCCATTAGCTCTTCTATTCACTCTCATGGTACCGATGCTGATACTGGTGCTAGTGTTGGGCCTGATTTGCCCGTTACTCCCCCCTTTTTGTTCCAACGGGGTCGTCTTTACGCCTTATTATCCCACTACCTGATATGGTTCATGCACGCCCTTCAATAAGGGCCATGCTAGCAACAGCTGCCAAGGCTCAAGGGTCATCTATTTAGACAAAGAAACAGGCTTTAACTACTTCCGTAGCCAGGTATTTACCAGCAATTTCTCCTTTTATTCTCCCTCCTCCATTTGATTCCACCCAGCAACGATCTAGGGTGGAGAAAGAGAAAAGAAATATTGTTGTGGCGACTTCTGCAGGCCAACCCTCTGGGTTAGGGTCGATGGATAGCAACCGATAGGAGCTGTTATCCTATTTTGTTGCCGCTTGCTCCGGGGTTAGCCTGGATGCTATGGTTGCCATGACAAGGGATCTTCTATTCACAAGAGGAGCTTCTCTGCTTGCTGAGGTATGTTTCAAGACTTTCTACCTTACTTAGTTGATTTTTAGGGAGGTTTTCATTTCTTTTTTCTTTTTGCAGGCTTTTAAATTCAATCTGGCTATGGGAGCAGCAGCTGAAGACTTCGTAGGAGGCCAACATTACGGCCAAGCTAAGTTAGAGGAGGCTATGAGAGACCTAGCTCAATCCAAGGAGGTCACATATACCTTGATCCGTTCTGCTGCCAAGTCTGAAAGGGGTATGTAGGAGGCCTTAGTGGATCTAAAGAGGATAAAGCGCGCTCTAGATACGAAGACTTTTAAGTCCACCTGCCGTTGGGCTCAGAGGGAGGAGCTGGCCAAGGAGAAGACTGTGCTTGTGGAGGAGAATCGCCTCATGAGGGATGTAGTATTGGCTCTGAATGCTAAGGCAGACGAGTCTTTTGAGCTCGGGTACTTTACTGCTTTCTATGAGGTGGTCCAAGCTCTTTGATTGCTTCATTTCTACACAAAGTGTAGCCCCATTTTAGTATCATTTTGTGTTCATTCCTCGGTTAAAACCGAGTATTTAATATCATAAAATAAGTGTTTCAGGTATTTATGGAGTTCATGGGCATTGAAGTAATTTTGAAGAATCAGGGGTCAAAGTTGAAATATGAAGAATAGATTGAAGATTCTATGATTAGAGAAGAGTTGAGGGGTGCCTTTTGTAATTGTCTAGCCAACGCACCACAGCTTGCCACGTCGTTTAAGTGAAACGGTGCCTTTTAGGAGTTGGGCCTTCAACCCGACCCGGACTAGGACCGGATCCAGTTTTCCAAATAGTTCAGACCCAATTGCTGAGTGCACTCCTGTTTCTCGATAAATGCACCCCCGCCACATCAGCCTGACGTCAGCGTCTTTTACCTTGAGTGGGTCTGCGTAGACATGCGTACCCAACCCGACCCGGTTTCAGACCCGCTTCATCTGGCCACTTTCCAGTGGTTTTCCGCCTAGATTGCCAACGTCACCCCCTCGGTCCGTTTGGCACCTATTTCGAGTCTCCATACAAAGATTTTCTCCAAGCTCCAATTCCTTCAAGCTTCCATGGCTTCCAAGCTCATTCTCCACCCGCGACAAGCAAGCAGCACCCCAGACGATAGTAATGTGCCGCAGTTGAAGTGTTGCGGTAGTCCAAACCGTGGCACCCTCGCGACAGAGACTTCTTAGATGTGCCACGGTCTAGATGCCGCTTTCGCGAACCGTGAAAAACCCCAACCGCGGCTATTCGTATCTTGGTCATTTTGGACGAGTTTTTAGCCCTATTTTGAACCCATATATATACATCTCTTGTTCTAAAAGAAAAGAGGAGGAAAGATACAAAAAGGAAACCGAACTTCAAAGCTAAATCCACCAAATACCTTCTCATTCCACCATCTCTTCCACCCACACATACACCCATCACTTCTCTTTACCACATCCACCATCACTCCATCTTTTGGAACCAAAAGAGAGTTGAAGAGAGTGGAAAAGGAAGAAGAGAAGATCTCATTAGTTTTCTCTAATCTTTATTCTCTTTATTTTCCTTTACATAGCCATGTATTTAATTGATTTAATATATTGTATAGCTATACTTTGTGAGATGAGCTAAATATTAATTGTTAGGATATGATGAAACCCCACCCTTGAATATCTATATGTATTGACCTTTGTTTATTCATTTTGTGCAAGTGTGGTTTGTATGGGTATTTTAGTGTGCTTAAAACTTTAAATTGATTGATCTCCTTTTGAATGATTTTTGTGGTGTGTTATGTACTAACCGGAGACGCACACCACGTGCTCGATAAAATGTCATATATGCATGTCTAGAAAAGTAAACCTACTAAGGCTAGCGTATAGGATTCGTTTAGTGCACCAATATCCTTAACGAACCCATTCATATATTCCGAGTAATCGAGAGATAAGCTTGGGTATGATTTTAGGTGTAATCTATTCTACTAGACCGAGATTGTAGGTTAATATTAGGGTGCATGAATCTATGAATTATACGAGAATAATTTGGGTGAGCATTTGAATCTGGAACGGAAGTCAATAGAGGGTGTGCGGTGTAGTCAAGTCTAGCATATTTCTCTCTATTATCACATTAGATTTTATTTTGTGTTATTCTTCTTTTGCATTAGTTTAAATCCTTTTATTAATTTAGTTTAATTTGCGTAATTAGAAAACCTTTCTTTTATGATTGTTTGAATAGCATCTAGGCTAATCAATTTCAGTAATCGATCACTCAATCCCTATGGAAACGAACTTTACTTACCATTGTGCTACTCTTCGACCTCGTCCTATTGCGAGTGTCACTAAAAGAGACTAGTCACTCTTCCCGCTGATTTCGATTTGCAGGGCGTGATTGGATAGGACAGGGGTCAGATTTTTGCCAAAGCCACTCAATTCTCAAATGCTGATCTAGCCTCAACAAACCCCAATGCCATCCCAGATCCTCATCTACAATCCGAAATTACCTCGATCGATGCTGACCCAATAGAAGAAACTTGGGAGATTCAGGATCCTCCTGTTACCCAAGATGACCAGATGCGGGATGTTATGCTGCCTACTAAGGTCATTCATGTGGTGGAGGTAGATGTTTCAGCCAAAGCTGGTGTATTATGAGCGGGTAAAGTTCAAACTGAGGCTTTAATTACAGTAGCTGGAGAAGCGGGTGCAGTCAGTCCAGAAGAAAAGGCAGGGGAGAAACAAGACAAAGCATAATCTTTTCATCAATTTAATCTAACATTCTTTGTAGCCCGAAAACGGGGGTTGGGCTCCCTGCTTGATGGAATGAACAAGACTTTCCTTTTGTGACTCACGTATTATCTTGCTTGTACAAGGTGTAACTTGGGTGAAATGTTCACTTGTTGGATTGCTCATAACCTAGATAAAAATTATTAATAATTATTGATACTTGGATACTTATTCATCATAGTCTAGGCAATGCCTGACCTTCCTCACTCTTAGTAATAGTTTGGGTGGTATTCATCACAGTCCAGGCAATGCCTGATCTTCCTCACTCTTAGTAGTAATATGAGTGGTATTCATCTTGTGAAACCTGATAGGAACTTATGTATAGGGGACCTGATTTGGGGGGTGATCCAGGTAAGTCATCGGGATCTGGCTTCCCCTTTATGGAATCGGGGTATTTAGACATTCCTGATCAAAAACCTTAATAGTTAGCCCCCTATTATAAGCAAATTGAGATACTTGGTGCCCTTGTTCCATGAATCCTGGTATTAGCATGACCTGCACCTGACAGACGGTTAAAATCCTCATTTGCATATGAGTTCATATGGGGAGATGAGATATTGAATGAAGGATTTTTCTATCTTGCTTAGGTGGCCCCCACTGTCTAGATGGATGGTCTTCCTGAGACACCTGCTTTTAATACGCCGATTCAGGAGTTCAGTCACGACTGGTCAGCTTATGTGAATGGGTCATTTTTAGCATTTCTCCTCGAAACCGTAGCCCGTATGTCCCCAGTCATTATTACTTTGTACTAATATCCGCCTATTTTTCTCTATAAATAGAATGTCTTTCTTCATTATCCTTCATTCTGAAAAAATTATAAAAAGTGAAGCAAGGTTATCCCAAGCTTTTTCATTTTATGGCAGATTCATCCATTCCTGCTGTCAGTCTTGGTGCTTCTCTTGATATGGAAAAGGTTGATGATTCACAATCAAAAGTAAGGAGGAAAGAACATGGCAACCGTGATTTCGGGTCAAGCTCCATCTCGATCTGGCCTTGTTGTTCTATTAGGGAACTTCATATCGAGCTGGGTTTTCGTAACTGGACCGGAAGCCTTGCTCGAAGTTGTAGGATGAAACCGGGATACTCCCCTCTTTCCAACTATCTGAAGATTTTCTGGGTCGGTGGTTAAAGGTGTCATTCATAAGGGTACTTAAGGACACAATGGCCGTGTCTAGAATGTCTCCAAACGCGCTATTAGTGTCGAAGTCAACAAACAGGTTGGTGACTAGATGAATAGAACAAAGATCTATGAGTGGGCGGAGCACGTTCTGCCTTCAAGATGCACTGAGGATTCGAAGCTGAAAAAGAAAGGTGATGAACTCAAGGCTGAAGCAAAGGCATGAGGCCTTTTGGCATGATTTCTGTTAATACCATTCCAAAGGAATCGAAAAAACTGATGTAGCCAGTCTGAATCTAAGAGGCTATAGAAGAGAAAGATGCAAGATTTCACTTGATCTTCATGTTGTTTTTTCGTTTATTCATATCTTGTAGCCTGATTGCGAGGTTTAGGCACCCTGATTGATCAATTGGATGTTTATTTTTTGCAAATGTACTGTCTTTTTATTTTTGCTAGGTCGTGGTAGGACCTTACATAACAATAATCCAAATGAAAACTTACTTGTAATACTAACGATTCTTTGTACTTGCTTGCTTATAGTATGTCTGGTAGAGTCTGATTTATGCTTGCTAAATATAGATAAAGGATTTGTTTGAGATGTTATCAACCCTCCTTTTTTATATCTGGCCATGGAGGAACTAGACCTGAATTACCCCCGAAGATAACTTGGTCAGTAGTTCTTTTGTAAGACTTGGTGAACATTTTGCAAGGAACTTCAATCCAGTGGTGCTTCAGACCTAGTATCAGGATAGTGCAAAATTTTGAGCATTTGATTGATACCTCCTGTATTAGGAATCCAGGTAACCTACTCAGGGATCCCGGTTTCTTAGCAATCCATCATAGTAGGCCATCAAAGCCTTCCCAGCACCAGGTCTTCATATGGCGAATCAAGGTGTCAAGTATCCAACTAAGGGATCTTGGTCCTTTGATTAATCTGTTCCGGTGGAGGGTATTTCTCGACATGGTTTTTCACATGGCGAATCAAGGTGCCAAACATCCTGCTTAAGGATCCTGGTCCTTTGATGATCTATCCTAGTGGAGGGTATTCCCCGACCTGAATCTTTACATGGCGAATCAAGGTGCCAAACATCCTGTTAAGGGATCCTGGTCCCTTGATAAATCTGTCCTGGTGAAGGGTATTCCCTGACCTGGTTCTTCACATGGCGAATCAAGGTGATGAATATCCTGCTAAGGGATCCTGGTCCTTTGATAAATCTGTCCTGGTGGGAGGTATTCCCTAACCTGGTTCTTCACATGGCGAATCAAGGTGACAGACATCCTACTAAGGGATCATGGTCCTTTGATGATCTGTCCTGGTAGGGGATATTCCCTGACCTAGTTCTTCACATGGCGAATCAAAGTGTCGGACATCCTGCAAAGGGATCCTGGTCCTTTTATGATCTGTCCTGGTAGAGGGTATTCCCCGAACAAGGCTTCAGGAATGTTGTATAGGCTTTCCTAGTCTTGAGGACTACGATGGGCAACCAAGGCCACGAATTCGCATCCCTAGTCTGGTAAGCAACTATGCCACTTAGGCATTTATGCACCATATCCTTCTTAGTGGAGGGTATACCCCGTATAAGGCAGCAGAGGCGCCATGTGGCTGTTCCTTGTCTTGTGGCGATTTAGTTATGGCGATCCTCCTAGAGGGGTTGATCTGGTCTAGGGCATCAGGATTGATGTATAACTCTTCTGGTATTGAGGCGATTTAGTTATAGCGATCCTCCTAGAGAGGTTGACCTAGTCCAGGGCATTAGGAGTGCTATATAGCTTTCTTGGTCTTGATGCGATTTGATTATGGCGATCCTTCTGGAGGGGTTGACCAAGTCCAGGGCATCAGGAGTGGTGTATAGCTCTCTTGGTCTTGAGGCAATTTAGTTATGGCGAAAGGTTAAGGATGAGCATTAGAGAATCATGTAGGAGAATAACTAACTGCTTTTATTGAATTTTCAAACTCATACAAAGCAAAGCTCGGGGTATACATTTGATGTCATACCAGTCGAAAAAAAAGAATAAATATTCCTGTTAACCACTAAGGGTAAAACCTATTGAGGTGATCGATATTCCAGGTGTGGTCAACCGGGTAACCATCTGTTAACCGTAAAAATCGGAAAAAGACCAAAGAAGAATTTTCCACCTAGATACAGGGAGGAGACATAAGCCAAGATACCGCATAACTACTCCTAGAAAGAAGAATGCTAAATTAAATCTGGATACCTACCACCTCCTTCGGATCAATCCTGTCAAGCCCAGCGATCCTGGTAACCCCTAAGTAGCTCGATGTGAAGTTCTACTCAAAATCCCGTCACAGCACGGCTAGGTACGCTGCTATTGCACCAGTTAGGTATCCCGTTACCAAGATCAACAGGGTACCCCGCCATTACGTCAGCAGAGTACCTCGCTGCCACATCACATAAGCATCCATATACTAGACCCACTAAGTACCTCGCTTCTACATTCAGCTAGGTACCTCGCTGCAAGAACAACCGATATCGGGTTACCCCGCCGACCAAGCACCTAACCAGGAAAGCATCAAACTAGAAAGAGATGGGGTACATGAGAACCCAAATGAACCCAAATATCTCCAGGGATCCTCTCACCAGTTAACCATAAGAAACATTAACATAATCTGAAATACGTATGTCCAGGCGGACAAGTCTTGAAACTCCAAAGCTAGAGGGATGAAACTCGGTCGTTCATCTCCCGATAAAAAGGTAGACTCCTTCCCACCACTTAAGAATTCCATTCGAATAAGGAGTCCACTTATATTAGAATCCTCTCCAAAAGGAATCACTTGATTCGGATAATTAAAGCTCCTACAAGATTGTCTCCTGGAAGGAAAGAAAGTCTTGTGATCGCCAAAACCCTAGACGGAAATTATAGGAGTGCATGGCAAGCAACGGGACTTATATCTACAACACTACATTCACTAAAAAGGGGATCGAAAATTGGCCTCCCCAAACCCTACACTCGCTTTTAATTCTACTTATCAACAGGCACGAGCACGCCATCTCCATCATCCAACAAAACCTTGAATACCATCATATATCACCTTTTTTTAACAGTAATCTTGTTGGTATTGAACTACATGATACCCCTCCGACCGGGATCAACCTCTATCTTGGTCCTTAAAGTTGTTATTTGGAGATTCACCTTAGTGATAATATTCCATTAACACTTTTGGCGCCGTCTGTGGGAAATACCTTCCCAACATTTATAGAAAAGCTATCTTAGTTCTACTCGGCGAAGCAGAAAGATGAGACTACGATCCTCTAAGGCCCGTCCAGCTCCATTGAGACCCTTGTTACTTACTTCCACCGAAAGAGCTCAAAGACAGGGTAGAGGATTCAGGAATGACAATATGGCACCAATACCTCCTCTAGTCACAGCCGTAGGCCCTTTGCCTCGAGACCCGACTAGGCAGGAGATCAATCAGGATATTCTAGAGCAACAAGCTGCTGCCTACGTAAAAGCCATCCGATTTAGAATGATAGCTCAAGGAATCCCTTTTGAAGTAGCAGGATCATAGGAGACATTGGCCCAAGTATCCGGGTACCAGTATTTGACCGACTAGGTCCATTTCTACCAACCTTGGTCCGCCAGGTTAATCACAGACCCTAACTGGTACAGTCAGTGATTGAGATTCCATAAAGGAGAGTCCAACCCCCAGCAACGCCAACGGGAGAGAAGAAAGATCCACAGCCAAACTCAGAAGGAAGCGCCAGATCCCAAAAAAGCCCTAGAAGTAGGCACCAGAAAGCTAAGCGGAAGGAAGTGGTTGTTGATTCAGAGACCTCGGATGAAGAAGGCTCGGTGGCCCGATCCGGAAACGCTAAATCTCAGCGCTTGGAAGATCAGATGGCCAAAATGGCAAAGGAGTTGGAAGAGTTAAAGAAGGGAAAGCATTAAGGAATCCGGAAGAACCCCCTAGGAGAGATGAATGCACCATTCTCCAAAAGAATCAGGGAGGCAGGGCTTCCCCCCAAATTCAGGATGCCCTCCGAAAAGTATTTCGGAATAGAGGATCCAATCAGTCACCTGGAAAGTTTTATACACAAGATGGAAGTCCAGAATGTAACACGGTCAGCCATGTGCAGGATGTTCCCCTCTACCTTGACTGACTATGCCAAAAAGTGGTTCAGGAAATTGCCATTAGGTAATGTTGATTCTTTTTCTAAACTCACCACAGCTTTTTGTGCATAGTTTCAGGGAATCAATCCTCGTCCCAAGGACCCTATCTTGCTTCAGTATGTGATCCAGAAGCGAGGTGAAACATTGAGATCTTATGTGGAGAAATTCCATAAGGAAGTGATCCAGATGGGAGTATTCGACGAAAAAGAAACCTTGGCTAATTTCTAAAGAAACTTGTTGGCGGGCAGACTATTCCGCTCTTTTGCTAAGCATCCACCAGAAACTTACCAGGAAGCCTACAATCGAACTTTAGAATAGGTAGACATAAAAGAGAACTCCAGATCAAGGTTGAACATGATGAAGCCCGGCTGGCCCCGCATCTTAAGAGGGAGGCTCCAAAGCCCATACCAGTCAAGAGATTCCAAAATCAGCCCCCAAATAGGTCAACCTACATGCCGCCTCCTATTCCCTCGTACCAGGAAAGATACCTGACAAGAAGATCCCCTCTTAAGAGATCGCCTCCCAGGGCGGCCCCTCTGAAAGAAGTTACCCGGGTAGAAAGGGAGGAAGATGTATATAATCACTACACCCCTCTCAATGCTTCAAGAGAAACCATCTACCTCGCCATCTAGGACAAATGCCTACTCAGGAAGCCGGGTCCCACGAAAGTCCCAACTGATAGAAGGAACCAGTACAAGTCTTGCGATTTCCACGAGGAATTCGGACACAACACTTCAGAATGCTATAGCCTCCGCAATCAGATCGAAGGATTGGTAAGGGTAGGCCTGCTGACAGAATTTCTATAACAGGTACGGGATAGCATCAAGAAGGGGAAACGGGTACAAAGCGGGATGCAAGAGGTGGCAGATAAAAGAATGGATGCAGAGAAGAATCTGATGCAGCAGATTCAAGTGATTCATACCATTAGTGGAGGCCCCACCTTGGCTGGAACTTCCAAAATTTCTAGGAAGAACCACGCAAGAAAGATTCCCATGCTCATCGCAGGTCATAAGAAATTTAAGGTCAGTAGTGGATCCCGAGATCCATCCCGCTCTACCAAGATTGTCTTCACAGAGGAAAATGTCTACAATACAGTCCAACCACATGACGATCCCATGGTAATCTCGGTACAGATTCCTAACTGCCGGGTTCACCATGTCTTGATCGATACAAGAAGCAGCGTCGACATTCTATTTAAAGGAGCTCATAAGCAATTTAACTTGAAGAATTCCTGCTACAACAGCTGCACCTCGCTTTTGTATGGATTCACATGGGACTCTGTAATGCCCATGAAATCCAAAATCCTGCCAGTGATAGTCGGAGAAGCTCTACTTCAGCAGAGCGTGATGACGGAGTTCATCGTGGTGGATATCCCGTCTGCCTACAATGTTATTCTGGGTAGGCACGTGATGACGGAGTTCATAGTGGTGGATATCCCATCTACCTATAATGTTATTCTGGGTAGGCTCTTCCTCTTAGGGATAAAGGGGGTATTATCCGTTTATCACAACGTCCTAAAGTTTCCAGTGGGAACAGAAGTAGGAGAAGTCAGAGGGGATCAACAGGCAGCGCCCCATTGCTATGCGGTATCCACCAATCCCGCCGCGCTCACCAGACAGTGCGCACACGTGGCCAGTGAAGTAAACACGGGTACTAGCCCTTAACTGGGAAGGCCCCTACCTGATTAAAGCAATGCTCCAGGGTGGCGCCTATAAGCTGGAAAACCTAGAGGGATACCTGGTGGATCACATATGGAATGCTGATCACCTCAGGAAATTCTACCATTGGGAATTCAATTTATATCGACTGGAATACACACCCCGATTTTATATTGTACTATTTGAAAAATTCAATAAAGTTAGTTATCTCTCCTACATGATTCTCCAATGATCACTCTGCAAGCTCCTCTATATAATTCTTCTATAGCTCATCTTGGCGCCTTGGTCGGGGTATACCCTCCTTCGAGAAGCCTAATGCTAAAAGTGGCATAAGTTGCCTACCAGGATAGATAATTCTCGCCATTACTGAATCGCCTCAAGACCAGGAAATAGCCTCATAGCGCTCCTGCTTCCTTGGTCGGGGTACACCCTCCTCCAAGAAGATTCTGCTATATCAGACTAAGGACTCGAACTCGTGGCCTTAGTTGCTCGTCGTATCCTCAAGACTAGGAAATAGCCTTAGGGCGCTCCTGCTGCCTTGGTCGGGGTATACCCTCCTCCAAGAAGGATCTGATACACCTGACTAAGGATCCAGACTCGCGGCCTTAGTTGCCCACCGCATCCTCAAGACTAGGAAATAGCCTCAAAGCGCTCCTGCTGCCTTGGCCATGGTATACCCTCCGCCGGGAAGCTTGGTGCTAAAGTGGCCTAAGTGGCCTACCAGGACAGACCATCAGAAGGATCGGGATACCTTTACGAGATACCTGGCTCCTTACTTCTCCATCTCTCCAAGAAGAAATGACATAAAGGCATTCCAGCTACCTTGGTCGGGGTATACCCACCTCCGAGAAGCATGATGCTAAAGCAATCTAAATTGCCTATCATGACAGAATCTCAGAAGAAACTGGATACCTTACCAAGGTACCTGATGACTTGCTTCTTCCGAACACACTTATAGCTGAAGCAGGCTTGATTATCAATTAGGATATCCAGAACCTCAAACTGCTACATACTCATTAAAAACCAACTAAAGAAAGGGACGTGTTCACCTGCTAGATCCCGTTGGTGTTTACAACGACAAGGTACAAGATTGTTATATGGCTATCAAGTATCCCGATCAAGGGGTAGGTCTCCAAATTTAGTTTTGTTCGTTTACAAGTACGAAAGCTGCAGGATTTCCCCTAAGTCAGGAGATCTCCTAAGTCAAGATTTTTCCGGAGTCCAGATATTTCTAAGTAAATTTCTTTCTAAATCAGAAGAGCAAGCAAGATACTATGTGTCTTAGTAAAAGAAGAAATTTTTGTTGACTGGAACAGGGAGCCCAACCCCCAATTACGGGCTACAAAAAAAAAGTGAAACAGTAAGACAAACAAATCATGCATCACCCTGCTCTCCCAACGCCTCCAGGCCCTGGTTTGTCTCGCCCGTACCATCGTTTGCCTTGATGACTGCCTCAGCTTGAACCCCTTCAATTTCTGCTACCTCGGGGGTGGCAGGAACTCCTACCCCCTAACTAACTCAATCATGGCCTTTGCAAGATCCTTAGTCTTCTATGGCCTACCATTCTGTGAGGTTGGGAGCTTGGACGCTGATGTTATGCCTTTATCTATCTGACCCACAAAAGGCCGGGTAGGTCTTTGAAGAATAAGGGGATCAGAAATTGTAGCAGATGTGGGAGGATCCAGATAGACCTGGGTAGATCCTGAAAGCTAGGCGACCCTTGCTTCAATTTGCTCCCGGTCCCATCCTAGAGAGGCCATCAAGTCAAAAGTAGGAGGAAGGCTTTGGCAACTTCATAGGAGGCATAAAAATATCCATCTCCAAAGGCGCCATCTATCTTTGCCTCTAAGTTCCCTATCGAACCCCGCAGGAGTTGATTTTCATCATGGAGTATGACTTTTTTACTCTTCAAGCTATCCCTTTCTTCTCGGCAGCGTAGCGATCTAAGAGTCTCTCTATCGATAGCCCGTTCTAGCCGAGCTGAGTCCGCTAAGGCTTTGTCTCTTGCCTTCTCCGATCTGCTTAGGAATTCGATGCTTGTTTCAGACCGAGCCAGCTCTCGTTTGGTATCCTCCAATTCTACCCAGGCAGAGATAGCTGCCTCCCTGAAAAACATTCACCTATTTTTCCATGGCCACAGTAAATCTAAAGGCATTGAAGTCTCAGCTTGCATACTCCCACTAGGACACACCTTCAAGAAGCGGGTCACAACCTCCTCCAAATTCTTATCCCGAGTTTAAGAGCTTGAAGGCTGGTCAACGAGGAGAGTCGTCGAGGTACCAGTTTCCTTTACCCTGTCCACTCGGAGTTGGCTCCTAGAAGGTACAATAGACGGAGGAGTAAGAGGACTTACAAGAGATTGATCAACAGGTTTCATAGAAGAAATGGATGGGGCCTGCCTTTGGATTTGTCCCGAGATACTTCAAACCCTGGAGGCCCTAGTAGCCATCTCACTCAAAGGAGAGCGTGCCGTAGGCGGGGTGGAAAGCTTAGCTAGAAGACTTGTTCGAGACTTAGCCGACGTTAGAGGAGGAGTGTCAGTAGGTCGGCTAGACCCAAGAGAAAGGCCAACATTGGCAGTAGGAGAAACAGAAGAAGGAGATGAAGAAACAAGAGGTGCAGCAGGAAGGAGAACCACTGGATACATGACAGAAGGAGAGGCTGCAAAAACTATAAAATCAGTCAGTATACAAGTCTAAATTTATCAAGTAAAAAGAAGTGAGATGTAGAGAGTTACTTACTTGGGGTAGCTAGGAAGATCTTGAGATATCGATCTACCCTGCCGCTATCAAAGGGATCGGAGACGGGATATTTCACATTAACATAATGTTGGCCTAGAATTTTCTCCAAGATACCCTGCAATTCCTCATAGATCTTTCATTTACCCCACTTCTCCTGCCTACTGAACTGAATTGAACTGAACTGAACTGGGACTAGGTGCTCGACCCCGTCAACATCAACCGAATTTCCCCACTCTCTTCCTACTACGACCCACTCCTCGCGCCAAGAACGAGGATACTGTACATTGGCTTCTAAGACAATGAATTGCAGGGGATTCTTCGCCCTAAAATAGAATTGGGCTTTAAGACCGGTCTTGAGTGCCACCACCTGGAAGATATACCGGATCTCGTCATAGCCCGGTTCTCTAACAATGCCATCTATCTCGCATTGCTCTACCTAGAGCACTAAAAATCCTATGAGGTGCTTCCAAAATCCGGGCGAGATCTGTTGTGGGGTAAGACCCAGGGCGACCAATAATCTACGCAGGGTAGGAAGAAGAGGTAGTCGGAGTCCGCATTAAAAAGCCGCTACATGAATGGGGACCTCGCCTTTGATAGGGGTATAGAAATTATAACCCCGATGAGGAAGGGTGAGAGTAATGGCATTTGGAATTTGATACTCCTTCCTTAAGTGGGCTAAGGTATCCGTTGAGTAAATAGAGTTGATGGTGACTTAGTCTTCATAAGGAAGAAAGATAGTACGTCTAAGCAGTATCCCAGTGGGGATTCCTTCCTTCTCATCATCGTCTTCATCCTCTTTCACTTCCTCATCAGCAAGCTCGACTTGGTTGTTCGGCTTGTTATTAAAACCCGACCCAATCCTTGGGTTCCTCGTAGATTGGCAGCGTTGAGCCGGAAGGAAGCCCCTCGTGGTGTCGCCCTCCTCACAACCTCTCTTTCATGATTGGAGGGGTGTACTTTCGATTGAGGCCTCTTTTTCAGTATCAAACAGCTCGTCGAGGCTGTCGACGGGTTTCGGTGGAGTCCCCATTAGAAGAGGAAGAAGAAAGTTTGAAAGAGCGAAAAAGAAATGCTAGGTTTAGCAAGAAAATTTCTTTTTGAAAAGCAAGTGTGAAAGAAGAAGAAAGGGCTGAGTTATTTATAAGCAAAGATAGGCGGTTACACATAAAGAAACTAGAGGTGATGAGGAGTGGATGACCAGCAACGTGTTTGGAAGACATGCCATCAGCGGTTTCATATTAAATGTGCCAAAACGGCTCGTTTTTTAAATTCATAAGCCAATTATCATCTGACAGGTAGCTAATACAATGATTACCAGCGTACCTAGGGGATTTCCTTCCTAGCAACTGTACTCAGGCAGATAAAAAATAAGCGGACAAGGCAGGGTAGAAAATCCTTCAAGCAAAGGTAGAATCCTAACTCCAACCCCGACAAGACATCGATGTTCAAGTCAGAGGGGACTTCTGTTAGCCGTAAAAATCGGCAAAGACCAAAGAAGAATTTTCCACCTAGATACAGAGAGGAGACATAAGCCAAGATACTGCCTATCTACTCCTAGAAAGAAAAATACTAAATTAAATCTGGATACCTACCACTTCCTTCGGATCAAGCCAGCCAAGCCCAGCGATCCTGGTAACCCCTAAGTAGCCTGATGTGAAGTTCTACTCAGAATCTCGTCATAGAGCTTGCCTAGGTACCCCGCTATTGCACCAGTCAGGTATCCCGCTACTAAGATCAATAGGGTACCCCGCTATTACGTCAGCAGAGTACCTCGCTGCCGCATCAGATAAGCATTCATATACTACACCCGCTAAGTACCCCGCTTCTACATTCAGCCAGTTACCCCGCTGCAAGAACAACCGATAGCAGGATACCCCGCCGACCAAGCACCTAACTAGGAAACATCAAACTAGAAAAAGGCGAGGTACACGAGAACCTAGATGAACCTAAATACCTCTAGGGATCCTCTCACCAGTTAACCATAAGAAACATTAACAAAATCTGAAATACGTATGTCCAGGCGGACAAGTCTTGAAACTCCAAAGCTAAGGGGATGAAATGCGGTCATTCATCCCTCGAAAAAAATGTAGACTCCTTCCCGCCACTTAAAAATTCCATTCAAATAAGAAGTCCACTTGTATTAGAATCCTCTTCAAAATGAATCACTTGATTCGGATAATTAAAGCTCCTACAAGATTGTCTCCTAGAAGGAAAGAAAATCTTGTGATCGCCAAAACCCTAGACCGAAATTATAGGAGTGCATGACAAGCAACGAGACCCATATATACAACACTACATTCACCATAAAAGGGATCAAAAATTGGCCTCCCTAAACCCTACACTCCCTTTTAGTTCTACTTATCAACAGGCACGAGCACGTCATCTCCATCATCCAACAAAACCTTGAATAACATCACATATCGCCTTTGTTTAACAGGAATCTTGTTGGTATCGAACTACGTGATACCCTTCTGACCGGGATCAACCTCGATCTTGGTCCTTAAAGTTGTTATTTAGAGATTCACCTTAGTGATAATTTTCCATTAACACCATCAATGTCTTCTAATTTGTAAGCTCCACCACGAACTGCCATCATGATCAAGTAAAGACCTTCCCAGTTGGGGGCTAAGACTCTGTCTAATCTATTTCATGTATTCTGGGTTACTTTTCTGAGAACGAAGTCTCCTTCTATGAAATTTCGAGTCCTTACTTTCTTGTTAAAGTACCGGGCTATCTTGCTTTGGTAGGCCACTATCCTCTGTGCAACCTTATCCTGCTTCTCCTCGAGAAGGTCCAAGTTAGCTCTCAATTTCACCTCATTATCTTCGGGTTCATAGTGGTGGACCCTAAACGATGTCAGTCTGTTCTCGATAGGTAGGACTGCTTCTGTCCTAAAAGCTAGTGAGTAAGGGGTTTCCCCAGTTGCAGTCCTTTTGGTAGTCTGATATGCCCACAGCATGTTGGGAAGCTCCTCATCCCACTTCCCTTTCTTTTGTTGGAGTTTTTCCTTCAAGAGTTTCTTGATGATCTTGTTGGTAGCTTCCACAAATCCATTGGTCTGAGGATAGGCTACTGATGCAAAACGAAGGTTGACTTTTCTTTTCTCGTAAAACTGTCGAAATTTGGCATTGTCGAACTGTTTGCCCAAATCAGTTATTATAGCCATCGGGGTACCGAATCGGCAGACAATGTTTTCCTTAACGAAGTTGGTGGTGTTTGCCTCAGTTATCTAGGTAAGGGATTCTGTATCCACCCACCGGGTAAAGTAATCTATTGCTACCACAACATGTTTGGCTTGACTATGAGCATTCGAGAGTGGCCCGATAAGGTCAAGTCCCCAAATGGAGAAAGGGTACGGTGTACTGATTGAAGAGAGTCTCTCCGGAAGAAGAGGTGGAGGTTAGCTGTCTTCTGGCATGGTTCACAAGATTGCGCAAACTGCTTCGCATCTTGATGGAGAGTAGGCCAGAAATAACCCATTCTGAACACTTGGTAAGCATGGGTCTCACTTGATACGTGGTTGCCACATTCTCCTGAATGTACCACATTGAGTACCTATTGCGCATCATCTGGATGTAGACATCTTAACAAGGGAAGTGACTTTCCTTTGCGGTAGAGAAAACCATTTATCAAGTAGTACTGAGTGGCATTCCTCTTAAGTTTGTGTGCTTGATTTGGATCGATAGGAAGGGTGTCATTTTAGAGATATTCTAATATAGGATCCATCCAACAAGGGATTTGACTGACTGGGTTTACTTCCGCTCCTATAGCAATGCTTGATCGAGGTAGTAATTGAATTGGTACCCCTCTTGGTAGTGCTTGCCCTTCACCTGCAATAATTTTGGCTAAGACATCTGCTCGGTGGTTTTTCTCTGGAGGAATCTGCTCCATCTTCATGCCCTTAAATTTCGTCATTGCCTCCTAGACCTTAGCCAGATACGATACCATGTTATCACCCTTTGCTTGATACAATCATGATACTTGGTTAATTACCAACTGCGAATCACTCTTAACCAGAAGAAAATCCACTCCTAGTTCTTCTGCTACTTTTAGTCATGTTAGTAAGGCTTCATACTTTTCTTCATTATTGGTGGCTCTGAATTTAAACCTGAAACAATGGTTGCACTTGACCCCCTCTGAGACGGTTAGAGGATAATCCCTGCGCCATAGCCTAATTGGTTTGATGCCCCATCTGTGTACAGTAACCAGATCTTGCAATCGTCAAGCCATTTTAGGTTCTCCAGGACTAAATCCGGGGTTATCGTAGCATCCGACTTCAAAGTCATGCTGAACTCTGCTATAAAATCTGCTTACGCCTGAGCCTTAATTGTTGTATTTGGCTTGTACTTGATGTCATACTGGGTGAGCTCCAAAGCCTATATGACCAATCTACCGGATACATCAGGCTTCTGAAGGAATTTCCTTAATGTCTGGTCTGTGATTACTACAATGGTATGAGCTTAAAACTATGGTCGTAGCTTTCTGGCTGCAGTCACTAATGTGTAGGCGAGTTTCTCTTAGAGAGTTTAATTCTTCTCAGATTTGGTTAAAGCACAACTCACGTAATAAACCGATCTCTGGACCCGTCATTACATTCTTTAACCAGGTAAAGCCACAGTTCCTCTCCTACGATAGGTTTTACTAGCAATGATGGGTTACCTAGGTATTCCTTTAGAGAATGGAAGGTTCTTTCGCTCTCTTGATCCCACTTCATGTTCTTACCTTGCTTGATAACTTTAAAAAAAAGGATGACACTTATCTATAGTTCGAGATATGAAGCGGTTCAATACTGTGATCCTACCGGTCAGTCTATGTGCTTGTTTGAGGGTAGTGGGTGATTCAAGATTCAGGATGGCCTTGATTTTCTCTGGGTTGGCTTCGATCCCCCTCTCATGAACCATGAATCCTATGAACTTTCCTGCTGCTACTCCGAAGGCACACTTGGCGGGGTTCAATCTCATTTAGTTCTTCCTTATAACCTAAAAAGTTTACCGTAAGTCCTCTAGGTGCTGCTCTGTCTGTTGAGATTTGGTGATCATGTCGTCTATGTACACCTCAATAAATCTTCATATCTGTTCTTTGAATAGCTTGTTCACCAGTCACTGATAAGTGGCTCCTGCATTTTTTAGCCCAAAGGGCATTACCTTGTAGTAGTAAAGGCCATGCCCGATGATAAAACTGGTCTTGTCTTGATCCGTAGGGTGCATCATGATCTAATTATATCCTAAAAAAGCATCCATGAAGCTAAGGAGCTTGTTTCCTACAGTGGAGTCAATCAGTTGGTCGATCTTGGGTAGAGGAAATATGTCCTTTATGCAAGCCCGGTTGAGGTCGATGTAATCCACATGCATACGCCACTTCCCATTAGGTTTGGTTACTATGACCACGTTGGCGATCTACTCGGGGTACAGGGATTCCCTGATGAATTTAGCTTTCATGAGCTTGTCTAATTCTTCTTGAACCGCAGTATTCCGCTCCGTGTTAAAGTGCCTTCGTTTCTACTTGATTGGTTTGAAGGTTACGTCTACTGCTAACCTGTGGGTTGCTAGGTTGTGGGGGATACCTGGCATTTCGTCATGACTCCAGGCAAAGATATCGTTGTATTCTCTTAGGAGTCCAACCAATTCTCTCTGACCCTATTATCCAGTGCTCCCCCTATCTTTACTACCTTGGAACGATCGTCTTCTCAGACTGGTATCTCTTTTAACTCATATGCAGGGTACCCGCTGGTCCATCCCTGATCTTCCTCTTCCGTTTCTTGCATATCAAGTACCACCCCTTCTTTCATGAAGAATTGATCCTGTCCCGACATTACCTGGCTTGGTTTGTAGGTTACATGTAAGCATTGCTTGGCTAGCGCGGTAGGATTGGTAGACACTGTATAGCAACTACGGGCTACTTGTTGATCTCCCCAGACTTTTTCTATCTTGGTCCCGACTGGGAATTTCAAGACATTGTGGTAGATAGACAATACTCCCTTAATTTCTGAAAGAAAGGGCCTTCTTAGGATCGCATTGTAAGCGGATGAGGTATCCAATACAATGAACTCTGTCATTATGTTCTGTTGAAAATGAGCTTCTTTGATTATTACTAGTAGCCTATGAGATCCAACCAGCATTAATAAGTCTCCAGTAAATTCGCACAGAGGTGTAGTACAACTGTTGTAACATGGATTCTTTGAATAGGATATCTACACTGCTCCTGGTATCAATCAGGACGCGGTGAACCTTGCAGTTAGCTATCTGTATCATGATCACCATGGGATCGTCATGAGGTTAAACTGTGTTAAAGACATCCTCCTCCGTGAAAATGATATAGGAAGAGCGAGGATATTCTAAGGATCCCCTAGAGATTCAGAATACATCTTGATCAGCGGTAATCCTTGATATCTTTCTAGCATAGTTCTTCCTAGAGTTGTTGAAATTCCTGCTAGTGTAAGATCTCCACTGATGGTGTGGATGGTCTGAATTTACTGCATTAGATATTTCCCTCTATCTTTCCGCCTTTCCTTTGCTTCCTGCATCTCAATCTGTACATCCCCCTTACCAATCCTTCGATCTGGTTGCAAAGGCTTTAGCATTTTGAAATGTTGTGTCCCACATCTTCATAAAAATCACAGTACTTGTAACGATTCCTCTGGTTAGTCGGGATCTTGATAGGACCAGGCTTCCTGAGCAAACCCTTGTTGTGGATGGCAAGATATATGGTCTATCAAGATGTGTTGAAAGGGGTGTAATGGTTGTACCAGTCTTCTTCTCTTTCTACTCACGCTACCTCTCTTGGTGGCGGTGTAGCTCTAGAAGGGTTTCTTCTTATTGGATACCTATCCTGATGTTGTGAAGGAGGCGATGGCTGGTAAGTAGACCGATTGGGATGATGATTGAGGAATTTCTTTACAGGTGCGGGCTTTAGAGCTTCTTTCTTCTGGTGCTTGATTGATCAGGCTTCATCGTGCTCGACCTTGACTCAGACTTGTTCATCTATGTCTACCTGTTCCAATGCCCTATCATAGGCCTATTGATAAGTTTCGGGTGGGTGTTTGGCGAACAATCGGAATAATCTGTAAGCCCATAGGTTTCTTCTGAAATTTGTCAAAGTCTCCTTCTCAGCAAACACTCTCATCTGAACCATCTATTTATGAAACTTCTCCACCTAGGACCTCAGCGTCTCACCCCGTTCTTGGATTACGTACTAGAGCAGGATGGGGTCCTTAGGACGAGACTTGATCCCCTGAAACTGAGCATAAAAATATGTAGTGAGTTTTGTAAAATAATCTACACTACCTGGGGGTAACTTTCTAAACCAAATCTTGGCACAGTCCGTTTGAGTGGAAGGGAACATCCTGCACATTGCTGATCGGGTAGCATTTTGGACCTCCATCTAAAGACAAAACTCTCTATGTGGCTCACGGGATCTTCCGAACCATAGTATTTGTTAGTAGGCATCTTGAACTTAGAGAGTAGTTCTGCTTCCGGATCCTCCTAGATAAGGGTGCATTCATCTCCTCAAGGGGGTTTTTCCGGGTGGCCCTATGCTTTCCCTTCCTTAGCTCCTCAAGTTTCTTTGCCATCTTGGTCATTCGGTCTTCAAACCGCATTGACCCCTCATGTCTGGATTGGGCTACTGTACCTTCATTATCCTAGGATTTGGACCTTTCGGCTACCTCTTTGCACTCCTCTCTCCAAGAGTAGCTACCTCGCGGGCTCTTTCTAGGTCTGGTGCTACCACCTGCATCAGGCTGTGGAGTCTTCCCCTCTTCTGCTGGTATAGTTGTTGGTAGATTCCTCCTAGGGGGCATTAATTGCTGACTTCACCTGTCGAGGTCTGAGATTTGCAGGACGGTCTAGAACTGGTAGTGGTGGTCCGAGTTTATCAAAGACCAGTGCCTGGATACCCGATTCTGCTTCTCCTACGTTCCTGATAGGTTCAAAAGGTATCCCCTAAGCGATCATCCGGAGGTGAACACTCTCTACATATGCAGCAGATTGCTATTCCAGGATATCCTGATTGACTTCTTGGATAGCCAGATCTGTGGGGATACGACTTGGCTCTGGTGGAGGCATCGGTGCAGGGTTGTTGTTTCTTGTTCCTATCCCCTGTTTCTGAATTCTTTGAATATAAGCAAGGGAGTGGGGTCCCGAGTGGTCGAGCTGTCCCTGGGAGGATTTAAGTCTCATATTTCTGCTAGCGGGGTAGTGCTAAGCTGCTTTGATAATAGGATGGGAGTAAGTTCCCCACAGACGCCGCCAAAAAGTGTTAACTGAAATTTACCAGTAAGGTGGATTTACAATTAACAACTTTAATAGACCATGATCAGAATTAACCATGATTGGAGGGTATCACGTAGTTCGATACCTATGATTTCCAGTAAGGGTAACTCAATATAATAATGTTCAAAACAGAAGGATAATCGATTATAGTAAACCATAAATGAGGGGAATACACTGAATTTCTTTATGTAGTCTAGATACCATGTTGAACAATACTCTCCACAGGTCACTATTGGTGAAGTCTGACACAATTGGAAGTGGAGATCTCGTACAAGTCCATAAGTAGAAAAAAGGCTATAAGTTTAGTGTTTCAAATTTTTGATCCTTTCACAGTTGAGTATAATGTCATATATATATGTCTCATTACTTGCCATGTACTCCTATAACTTTGATCTAGGGTTTCAGCAATTATAGGACTTTTCTTGGCGATAAGCGAGAATATCGTGCGAAATCCAATCCCTAAAATCAAGTGATTCTTTCTTTGGTGGATTCTGGTAGACTCCGCTTTTAAATAGGACTCTTAAGTGGCGGGAATGAGTCCTCCTCTTTAATGATTAAAACGCTGGAGTTTTGGTGTTCTTCTTTGTAGCTTTAAACTCTGGTCTTCTAGATTCACCGGTCTTACCTTGGTAGAATCCTTATCTGATACCTTGGCCGTTTAGTGAGCTAGCTCTTTACGGTGTCAGGGTACCCAGACGCCTTTCTTCTTGTTGTATCATGATTTCCACTGGTCCTTTGGTCACCTAGGTTTCGAGATACCGGTTGATGCTGTGACGAGGTATCGAGGTGACGTAGTGGCGGGGTACCCGGTCTATGTAGAAGCAGGGTACTAGGACAGTGTAACGTGGCTTGTAGGATTCCATTTTATTATCTTGGAATCTTCATGCTTCTCATCTTGCTTTGGCTTTACTGGATATATACCCGGTATATTGGTCTGGATTTTATTCAAGAGGTAGCCAGATGTTGCATGCTGAAAAACTTCTTTCTTGATACTGGGTGGAAAATTCTTCTTTGGTCCTTGACCAATTTTGGCGGTTAATAGTATTAGATAAATAAAAGAGCTCATACTCCTTCTACCCTTAGATCGGAGAATGTGGTTAGCTGGGCTTCTAGCTTCTTTGAAGAGTTTAGGCGTGCTAAGCTAACTTCATCTTCCTCTTCCACCTCCTCCCTTATTTCTGAGAATTTGGTTGTGAAATGAACTACGCTCCCTATGGGGGTCTATAAAATAAACACTTATGCGACTATCATGGAGGATCAACAGCTGATTAGTGTGGGTTTAGTCATTCGTAATTCGAGTGGCCTAGTTGTTGGTTCTTCTGCTCAGAGATTCATTGCTTGCTTCTCCCCCTCGACTGTAGAGGTTGCGGCAATATTGAGAGGTCTGAGATTTGTGATTGATACTAGCTTATTTCTTACTGTTTTGGTTAGTGATGCGAAATGGGTGGTTGACCTGATTAATTCGGGCAGAGATTCTCATGCCGATACTAGTGTTATTATTGGTGATATTATGTCTCTATCTTGGCAATTTAACATTCCTATTTCTTTTAGTCCTATAACTGCTAATAATACAGCCCATTCCTTAGCTAATTTTGCCTTAAGGATTGATGATAATTGTTTATGGTTGGAAGGTTATCCTCCATGTCTGGAGTCTATCATTTTGTGTGATTCCATCCCGTTAGAGGATGCTTTTTGAATAACAGTTCCCCTTTCAAAATAATAATTATAATAATAATAATAATAATAATAATAATAATAATAATATATGGGGAGGGATATGGCCATCTTCAGGCATTTCGGGGTCCAATTTATTTAATGATATTAACAAAAACCAGGGCTCTATAAAAAAATTATAATCATTAACATAAAAAAAAAATAAATAAATAATTATTCATTTACTAAATAAAATGTAATCCACATAAAGGGAGAGGACGTTGTGGGTTGTTGATTTGTTGTTGTTTTTATTGTAAAATGATTAAGAATGAACAATGATACAATAAAATAATAACATAAACTCAAATAAGAGAAGAGAGAAAATGGTAGTCCAAGAAAGAATGTGAATTTTTATTCCTCCAAGTATTCTCATTACATCCATAAAATACAATGGTAATAGCTCATTTATATAGCCTCACAAGTTATAACCACAAAATACAATAAGTGTACATAAATAAAAATATTATGAACCTTAAAGTGGACCATGGTGATGGAGCTATATAATGTGAAGATATAAGTAGGGAAGTTACTTCCATAGATCCAAGAACATTCATTCACACACACACACATATATATATATATATAATTACATAATATTTTTAACACTCCCCCTTGAATTAATGTCCATTAATCATACAGTGAACATACCTCGTTGAAACCTTTGCTAGTAAAAACCCAATGTAAAAGAAGAAGAAGAAGAAGAAAGAAAGAAAAAAAAAATAAAAAAATAACTAATAAAGGAAAAATGGTACATTATCCATCTGCATCTCAAATTAACCTTTGATGGTATCGGGAGTACAAAACTGTATCGTTAAAACCTTAATAAGAAAAACCTAGTTAAGGAAAAAGTACGGTGCATTGTAATTCCTTCAAATCGTAAAAACCCTCAATAAATACACTCCCCCTCATTTTGATGGGGAGTGATTACAAGGCAAAGTATGGGAATTAAACTATAGCTACTTAATTACTAATTTATATATTTATGAATAAATAGAAATAACAAGTGAGAGTTACATTTCGAGATGTGATTGTAGGGGTTGATCTCGCCACAATCCTGATTAGAATGTATTTTGATTTAAAATAAATAAATAAAAAATTCAATGTATTTTAATTTTGAACAATAAATGAAATTTGATTCTCATAAATAAGGAAGTACGGGCTTTAATTTGATGTGCTTCCTCTAAGAGCAACTTCAATGTTATTATGTATTTGGAGAAAATGGAGTGCCACATAGGATAGATATTAAAAAAGTTAGAAAAACTTTCTCAAATGCTATTTATTATCTAAGTTGAATATGGAGATGATGTGGACAAAAAAAAAAGCTAGATAATATGGAGTTAATTCTAGAAACTTTCCTAGAAATGCTGACTAGGATTTCTAACTTTTTCCACCAATAAGATTAAAACTTTCAATTCTCTCCACCAATAAGATTAAACCTCATTTAATTGTAAAATAAAAGAGGAGAGAGAGTGTAATAATTGTTTAATTATAATTAGATATAAAATGGATGCATATTTGACTTTAGATAATTGTATTGGAGATGTGAATATGCATTTCTTTAAAAAAAAATTCAAAAGTGGGCCCATAATAATTAGAAATGATGATATGACACTATTTAGAAACTCAAAAATACATATTTGGATTGGAGATACTCTAACTTGATAAAAAAGCACACTCAACTTGACAATATCCTCGTGTGAGTCGTCACAGGGCTGATATATATAAAAATAAATAATAAGAGAGCCTAATATTATTTAATGTTAACTCTGTTTTATAATGTTTTAAAATATTTTAAATAGTAGTTCATAATAATAATAAGGGATATTATTCCCCTCCGAAAAAATTCTTTTAGAACTTTTAGGACACGGTTTCAGTGTATTACCTTTTAATCCTCCTAATTTGGAAATAATGGACATTGAACCCCTTCTGTGACGATTTCCGTTCAGAATTTAAGTTGACCGTTACTGTTGAAGGGTAATCTGGTAATCTCAAATGTGGGGACATAATTTCTATTTATAATTAATAATATATTAAAAAAAAAAAAAAAAAACAAATGAGTGGAGGAGATTTCGCAGGTCACTCTTCCACCCATTAAATTTCACAAAAAAGAAATTGAAAAATTGAAAAAAATTAAATAAAAAAAATATTAAAAAAAACACATACAATTATACAACTCTTTCCGTCTCTCTCATCGTGAACATCATCTAGCCACCCCACACCAACAACCTCCACCACCATCATTTTTCCAGAAAACACCATTTCCACCACCATCATTTTTTTCGAAAATCATCATATATTTTTTTCAGAGCCCAAAAAAAATTCTCAAAATTTAATGACAAAATTAACTGGTTTATAAGAAAAAAAAATTAAACAAATATGTGGATCTGGTGGAGAGATCATCCAGATCTCCACTAGATCTCTTTATAAAAAATGATAAAAATATCTTTTCTTCCTTCTTCCTTCTCTAATCCAAAACATTCTGATTTTATCAAATCCGACGGTTTAATGTTGCTGGTAAATCTTCTCTTTCGATTTTTGCTTGTTCAAATAATTCCACCCATATTTTACTCCAATTGTATAGCTGGATCTTCTTTATTGCTCTGTTTATATTTCAACTGTTTCTTGGATTTGGTTTTTGGTCTTTTGATTGGATTCATTTATCTATTTCTGGATTTGTGCCGATGCGATTCAAAAAACAAAAAACAAATTAACGAAAAATGATGTTGAAAATGAGAAATTGGAGGTTGCTAGTTTACTTAGAGATTTGTTCGTGAATTTTGATTTTGGTTGGCTGTTAATCGAGTTTATATTTTTATTTATTTTCAAAGCAAGAGAATTTATGCTTTTAATTGGTGTTATTTCTTGGTTTGGTGTTGATGATTTGATGATAAAGATTGAAGATGAAGATTTGATGAATCTGGGTTTTAAAGAGATGAAGATTCAAGATTGAAGATGAAGATTTGATGAGTTGGGGGGCTAGGTTTAGGTTTAGGCGATGAAGATTTGATATGATGATTGTTTGGGGAATTATTTTTTTAATTAGTTTTTTAAAAGAAAAATTATATGGTGGTCAGGTGAGAAGAAGAAGATTTGTAGATGATGGTGGCTGTGGAGAAGAAGAAGAATCGATGATGATGATGATGATTATATTATTATTATTATTATTATTATTATTATTATTATTATTATTATTAAATGGTGGTGGATTTGGGACCACACATTCCTTTTAATTTTGAGAGGATTTTTTTTAATTTTTAATTTTTAATTTGTTTAATTATAGTTTAATTTATTAAATATATTTTTTATTTAATAAATATTTTGAAGGTTAAATGGTTATTTTCTAATTATATTGAAGGTTAAAACAGTCATTTGATTTGTATTTAAAGGGATAAGGGCAATTTGGTCTTTTAACAGTCTGACTTGTGTCAGTGTGCACTGTTGTCACACTGTTTTGTCCAAAAAGCTAACAGAAGGGAGTCTTTTATTAATATTTCCAAATTATGGGGATTAAAAGCCAATATACTGAAACCGTGTCCTAAAAGTTCTAAAAGAATTTTTTCAAGGGGAAAATAATAATATCTCTAATAATAATAATTTAAATAAAGTAAATGAAATAATGAAATATTATTAACTTAGGATGAAGATAATAATAATAAAAGATTAATTCCTTAACAAATAATAACAAAATATTAAATATATAAACATATATATATATATAAGGATGTTCTGATAGAATTATATAAGGACATTGAATGTAAGTCACTTGTTTTACATACTTTTACTTGGTATATATGCACTTGTCAAATCAATTTTATAAATGAATGAGTCACATTCAATATCCTGATAAAGTCATATAATGATACACTGATAGGAACGAGACCGTATATATATATATATATATGCCATAACTATTGTCTAGACTCTAACTTTACAATTACACATTACCGTTTCACTTTCCATTATTTTTTTTTTTTTGAAACATTATACTATTACATAAATTCGGAGATTTTTAGAGAAGGGAAGAATTGAATTCACAACCTTATAGTGCAAATATGAGAGGTTTTACGGTGACTAACTTCATCTTGTCCACTATTATTATTTGTTATATTTATCACCTAATTTAAAGCGCAACAGAATGGTAACAACTTGATTAGTAGTTAGATGAAATCAATTGTTTTTTTTTTTTTTTAACCTTAAAGGAACTTTGATTCAAAGAGCCAAAAGGCAAGCAACAAAGCAACACAGAAAACACAAACAACCCACGCAAAACGCAACAAGACAACCATTAAATCTAAAAGCTCCTTTGTTAACTCTACGAATCTTACTCTACTCCCATCTTAATTCCAACAACAATAATGAGATTAATGAGGATCTCATGAAGTAGGGAAAAGAGAGTTATCGAGCTACACTGAAAAGTTGGTTTGTATATAAGTCTTATATCTGGAATTTGTAAGTGACAAGTGTATATATATATATATATTTCAAGAGAAGAAATTGGGAAATATGCATGGTTTACATAGAAAAATATATAGGACTAGTATATATTTTTCTATTTTTCTATTTCAAGTCAGAGACTAGTATATATTTTTCCATTCGATTTATTTATCAGGATATTATTTTTGAAGTATTAATATTGAAATCAAGATATTATTTTTGATATTGCAGGGTAAAGCTAAGCTAAAGCTTTTTAATGCAGGCCGCCCTTTATTTTTAAATTTCTTTGTAAATGTGCCTATATACCAAGCTATTTTTAGTATCTATTAGTGTGAAGTGAAACTACCATTTCATTTTTTTTTTTTTGGGGGGGGGGGGGGGGGGGGGGTTAAATATAGAGACGACTGAAGCTTTGCTTTATAATTTGTCATGTCAATGGCTGGCTATCTTTGTAAGTTAATTAAATTCTTAATTTCTTTGAGATTATAGTGTGTCATTAAGTTTACAAATATTCAAGCTTTTTTTTATAGGGTCACCAATATATTAATATTTCAGATTATTATTTTTATTCTTTTATTCTTTTATATTTCAAGATTTATTATAATTATATTTAATTTTTTAATATATAATTATTAAATCATTTGATTATTTTTCATATTTTTTAATGATGTCTATTTTAATAATTTTGTCAAATATATTTTCCATGTTTTCAAAATTTAAACCATTTTAAAATTTAGTTTACCAAATACCTATCTATTTTTTTTTAAGAAAAACCGATTATTTCTTAAATTAACTATAAGTTGATTAATTCTTGAGTAAATCAATCCTAAACATACCCTAAACATAAGTTACTGAATATTAAAATCATGATAGAAATTTTATCAAATAAATGATTTTATTGATAATAATCATCAAAACTCAAAAGTAACAATAAGTTATTGGATAATTCTAAACTTGGCAAACTGTACATACTGATGTCATACAAAATTACAAATCCCAACAATTTTGTTGAAGTTTTTAGTTTATTTTATTTTATTTTTAATATTTTTGTTGAAGTTTCAAAGATTATCATGGTATATACATTACCGGTACATCCTTTGGAACCAACTGCTAGATGTAACTATGTATGTGATGAGTCAAAATGTCTATGAATTGTGTGTTCGTTGACTAATCTTGTCTAGTTCATATTCCAGAAGCCAAAGAAATTAACAAAGTTTACGCGTAGGTTGAAAAGTAGGAGTCAATGATAAACTCCCAACTGTAAAGTCAAAATCAACGCCAGATTTCAATTGCGTGCCTTAATTAATTTACCTGAAAAAGACCGGCTCCTTTCTTTCACAGTGTTTTCTTCTATTACAATTTGGATATTCATGATTTTAATTTTGAACCCATATTTTTATTGATATGGGTGTGAGGGTATTATGGTCCGGCATTCCTCAATAAGATGAAGCTTGTTAATTAATTCATGGAAGAATTTCGAAATTTAGAAATTTAGAAATTTTGTTCAATCCCTCTTTTGAACCTAACGTTTGCTCATGAGCTTTTTCTTTTTTTATTATTATTTTTTTTTAACTCATTTTTCATTTACTTTTGGATTTACTCCAAACAAACAAAAAATGATTTTACCAAAACATTATAAAAACTTGAAAATGGTACAATATAATTAGTGTAATACTACTTATCTCAATTATGATATCCAAATGATATGGCAACATTCTAATTCATTCATTTAAATTGTATTAGATTTACGTGATTTAAATGAATGGATTAAAGTATTGACATATCATTTAGACATCAGATTTGAGTATCAAATTTGGACAAAGTAGCATTACTCATATAATTAATATATTGATGTACCTTCAACACAATTTTTCTCTCATAGCCTCTTAATTATAGGCACACAAAAATTGACCTTCAACAACATCTAATTTATTGAATGCTCTTTTGAAAAATCAAAAGACAAATATTCAACGTTCTTCTGAGTCACAATCAAGCTAGACGTCCATGATCATTTACTCTATATAAATGAACAACAAAACCACAATTCTGCAATCATCAATTCATAATCTAATAAAAACATGACTCGATCAACTTTCTTCTTCATTTGTTTCCTAACCCTAGCAGCATTGCATGGAATCCATGCAGTCGAGTACCTCGTCATCAACAATGCCACAACAACCCGCGGTGGCATTCGATTCACGAATGAGCTAGGAGCCGATTACACCAAGGACAGAATGGCAGCCGCCTCCGAATTCATCTGGAGAATTCTCCAACAAAACACCCCGGAAGAACGAATAAACCGGCCCCAGGTGATCTTCTTCGTCGATCAGGAATCCCAGTACATCGCATACGTAATCAACAACGAAGTCCACTTCCATGACGATTACATCGAGAACATCAAGGGTGACATCAAGTGGGATTTCAATGGAGTGCTTTTCCACGAAATGTCACACATTTGGCAGAATGGGATCGGAAAAGCTCCCGGAGAAGTGATCGAAGGGATAGCTGATTACGTGAGGTTGAAGGCGAATTACATACCGGCTCATTGGGTGAAAGCCGGAGGAGGTGATAGGTGGGACCATGGTTATGACGTCACGGCTAGGTTTTTGGACTACTGTAATGGGTTGAGAAATGGATTCGTTGCAGAGTTGAACAAGAAGATGAAAGATGGATACAATGATAGCTACTTTGTTGATTTGCTGGGGAAGAATATCAACCAGTTGTGGACAGATTACAAGGCTAAGTTTGCAAACTAGCTTTTCATATTAATTAGAAAGGTATTTTTCTGATCAGGTCTCTGATTTAATTAGTACTGTAAACTGATTATCGGATGAGATAATCAGTGAACCTGCACACAAAAATAAAAAATAAAAAATCAGGTCGGACCTGATTAGCAAATTAAGTTTTTATTATTATACATTAAAGATAACTCGATCAAGAATAAGGTGAAGTCGTGTATTTTCATTTGATTGATGACCATATATAATGAAATAAAAGTTCTAATTATTTGTAGTTATATATTGCTTTACTTTTTCAGTTTTTTGGTATATAGTCAGAAGATCGTTGAAAAAATCTCACAATAGCTATAGCTAAAGCAGAGAAATTGATCAAATCAATTACAGAAGGGGATTATATATATGTACTAGCTTCAAGCTTGCTATATAGTTCTACCAAGATTGACACAATATGGTTACTCATTAATAAAAAGGAAATTAAAGAATGTAGAGTTGAATTTAAATTCAAGAGATAATTACCCTAGTGGCCACCCATTTGGTGGGGCACAATCAAAATGGCTATTGGATGGAAAATTCGAATCAAAATGGCCATTATAAGTAAAAAGTGTGACATAAATGGTCATCCATAGGGAAATTTACCCTAGTGGCCACCCATTTGGTTGGGCACAATCAAAATGGCTATTGGATGGGAAATTCGAATCAAAATGGCCATTTTAAGCAAATAGTGTGACAAAAATGGTCATCCATAGGGAAATTTACCCCAATGGCCACCCATTTGGTGAGTCGTTACACTACTGGCCACTCATTTGGTGAAACATTACACTAGTTGCCACCCAAATGTGAATTATAACTAAATTTTAAAATTAAAAAAAACAAAACAAAAACAAAAAATAAAAACAAAATAAAACAAAAACAAAACAAAACAAAAAAAAAATCTGTTTATATATTTGAAATTTTTTTCCTTTTTTAGAAAAAAAAAATCTGATCTCCAACAGTCAATCACTAATTTTAATAAATAAAAAAAATTAAAAAAAAAAACTTTGCTCTTTTTTTTATTTCGATTTTTATTACCAAGTTTTTATTATATTTATTTTTCAAAAAATCTTTTTCCTTTTAAAAAAAATCTGATCTCTAACTATCCATCATAGTGATTAACAATTGGAGATAAATTCCAATAAAAAATTTTTAAAAGAATTAATTAATTTTTTTAAAAATAATTTTAATTCAAAATGGGTGGCCACTAGGGTAAATTTCCTTACGGATGGCCATTTCTATTACACAGTTAGTCTACAACCAAATGAGTGACTACCAGGTAATTACCACTAAATTAAATAATTATATTGGTGTTGCTGACCATAACAACATAAATAGTTAAACCTTAAATAACATGTCTCTCAAATGAGTATACCTTAAAGTTATATGAATTTTCCAATATGCTTACGCCGCAGAATTTGATTTTCGAGTTTTTTTTTTTTTTTTTTTTGGATTCAATTACAATGTAAAATCTGTATAATTGAAAATGATAGCAAAGGATTAATAGATGAAACTTGGACCTAGGAGTGAGAAAACGTTTGATTTGTTAGGAAATGTATCAATTTTGTGGACTGTATTTCCAACTATAAAGACGGATCGTATTAGGACAGGTTTTATTCTCGTTTGTTTTTGTGTTATACTGATTAAAGAGGTGTGGTAAAGAAAAAACAAAACAAAACAAGAGAGGTTCATACAAACTATTGTCTAAGCATGTAATTTCACATTTTAAAATAAAATAAAATGAACATATACAGTAATTATAATTTGGTGATAACTACATTTCCGATCTCTAACAATGAAGGATTCTATATTCAAATCTCTCATGTGTCCAAGTAAAAAAATAAATACTATAAATTAAAAATTACACTGAATTTTATTAGTATTTGTCTAATAACTATACAATGAAGGAGATTCACAAATCACAAGGATTTGTTGTTTATAAAAATTGTTGTTAATGGAAAACTATCACTTGAGTGAATCTCCAAATAACAACTTTAAGGACTAAGATCGAGATAGATCCCGGTCGGAGGGGTATCACGTAGTTTGATACCAATAAGATTTCTGTCAAACCAAACTAAAACTCATACAAGAAAAGATTAACATGTGCGATTTTATTGATGGAAACATGCATACAACTGATGAAATTTGGGCTATGGCGATATGTGGCGGTATTCAAGTTTTCTGTTAGGTGATGGAGATGGCATGTTCGTGTCTGTCGATAAGTAGAACTGAATGCGAGTATAAGGTTTGGGGAGGCGAATTTTCCCTCCCCTTCTTGGTGAATATAGTGTCGTATATATAGGTTTGTTGCTTGTCATGCACTCCTACAATTTCGGTCTAGGGTTTTGGCGGTCCCAAGACTTTCTTTCCATATCCAACTATCTCCGAAGTCAACCGGCACCGTCATCGGCTCGTCACTTTCACCATTGATGGAGGTCGAACAGAATAAGTCTCGGAAGAACATGAATTAAGTCTCAAAATGCATTAATAAGTCTTGAAAACTCATGAATTAGTTTCAGGTATTCATAAAATAAGTCTCGAAAATGGAGCAAATAAGTCTTCATAAATTAAGTTTTGAATAAGTGTAATAAGTCTCGGATATTCATACATTAAGTCTCCAATAAATGTAACAAGTCCCGAGTGTTCATAAATAAATCTCGAAATGGAACAAATAAGTCTTGAAAATGAACAATTAAGTCTCGAATAAGCGTAAAAAATCCCAGCTTCAGCTACTATTCATCTTCTTCGATTTGACAAACCTAAACTCAAACCCACCAATTCAAGATTCAAACAACCCCATTCAAATTCAAAAAACTCACAATTCACATCAAAATCGACAACAAAATCACAATGAAAACTCAAAATCAATGAAAACAAAATTAATATTACAAAATCAACAAAAAAAAATTTATGTTCGTTCATCGAATCGTCACCAAAATCACAAGTGTTTGTCGAATCGTCAACCCAGCTCCGTCAAAGTGTTTGGTCTTTAGACAACGTGCGAGAGAGAGAGAGAGAGAGAGAGAGAGAGAGAGAGAGAGAGAGTCTATGAGAATAGAGAGAAATTGTGAAAAAATTATAAATTGGGGCATTTTGGTCTCATCACTTACTGTGGTGTTAATAAAACATGAGTTATTAAAGTGGTTGTAGTTACACAAATCCATTTTGAAAAAGTGCTATATACCCCTATTTCCTCATTATATTAACCATTGGATTGTATGGTTACTCTTTAATAAAAAGAAAAAGGAATGAGGAATGGAAAGTTGAATTTAAAGAATATTTGATGTTGTTGATCATAACAACAAACTTATAAACCTTAAATGAGATGTGTATATAACTGTATATATATTAAATTAATGTGTTTATAGTTTTAAGACTATAATGTTATCGCTTGTAAATGTGGATAAAATTAAAAATAGAAGTAAAAAAGAGATGAGGCAAGTTTTTTTTTTTTAATGAAAAAAAAATTACAAATAGACGAAATAGACAAATCTAACCTTTTTTTTTTTCTTTTGAACAACTTGAATAGATTGAAAGAGCCAAAACAGCCCTGAAAAACATAGCAAGCCTCAAAGGCAAACATCCAAACAACAAAACCAAGCAAAAGCAAAACAATGCCTAAAACAATAGCAAGAACCACCCACAAAACAGAGGCCAAAAGAGATTAAGAAAAACAACACCACAGGAAAGCACAGCAAGGGCGAGAGGCCACAACCAGAAAAACAAAAACAAAAACAAAAAGAAGATCATAGGGCTACCCATTCGAGTCTATCACCATTCCCATTAGAACCCATTTTCGCAAGGCTATCGACAAAAGAATTGGAAGCCTTGGGATTAAAAATAATCTTCAAGCCATAATTATGGAGCAAAAGATCCCTAATATCGAGAATGAGGTTGATATGATAAAAGCTGCCAAAGCCATCATACTTTTTTGCCCACGAAACAGTTGTTGTCAAATCACTTACTATCACAATATTGCGATCACGAAGAGAAGGATTAGAAACACAAAGCTCATAGGCTTTGTGGATCGCCATTATCTATGCAGTGATGGAATCTTGCACGCCCACAAACAGAGAGAATAAGCACAAGATTCTCCCTTCCGAATTCCTTAAGACACCGCCAAACTTGGATTCCCTCTAGCTGAGCCGTTGACATTAAATTTAAGACTATCAAAGTGTGGAGGAGTCCAAGATTCAAGGCTCTATTTCTTGTACCTAGTAGCATCCACACGGTGCTCCTTGAGATCGAGAATAATGAGAAAAACCGATGTTGGTGTTTTTGCCATAAAGTTTGTACGTAATTTGTAAATAATGATAAATTATAAATAAAAGAAGTAGTCCTTTCATTCTATTAATATGTCTTGTACTTTTATATCATATGTGTTAAACATCCAAGATTGCCGGATGTAAAGTGTCATATGCAGAGGAATCAGTTTGAGACAAGCAATCTAAAGAGTCCGTAGAGAGCAAATAAATATGAGTACTTTATTTGTGGTTAATCTACAGCTGCGGTCCATTCTGTAATGTACAGTGGTCTTATCCTATACTATTCATATGGTGATATGAAAATAGAGGCATTTTATATGATGTGATCATATAGGACTGTGCCACGATCTATATGAATCTCTCACCAATATCCGTTACATGCGGAGATTCATATATATCGACAAATGATGACTGAATATGGGTGATCTTAATTCTAAGTGTCTTACTGACTTCTTTAGGTTAGATCGTAATTTTTGAATTACCATGGGTGAGGTCGGAGTAGAATTCCCAATCAATATCTCTGTATCCTAGAATCGCGGTTTGGCTTGTGACTGGGAAGGTTTGTACACAATAGTGGAATCTACTTCTTCTTGTGAGAAGTAGAGAAGTAGTTCCCTAAGGATTGATTCGAGGCTTGAACAATTAAGAGCGATCTCCTTCTTTCATAAAAGAATAAGGGATATAATTGTTCATTAGAGAATCAATGATACTTAATGGAAAAGATATAATTAGAGGTATATAACGGACTTTATGACCCAGCTCTAATTATGAACTACTTGTAGATGATCATACCATATGTAATAGCTATATCGATGGACACTGAATTTTGGTTTGCGTAAAAACTTCTACAATTATGAGAGTGCAACCTCGGGTTTTTAGTGAAGTAACTCCGAGGTTAATAATCATGAAATATTAATTAAAGAGTTTAATTAATTTTTCTAAGAATTATTGAAGCTCAAGACTGTGGGTCCATTAGGTCTCATTGCTAGTCCAGATATCGTTGATGGTAACAAAGGTCATGGTTAATTAATTGAACAGTCCAATTAATTATGTTACGAAAGTAACAAGAATTTAATTCAGGCTATTAATTAAATGTTGTGATTATTTTATTAATGGATTAATAATTAATTATATTAAATAAAGTGACTATTTAATTTTATTAATAATTATGAATTATTAATTGAACTAATTATTGTATGGAGGTCAAGGGTTTGAACCAAGACCAAAGTAAAGATATAAAATAAAATTGATTATTTAATCTTTAGAAGGTTATGGGTTCGAGTCACAGTAACAACATTAAATTTAAATGGGGAACTACCCGTAATAACGAACTTGTAAAATGGATCTATTTATCATAAAGAGATTTGTTGTTCCTGACCCTGCTTCACCTTAATTGTTATTTGAACAAGTATAAAGTTATGTCTTGGTCCAAGTGGGGATAGTATTTCTCTTCTGCATGTCCATGAAGTTTTGAAAAATCCAAACATCTCAGAGATGAATAGAGAGGTAGGAATTTTTCGAACGAACTGCACTCCTTCGTATACGTCAAGAGTCCATTGATGAGAAGGGGTTGTGGAAAGCTTGAACCCAATTCCTACAGTGATGAATATAAATGTAATTGAAATTCTTGGTTAGTTATACATTTGTGTATTGATAAGACCTTTCATTATTTCTTGAAGCTCGATCTCTCCCCTGGATGAACCATATAGCCAAGAGAAACCATGAACCAAAATAGAAGAGCTTTCCCCACCTATGAATAAATATTTCATATAGCCTCATTAGACCGTATGTCTTTCTTGGTATATCCAGATAATAGGTAAGAGCATAAACTGAAACATTCTGGAGCTACAAAGATAATTATTAAATCGTTAGCACCACATAAAAACATTTCTCTTAGAGTAGTTGTTAATATAAATAACAGAAACTCCGTTATAGCCATTTCTGTACATATGACATGACCGATCAATAGAAATACTCCAACACTCCACTTTTGTCATATATTTCATACATCACACTAGGTAAATATTATCTTCATGGAATACGATTCACTTTCAAGATGCCTTGGTGGTGAAATGGTAGACACACGAGACTCAAAATCTCGTGCTAAAGAGCTTGGAGGTTCGAGTCCCCTTCAATGCATAATATTGAGAATGCTCATTGAATGAGCAATTCAATAAGAGATCTCGGATTGAATCGGTATTGATATACCGATTCGATCCGAGATCTTTGAATTGGAATAAGTTCGGCAGCGGATCGCGAACAAGAAGATGAAAGATGCATACACTGATAGTTACTTTGTTGATTTGCTGGGGAAGAATGTTAACCAGTTGTGGACAGATTACAAAGCTCAGTTTCCCAACTAGCTTGTTAAATTAATTAGAACTTGTTATTAGGGTCTTTCTGTAATCAATTAGCACGAAAAATAAGATTATGGCCAACCTGATTAGCAAATTATTTTTTGTTATTATACATTAAAGAAAACTTGAATAAATTGATCGAGGTCATGTATTTTCATTTGATTGATGGCCATATATAATGAAATAAAAGGTTTAATTATTAATTTGTAGCCATATATTACTTAACATTTTTGGTATATAGTAGGTAAAGCTCGTTGAAAAAATCTTCAAGTTCTACCTGAAAACACAAAAAGTGTTTGATCTAACAGCAAAGATGTATGAGAAAAGTACTGAGAAAAGGAAGAAATTTAGAGATTTTGAAGAGACTCCATTAATCTAATATTTCATAACATGCTAAAAGCATTTCCGTGATTTAAGGAAAGCTCAACCATACATCAATTTTCTGTTCATATATCTCCAAATTCCAACTCTATATAAACCATAGTGCACCAACGTAATTTTCTCATACAAAAACTTAACTTCACAAAAATCAAAAGCGATTCTTCATTCTCATGGCTCACTGCATGCTGTACCTCTCTATACTATTGACCCTAGTATCACTGCTGCAAAGCAGCCATGCAGTAGATTACGTAGTCAGCAACAACGCCGGAAACACTACCGGCGGCGCTCGCTTTAACAATGAAATCGGCGAAGCCTACAGCAAGCAAATGCTATCCTCCGCCACTGACTTCATCTGGAGGATCTTCTGGCAAACCAACGCAGCTGACCGGAAAAACACGCAGAAAGTCAGCCTATTCATCGACAACATGGACGGAGTAGCCTACGCCATCAACGGTGAAATCCATGTCAGCGCAACTACATAGGAGTCTATTCTGATGACGTGAGAGGAGAAATCACTGGGGTGCTTTACCATGAAATGACTCACATATGGCAATGGAACGGCAATGGCCAGGCTCCCGGAGGATTGATCGAAGGGATCGCAGATTATGTGAGGTTGAAGGCGAACTATGCACCGATTGATCACTGGGTGAAGGCGGGGCAAGGGAACAGGTGGGATCAAGGGTACGACGTGACGGCAAGGTTTCTGGATTATTGTAACAGTTTGAGAAATGGATTCGTTGCAGAGTTGAACAAGAAGATGAAAGATGGATATAATGATAGCTACTTTGTTGATTTGCTGGGAAAGAATGTCAACCAGTTGTGGACAGATTACACGGCTAAGTTTTCCCACTAGCTTGTTATATTAATTAGATGTCAGGTCGAACTTGATTTAATTGTAGAACTCGTTGTAAAAATCTCTCAACAGCTGAAGCAGATAAATTGATCAAATCAATTAATGATTGGGATTATTATATAACTAGCTAGATTCATGAATCATGACCCAATATGAACCATTGGATTGTGGAAAGTTGAATTTAAAGGATATTTGATGTTGCTTACAAACCTTAAATGAGATGTCTGACATGCATATGTGTATATAATGTACATATTTATCCATATATATGACATTGATGTGTTTACTGTTTTAAGAATATAGGTCCCGTTAATTTCTTTCTCATTGTATTATATTATGCAATTAAAATGTATTAAAATAATACAATATAGTGTCTTATTATTTCTGGTGACACTATATTGTATTATTTTAATACATTTTAATTGTCTAATACAGCAAACACCGTATTAGTTAATACATTATATTTGATAGTATTATATTGTATTGTATTAGAAAAAATACTTTTCTTTTCTCTCTTCTTTTTTCAACAAATATGGAATATTGTTGAAATATGTGCTATATTATTATTATTATTTTTTTTATAATTTCAAAATTATATAGGAAATATTTATTTTATATATAAAAAAATTATTTATTAAAAAAATTTCAATTAAACTAAATATTAATTGATTTTTTATATAAAAATATTTATTGATTTATTCATTATTTAAAATTAATTATTAACTATTAATATATATATATATTATATTTTTTAATATAAAAATATTTCAATAAAGTCATAGGAATAACTTAATACGATATAATACAGTGTATCACCAAACACAGGTTTGTATTAATGATAATACAGTACAATTCAATACAATGCAATGCAATACAGTCCAATACAATCCAATACAGTGTGCCAAACGAGCTCATAATGTTATCAAAGGTCAATAAATACTATGTAAATGTGGATAAAAATAAAAAATAAATGTAAAAAGAGTAGAGGCAAATTTTTTTGTTCAAAAAAATAAAATTAGAAATACCTTTTAAGAAAAAGGGGTTTTATCATATTGGTCCCTATGCTTTCATGTTTTATGACTTTTTTCACTGTCTTTCCATTTTTCACTGATGTGGTCCTAATGCTTTCAAAAACCCATCACTTGGTCCCTCTAACCGGATTTTTAACAGTCAACCTTAACTGAAATGGGTGAATGACTAATTTACCCCTAGCCATTTATTTTCATTTAAAAATACAATAAAATAAAATAAAAACAAATAATAGAAAAAAAAAATTAGGTGGAAATCCAAAAAATTTATATATTTTTTTCTTAAATGGATCTTCACCATCCATCTTATAATTTATATAGGAAAAAAGAAAAAAAAAAATGATGGATTGGATCTCCACCACCATCTTATCTCCATGAATGGAGAACACAATCATCCACCGCCATCACCAAACCCAGAATTATCAACCCCAAACCTCCATCATCCACCATCATCACCAAATCCAGATCAACTACCTCAATCTCATCTCTCTTGATCCACCATCTGCCACCATCACTCATACACCATCCACCAAATTAAACTCCATTATATTCCACAAAATAAGAAAAACAAATCGAATCAACAAATATATATATATATATATATATATACAAATCTCATCCAATAATCCATACTTTTCAATCAAAGGCAACAAAAAAAAATTCTGAAAAAAAATTTCAATCTGACAATCTAGTGGAGTGTGCCCCCATCTCCATCCTCCATTCATATGTGCGATCACAGGGAGGTGCTCCATCTGAGATCAAGCCTCCATCTTTGATCAGATTCCAATTTTAGTTGCACTCATCCCAAACCCGATTACAGTTGTGACCAAATTAGGAGACAACAGAGACCCAATTTGTAGCTCGGAGATCTACATTGCTAAAACAAACAAATCTCAAACTTATAGATGGATCCAAATTGCTGTGGAGACCCAATTTGCAGATGGATCTAGATCTCTACAAAACTTCATCAGATGGAGGCACTATCTGAGATAGATCCGTGCAAATATGACAGCGAGAGGGAGATCGATTGATTTAGGGGTGGTGTTCGATGGTGGATGTGATTGAGTTTAAATGGTGGTGGATTTTGGGTTTGTTTAAAGATGAAAATAACTTCTTTCCTTTAACTCCGACTAACGTTTGACTCACGAAGGGACTAAATTAATGGGTTTTTAAAAACATAAGGACCACGTCAGTAAAAAATGGAAAGATGAACATAGGGACCAAAATAATAAAATTTAATATTTGAAAATTAGCCATTTATAGCCGTTATTCATCCCCTATATAAATATGAATGAGCTATATGTTTGGTTTTGTATAGATTATTGTAAGTATTCTTCAATGGATCCAAGATTTGTTTCTCACAACGATGAGGAAAATAAAAACTACTACAACTATGGGTATGAAAACTCACATGGCTACACCAAAGATACATCAATTCTATCATATGGTTACACACCAATTGATGGTACAAGCTCATTCAATCCGACGCCTTCATTCACTACAAATGAACAGACTTACACTCTAGAAGAAACTATACTGATACAACAAAATTTGTCGACAGCAAGACAAAAATCTAAAAGGGAAAATTGCAAGAACTAGCAACCACAAGAGGATGAAGCATTATGCAAGGCATAGTTGCGCCTATTTGAGGAAGTGATTATTGGCACTAATAAAAAACGAGATTCGTTGTAGTCGAACATTAAAAAAAATTGAAGAAATGTTGGGTTACTAAACTACTCATACAACAGCTGCTTTGAAAAGTCAGTTCAAAACGATTCAGTTGGATATAAATAAATATTATGCTTACATATTACACGTTCAAACGAATCCTACTAGTGGTTTCAATGCAGCAGATAATGTAAGCTACATTTTAAAGTTTGGCAATATAATATACAGTTTTACATAAATTTGTAATATATCTTCACAATTCTTCTTATTTTGTTTTGACATGAAATTGCAACGAAACACATCTTCCAAGAAACTCAAGGTAAACCTTTTAGATTGGAAGCATGTTAGGCTATTATGAAGAACACTGCAAATTTAAATCATTACGTGGAAGGTGTCAAAGAACGATAACATAAGGGTGACACTAACAACTATTCGTTTGACCTGAACCCAGAAAAATTAAGGTGCCTAAGAGTGTATGAGATCACCCGATGGGCATCTGTCGCCAAGTTCAATCAACCTTAGTGATAATGGTTCACTGTTTAGTCAATCTGAAGGACTTGAACGGCCGTCTCCCTGGACATAAAGCGTCAAAAGCTAGAAAACACAAGGCAAAGACTGAAAACGTAAATTTATTATCTAAGGATATTCTCATATATAAGACTTGGAGTAACGAATTATATGAACTTGATGTAGCATTGAGGACAACCGCAAAAGAAAGGAAAAGAAATTTTATTTGTCGAATGGAAGAAAGAAAATTGGAATTTACAACGAAAAACCTTACAGAGAGGGAAAAACAACAAATAATCGAAGAAAAAAATTTTGAATCAAAAATTTTGTTTTACGATCCAAACTTATTGCCCTCAGATAAAACAAGAATTTGACTATTACAGTGAAAAAGGGATAATAAGAAAAAATGGTGAAGGTGGTTGTACTGGCAGTTGATCATAGACACTAAATGTTGTATTATTATATTTTTTTTATTTTTTTTGTTGTAATTTGGTCATGATAATTTTTAATTAATTAATTATTTTGTTTTAAATTAATTATAATTTCTTAAATAATTATTGATAGTGTTGATATTTAAAATATATTATATAATTTATTTATTAAATATATATATTATATTTTAATGAAGAGTAATGATTGTTTGGAATAAAGTTAAAAAAGTCAACCCAATTTATCTTTTCCTATTTAGTTGCATTGTGGAAATGGGAAGATGAGATCTATTTAAAGAGAATCCAAATAGAAAGACCAATTGGTTGAAAATCAAACCTAAAAATGAAGATGTGGCACTAAATGGGTCTTGTATTTAGGTCTAATGCATTGTGAATGCTACGATGTGTAGTGGACATGACCACGATTGGAACGGAACCGAACCGAACCGAACCGTGGGTCTCGGAACCGGACCGGAACGGAACCGATTTTCAGTTTCGACTGTGAAGGGAGGTTTCGGTTCAAGTTCCCAAAATTTCAGAACCGTACCGGAACCACCAGTTCTATTCTGGTTCTGGAACCATCGGTTGATGGTAACCGACGGTTCTAGTATTAGATTTCTTTCTTTTAAAAATTCATTAGAGTCACTGAGCCCAGCAGACTGTTGGGCTCAACGGCTCCTCCCTCCTGTTTCCCCCCAAAACTCAGTTTTCCCCACTCCAATTTTCTCCCATTTCTCTCTAATTATCAGTTCTCTCTCTCTATTAAGTCTCAATTCTCCAAATTTCCAATTCTCTCTCAATTACTAGATTATTAAAATTTATTTTATTTGCAATTACATTTATTTTTAGTTTTTTACTCAATTAAAATTCATTTCCAACAAATTTTTCAAATTTATTTCCATCAATTTTTCACATTTTTTCTTCAAGGATTTTTACAATTTAATTTTTTAAATGGCAAGTGAAAGTGGAGACAGTCCAAGGCGTTCTATTTCGATGAAAGGTAGGGGTCGTATGCCAGACAATGTTGGTTATGACAACACCGCCTATCATGAGTTCCTACAACACTAAGTCTATATTAAATCCCTAAACTCTCCTCATCCCCCTCTAATAATTTCTGAACTCGATGCCACCCCCCATTTCACAAGCTAATCAAAAAATATGCCTCATCTCCCTCTAGATTTTCAATTTGAACCACCTATGGAAGAGAAGTTACAAAAGCAACCCAAATCTAATCTCTTCGTACTCCATATGAAGAAAGTTACAAAAGCAAATTGAAGCACTGTAACGGTTTGCAATTACTGCAAAAAAGTATTTAAGTGGAGCAAATATGGAGGATATGACTCATATCGAAAGCATGTAACGAACAACCATTCTAGACGCACTGGCCAGATCGAGTTCACAAGCCCAAATTTCCAGGTACACTACCCCAAACCAACAATTTTTTAAATATAGTGATGAAAAAAATAGATAAGAATTAGATAGAATGGTTGCAGTAGAACACTTACCATTTAGTTTTTGTGAAAATCTTGGTTTTGTTAATTATTGTCAACAAGCATTAAATCATGTTGCATGTCGTGTTCCTAGAACCACTCTCACATGTGCACTTTCTTACATTTATTACAAAGAAAAAAGGAAGTTGGAAATTATTTTTGAAAAATATAATGGTGGTGTTTCCGTATGTGCCGACGACCATTAACAAATGCATTCATACTTGAGTATCACTTGTTATTATATGGATAATGCATAGACTATCCAAAAAAGAATTATTGCATTTAGAGTTTTTGATGATGCATATACCACTCTCACATGTGCACTTTTTTACATTTATTATAAAGAAAAAAGGAAGTTGGAAATTATTTTTGAAAAATATAATGGTGGTGTTTCCGTATGTGCCGACGACCATTAACAAATGCATTCATACTTGAGTGTCACTTGTTATTATATGGATAATGCATAGACTATCCAAAAAAAGAATTATTGCATTTAGAGTTTTTGATGATGCATATACTGCTGCTAATATTTTTAGACAGCTTAGAATTATTTTTGAAGAGTATAAAATTAAAAACAAATTTTTTGCAATTGGTTTTGATAATACTTCTAACAATATCGCTGCTATTCCTGCTTTAATTGATTTATGCAAACCTTATCTTAATGGTAATTTTTTTCATCAAAGATGTGCATACCATGTTTTAAATTTATGTGTTCAAAAGGATTAGAAATTCTTCAAAATTTTATTAAACCTATTTCTATTATTTGTGGAAACATACTTTTGCAATGAAAGCATGGGTAAAATTTTGTAGTCGTGCCATTTGATTTCCTCGTGATGTCGCAACACGTTAGAATTCTACTTTGAGCAAGCAATTTATAATTCCAACATGTTAGAACATCATGAGGAAATCCAATGGTACAACTATCATTTTGTTTATAAAATTTTACCCATGCTTTCATTGCAGATGGATGTTTCCACAAATAATAAAGGACATCCTGAAGATCCAGTTCTGAAATAGCCTTTTTTTTTACTTTTACACCTTAAGTGATGACCTTTTGTGCTCAAACTTGGTAGCCCCATCGAGGATGCTGAGGGAGTTTCCGGTAGGGGCGTGAACCTGATCGAAGAACTCTATGCCTAGCACCACAATGCACCTACAAAATTGATATTGACAATTAACACTCTACTACTGCAAGTTTGACTAGGTGACCAGCTAGTTGTACTAGGGACGTGTATGAAATGACCAGTCGTTGCAAGGGCTGGGCCGTTTGAAATGACAAGTGCTTATTGCTTGCCAAAGATCCTACTTCTATAATTGGTAGGTCACTGGGTTATTCAAATAAGTTGTGTTTTCTGTGGTTTTCCCTTTTTAGGTACATAAGTGTTAGCCTGCCTATACTAGATATGACTCACTTTGGATATGGATCCTCCGCCTCTTCCGGATGAACTGGAAGGCTCAAAGGTTGAGTACTATAAGGGGTTCACAAGGAAAGCAAGTGGGCCCGACCTTCGTTTTAATTCTCTCTAAGACCTTGACCCATTGGAAGCAGCCTTCGAAGCGCTAGAGGCGGATCCAGAACTGACTATTGACTCTCTCCCCCTCACCGGAACCATCGCATCTTTAATAGGTTTAATAAAATCTTGAAGAATTTCTAATTCTTTTTTAACACATAAATTTAAAACATGGACATGCACATCTTTGATGAAAAAATTTACCATTAAGATAAGGTTTGTATAAATCAATTAAAACAGGAATAGCTGTGATATTGTTGGAAGCATTATCAAAACCAATTGCAAAAATTTTGTTTTCAATTTTATACTCTTCAAAAATAATTCTAAGCTGTATAAAAATATTAGCAGCAGTCAAGGAATAAAATATCGGTATCAGTATCAATATCGGACTTCTAAATTTATGGATATTTCGGGGATATTATCGATATCGGTGGATATTCTGTCAAAAATTAAAAAAATGATGGATATTTACATCTAAAGTTAGAATTTTTTTTTGTGAAATTATAGGACAAGCTTAAACAAGTAATTATACATCAAATGAATCTTATTTCAACAATAAATTAGCATAATTATGAGTTTATTATAAATTATAACACAGATACAATATGTATATAATTTTTAAAATTGAGTATTTAATAGAATAATATTTTGTTTCACTTTTATAATATTATATACAATATAAGGAGATTAAATATTTAATAAACAAAATTATTATTAATATATATATAGATCCATATTTCCAAGATTCTATCATAAATCATAATTCATACATAATAATATATTGTATGTTTGAAATTTAAAACCAAAATGAATTTCTAGTTGGTTTAAATACATAAGATTCATTTCTATCTTTATTCGAACAATAATTTTCCTTGGAAAATGTACTTGCAAGGAAAATGTACTTGCATAGTTTTCAATGTAGCTATTAATAGTCCACACGTATGTTGATTGATCTCTTCCAACTGATCTATGAATTGGGTAATTTGGATTTACACAACTTGGTGGATATTGTTGATTTACATGCATAGGTATTGCATATGGTAATATGGTATATAAGAACATTACATTGTCTACAAATCACCCAAAGAATTATTTTGTGCCTATGCTCATTGAGGAGTCATATTCAAAAAATCTTCATCAATTTGGCTTGTTCCTCCATGATGTCTAGAGAGGTGTGGCAGATCGAATTCAATGGATTTACCATGATCCAAGATCTGATTGGATCAAAGAAATTGTAATCTGATCTTATCCAATTTTATAACATGATCCGATCCGATCCAGTTACTATTTGATTCAATCCGATTGTAAAATACTTCAATACGATCCGATGGATCGAATTAATATATAAAAGTTATAATCTGAAATAAATAAAATCAAATAAATTATTCAAACATTACTAATTAATTCAAAAAAAAATAATATTAAAAAAATAGTAAGCTTTTTATAATTTAAAAAGTTTATATGCATTAAACATTAACTTCAAATGTAAACTTAATAAACCATGATGTTGATGAAGAATAATAGAAGAAAAGAATATGGTGGATTGTTCGTTGTAAAGAAATTGAGAAAGAAAACTCCAAATAGTAGCATTAGAAATTGTATTTGGGTTGGGTCTTTACAGATATTCAGATAATTAAATTGTATTTGAGTTGTGCATTTATATTATTAGAAAGTAGTGGATAAAATAAATTGCCCAATATAAAAATAATACCTAATATTTTAGGCGAATTAATGGATTTCCAAACGAAAATACAAGATCCGATCTAATCCAATCTAATGGATTTTAGAATTTAAGATCTAAACCGATCTAATCACCACCATGCATCCGATCCTGCACATCCCTAATGTTGTCTACCACGAATTTAATCAAAATTACCTGCATGAGCATCCCAACCTGCCACACCAACATTCCAATATGTTGCACCAGCATCCCAACCTACGGGACGAACATCCCAACTCATTTCCAACCTCCTGCACCAGAATCCCAACATCTTGCCTCATCCCCACCATCTTCATCATTTCTTCCTCCACTATTTCTATCAGAGGTATGTTGGTCATCGGAAAAGCTGGTAATAATAACTCTATGATCTACACCAATTTCTTCTATAATCACTTGTTCAACATTTATTCTCATGTCTCAAGTATGAGAAGCAGTATGTGGATCATGATTTCCCTCATCAACATCCAAGGAGGCAAGTCCAACCCAGTCAAAAATAGGATTCTCCTCTCCTGCTTCAACAGCTACTTGAAGTAGATCCATAAAATCAGTTTCATTTACTTTATCTTTTTTAGCTGCCATGTCCCTAAATTTCAACTTCGTATTATAATAACAATAAACAAGTTGTTCAAGCTTAGAATAGGTAAGACGATTCCTTTGTTTTGTGTGGATTAAAGTAAATGTGTACTAATTTCTTTCACATTCAGAAGATGATGATGTTTGTGACAGTATGCGAACTGCTATTGCACGCAATGATAGAGCACAGTTTCCATACATTACCAACCAATCAGTTGTAATAAAAATTATTAAGTATTATAAGTATAAATATTATTTCAATGATATTATCATTTATTATTAATATGTAAATTTTTGTAATAAAAGTTATATACTTGGATGCATTTTGCTTCTAGCTGCAATGGATCTCGTTCACTAAAATTTTTTCGTCCATCCTTACATATTTATAAATTGATTGATACATATTTAAAATTATTTGGAATTAGTTTTACACATTTGAATCACAAGCAATTTTTTTTTTTTTTTCAGATGGCTTTATAAAATTTTACATATTTTACATATTCACTCTTTGGTTCTTTGTCCAATTTTACTGTAAGTCCTCAATAAATTTTACTATTGACTATTATGTTGGAAATTTTTATAAATTTTTTAATGCTTTTTCTAAAATAATTTTCAATCTAAATTATTTTAGCAATAATTTAATTGTTTAGAATTAAAAAAAAATATTTTAATAATGCGCAAAATATCTATGGACTTTCGGGGGGAAATTCATAAAAGTTCGGGAATATCGAGAGATTTTTACTGTTATTTGGAAATCGACTGGATATTCTGTAGGATATTGGATACTTACCTATTTCGATATCGGTCCCTCCAAAATACGAATATATCGGTGGATATTTCGGTATATTAATCGATATTTAGTTCCTTGGCAGCAATATGTGTATCATCAAGAACTCTAAATGCAAGAATTCTTTTTTAGATAGTTCATGCATTATCCATATAACGGCAAGTGGCACTCAAGTATGAATGTATTTGTCAATGATCAGAACATATGTCGGCACATACGAAAACACAACCATTATATTTTTCAAAAAAAAAAAAAATTCCAACTTCCTTTTTTCTTTGTAATATATGTTAGAAAGTGCACGTATGAGAATGGTTCTAGGAACACAACATATATCAGGATTTAATGCTTGTGAACAATAATTAACAAAACCAATATTTTCACCAAAACTAAATGGTAAGCAAGGAACTGAATATCGATAGATATACCGAAATATCCATTGATATATATTTTGGAAGGACCGATATCAAAACAAACAAGTATCCAATATTCTACAGAATATCTGGTCGATTTCGAAATATCCGTAAAAATCTCCCAATATTCCCGAAATTTCATGAATTTCATCCCGAAAGTCCATGAATATTTTACATATTATTAAAATAAATTTTTTAATCCTAAACAATTAAATTATTGTTAAAATAATTTAGATTGAAAATTATTTTAGAAGAAGTATTAACAAATTTATAAAAAATTTCAACAGAATAGTCAATAGTAAAATTATTGAAGACTTGAAGGGTGGACATGTAAAATATGTAAAATTTTGTGAAAGCAATCTGAAAAAGAAAAAAATAAATTGTTTGTGACTCAAATGTGTAAAACCAATTCCAAAAAATATTAAATAGTACCAATCAATTTATAAATATGTAAGGATGGAAGGAAAAGTTTTAATGAACTAACAGTCATTACAGCTTGAAGCAAAATAAAACCAGGTATATAACTTTTGTTACAAAAATTTACATATTAATAATAAATAATAATATCATTGAAATAATATTCATACTTATAATACTTAATAATTTTTTTTTTTTAGCTAATTGGTGGGTAATGTATAGAAACAGTGCTCCATCATTGCGTGCAATAACAGTTCGCATACTGTCATAAACATCATCATCTTCTGTATGTAAAAGAAATTGGTTAACATTTGTTTTAATCCAAACAAAACAAAGGAACCGTCTTACCTATTCTAAGCTTGAACAACTTGTTTATTATTATTATAATATGAAGTTGAAACTTAGGGATATGACAGCTGAAAAGATAAAGTAAATGAAACTGATTTTATGGATCTACTTTAAGTAGTTGCTGAAGCAAGAGACGATAATGAGAATCCTATTTTTGACTGGGTTAGACTGCCTCCTTGGATGATGATGAGGGAAATCCTGATCCACATATTGTTTTTCATGCTCGAGACATGGGAATAAATGTTGAACAAGTGATTAGAGAAGAAGTTGGTGTAGATCATGGCGTTATTATTATCAACTCTTTTGATAACCAACATACCTCTGATGGAAATAGTAGAGGAAAAGATGATGGAAATGATGGGGATGGTGGGGATGAGTGAGGTTGTGATTCTGGTGCAGGAGGTTGGAATGTTGGTGCAAAAGGTTGGAATGCTCGTCCCGGAGGTTGGGATACTGGTGCAACAGATAGTGCAACAAGTTGGGATGCTCATGCAGGTAATTTTGATCAAAATCATGGTAGACAACATTATGGGTGTGCAGGGTTCAATCCATCCATAGAATCGAATCCAATCGATTGGATCGGATGCATAGAGGTGATTAGATCGGATCAGATCAGATCATAAATTCTAAAATCCATTGGATTTGATCGGATCTTGGATTTCCATTCGGAAATCCACCAATCCGCCTAAAATATTAGGCCTTAGTTTTATATTGGGCAATTTATTTTATCCACTACTTTCTAATGTAAAGGCCGAACCCAAATACAATTTGATTCTCTAAATATCCGTAAAGACCCAACCCAAATACAATTTCTAATATTACTATTTAGGGTTTTCTTTCTCAATTTCTCTACAACCAACAATTCACCATCTTCTTTTCTTCTATTCTTCTTCATCATCAATATATGGTTTATTAAGTTTATATTTGGAACTGATGTTTAATGCTTATAAACTTTTTAAATTATATAAAGTTTACAAGTTATGTTACATATTTTTTAATGTTAATTTTATTTGAATTAATTAGTAATGTTTGAATAATTTATTTGATTTTATTTATTTAAGATTATAACTTTTATATATTAAGAACGACTTTATATTAATTCGATCCATCAAATCATATCGAATCGAATCAGATCAGATTGAAGTATTTTATAATCGGATGGGATTAAATAGTAACTATATCGAATTGGATCGGATCTGATCAAATAGTAACTGAATCGGATCATATTACAATTTCTTCGATTGAATTGGATCTTAGATCATGGTAAATCCATTGGATCTGATCCACCGCACACCTCTAGATAACATGGAGAAACAACTCAAATTGATGAAGATTCTTTGAATATGACTCTCTCCTCAATGAGTATAGACACAGAAAATAGTTATTTGGGTGATTCGCAAACAATGTCAAGTTCTCATATACTATATTATAGTAGTTATGGTGGCTGCAATATATTTGATTATCCTTCTCCACAAATGCCATATGCAATACCTACGCATGTAGATCAACAATATCCACCAAGTTTGATAAATCCAAACTACCCAAATCATGGACCAATTGAAAGGGATCAAGCAACATACGTGTAACATATTAATAACAACATTGAAAACTATACAAACACGTTTTCCTGGGAAAATTGATGTTCGAATCAAGATATAAATGTATCTTATGTATTAAAATCAACAAGGAATTCATTTTGGTTTTAAATTTCAGACATACAATGTATTATTATGTATGAATTATGATTTATGATAGAATCTTGGAGGTATGGAATTATATATATTTATTAATGATAAATTGTTTATGAAATATTTAATCTCTTTATATTGTATATAATATTGTAAAAGTGAAACAAAATATTATTCTATTAAATACTCAATTTTAAAACTTATATACAGACTCTATTTATGTTATAATTTTTAATAAACTCGTAATTATGCTAATTTATCATTGAAATAAGATTTATTTGATGTATAATTACTTGTTTAAGTTTGCCTTAAAATTTCACAAAAAAAATACTAACTTTAGATGTAAAAGTCCATCATTTTTTTTAATTTTTGACAGAATATCCACCGATATCGATAATATCTCTAAAATATCCATAAATTTAGAAGTCCAATATCGATACCGCTACCGATATTTTATTCCTTGATGGTAAGTGTTCTACTACAACCATTCTAGCTAATTATTATCTTCTTTTTTTCTTCACTATATTTAAATAATTGCTGGTTAGGGGTAACGTACCTAGAAATTTGGGCTTGTAAACTCGATCTGGCCAATGTGTCTGGATGGCTGTTCGTTATATGTAGAGGTGGCCACGGTACCAGTTGAACCGTCGGTTTTGTCTATGGTTTAATCGAAACCGTACGACCCAAACCGTAACCTAAACCGACGGTTTGAAAATCAGTATATACACGGTTTCGATTTCAGTTTGGCCTTCCTCAAAACCGACGGTTTTAAACACGATTAAACCGCCGATTTCAAAAAAAAAATAATAAATTAAATTCATCGAATCAGAAGCTGCCACGTAGAACTTTTTTTTAAATAAAAAATAAAAAACCGTCCGAAACCCAAACCGGACCGAAACCGTGCCCAAAACTGACGATTTCTTAACTAAAACCGAAACCAAAACTGTCAAACCGGCAGTTACAAACCTCCCCCAAACAGTGTGCCACGGTTTCGATTTCGGTTTTGGGTGGCCACAAAACCGAAACCGAACTGTGGCCGCCACTGGTTATATGATTTCAATATGAGTCATATCCTTCAAATTTGCTCCACTTAAATACTTTTTTACAGTAATTGCAAACCACTACTGTGCTTCCATCTGCTTTCGTAACTTTCTTCATATGGAGTACGAAGAGATCAAATTTTTCTGATTGGCTTGTGAAATAGAGGGTGGCATCAGGTTCAAAAATTATTAGAGGGGATGAGGAGAGTTTAGGGATTTATCATAGGCTTGGTGTTACAGGAACTCATGATAAACGATGTCGTGATAACTGAAATTGTCCTGCATACGACCCTTACCTTTCATCGAAATGGAAAGCCTTGGACCGTCTCTACTTCCACTTGCCATTTAAAAAAATTGAATTGTAAAAATCCTTAAAGAAAAAATGTGAAAAAATTGAGGGAAATAAATTTGAAAAATTTGTTGGAAATGAATTTTAATCGAGTAAAAACTAAAAATAAATATTATTGCAAATAAAATAAATTTTAATAACTTAGTAATTGAGAGAGAATTAAGATTTGAGAGAGAATTGAGAATTAGAGAGAATCGGGAGAAAATTGGAGTGGGGAAAATTGAATTTGGAGTGGGGGTAGGGGGGGTATTTAATAAAAAAATAATAAAATAATAAAATAAAGGAGGAGCTGTTGTGACCCAACGGACAGTTGGCTAACAACTCCAACAATGTTTTTTTAAAAAGAAATCTGACACTGGAACCGCCGGTTCCAGAAACGAAACCGAACCAACGATTCCAGTACAGTTTTGAAATTTTGGGAACCGAAACCAAAATCGAAACCTCTTTGGATTCGGTTCATAGTCCGATTCCAGTTCGGTTATGAGACCACAATTCCGATTCTACGATTGGAATCGAACCCTAGTCATATCTGGATGGACAAAGATAGAGACATTGAGTGATATAGTAATATATAGTAGTTATAGTACAAACTAATGTTAGTATTTACACTAGAGGTGGCAATGGTTTCGGTTAAACCGACGGTTTTGTCTACGGTTTAACCGAAATCGTACTTCCAAAAACCGCTCCAAAATCGAAACCGGAACCGGCGGTTTCAAAACTGGTCGGAAACCGGTTGAACCGGTTACGGTTATGGTTACGTTACAATTTCGGTTTGAGCACTTCCAAAAACCGTCAAAAATCGACAGCTAAACCGGCGGTTTTAACCGTGGTTAAACCTTCGGTTTTTTTTAAAAAAAAAACTTTTAAAAAAAATCGATTAATCAGAAGATGCCACGTGACACTTTTTTTGAAATTTTTTTTAAAAAACCGAAACCGAACAGAACCGAACCCAAAACCGACGGTTTTTAAACCGAAACCGAAACCATAATACCGTTGGTTAGAAACTGTGTACCGAACAGGTTTTTTGGTTACGGTTTCGGTTTTAGATGGCTACGGAACCGAAACTGCTGATTTCGAACCGAAACCAATCCGAAACCGAACCGTGGCACCACTAATTTACACAAATGACACAAGATATTAAAAAACAAATAAATAAATAAAGCTTCAATCCAATCAAATCACATCAAAGCCTACAAAAGACATCAACCTACAGAGACCATCGAACTGAAAATAAAAATAAAAATAAAAATAAAAAAATGTGTACCCGCCTCTGAGTGGCCTCAGACCGAATCGAGTTGACTCAGTCTTGAGGCAGCGAGTTTTCACATAAAAGACTTGGTGCGATTTTCGTGGTAAGGTGGTTGCCTCAGAACGAATTTTACAACATTGCTTTCAGAAAATTGACAAGAAGAAAAAAAAGACAATTAGGGAAAAAACAGACTGGAGTGAATCTATATCATTTAGGTACCAAATCGAGTTCAAATAATTATTACGGTAAGAGTAACTCCAACTCAAATAGTATTTTTGGTGCAACTTTTACATTAAGCTATTATAACTTTCACATTATTTCACTATTCTATTTCTAACTCATTGTACTAAATCTTACTCTATTCCTCTATTTTATTATTATTTATCAACAAATATTCTTTCCAACCAATCAAAAGCCACTTTGCAATTAATAAAAATTTAAAAAAAAATAGGAAACCCAGCGGAACAGTGTTACCTCTATGAACAGTGTCGTACAATATATCGCGTGACACTGTTCACCGAGGCAACACTGTACACAAAAGGCACAGTGGATGGTGCTGGGTTGGAGGAGATTTTGGCTAGAAATTGGTGATGGCACAGTGTTTGCTGTAGGGTTGGAGAAGCTCTAAGATAACAAAGTTTGATGCACAATCTGTGTTCCCACAACATTTTTTAAATGTATAAAAAAATTTATTATTCTTAATCAATTGCTCTCATGTCTTGCACTAACTTTTTTATATCAGTTTCCGATAAAGATAAAATAACAATAGTTTTCTCCATAATGCACTCAAAATTTAATAAATTTATTGTGATAGTTTGTGAGCTATCAATTAAACATTATAATTTATTAACTAAAATAAATAAATAAATCCAACTACGGGTATCTAAGGAACAAACTTTCTAATGTTAGTGTGTAGTTAAAAAAAAAAAAAAACAAAAAAAAAAAACAAAAAAAAAAAAAAAAAACCTAGTTATATATACTGTTGGACCAAAAGGCAACCTAAGAGTACCGTTGAATTGGGTTTGCCATTTAAATAATTAAGGCATTTTCCTAACCATAATATGCAATTCTAAAAATACATATAAAATGTGCAAATAAAAATATAAACAATATAAGTAAATTGCACAACTTAAAGAGAAAGGGATAAAGAAAGCAAACACAATATTTTTACGTGGTTCGGCCTCGTCTACTCCATGTCTCTAAGCTCACCAAACTTTCTAGAGGATACTCCACTATTACATTGGACTTCCGGGTGCCAATTAAACTTTTAAAACAACCAAGTGATCACTCACATTTGGATTTCACTTACTCCAAAGTCTTTCTCAAAACTCAACAAGTGTTTCTCACAATCAAATACAAATACGAAATATGAAGCACAAAGGAATCTCTCTCCCAAAGAGTAAATAAAGAAGATTTAAGCACTAGATAATGTGAGATATGATTTGATGACTAAACTTGGCTCACAAATCACTAAGAGAATTCATATGAATGATAGGAAGGTTGGTAATCTCTTAGTAGAATCAAAAAATGCTTGAGTAATGACTATATAGGCCATTATCAAATAGAGGAAATGGTGAAAAATATCACCTTTTCCAACTCACTTGGTGACAAAGTGACCGGTTTAATAACTTAAGTTTAAAAGGCACTAAAGTAAGTGATTTCCCAAAATGCCCTTATTTTACACATTCTCTTTCTTACTTTAAAGTTTTCTGAGATTTTTTTTTTTTTCATATTCCTCTGTAACAAACCTTCAATGGAGGATGAAGGTTGAACACCATAACATTATCAATTCATCTCCTTAGGATAATTAATTTTATAGTGCTACGCAGACGCATTCGGGGGTCGAGCTCCCCGCTGAGCTCGCGGTGGTCGAGCTGCCCGGTCAGCTCGCGGGGGTGCAGGGGGCAGCGCCCCCAGAGCTTTTTTTTTCAATTCAAAACCCTAACTGGGTTCCTTTTCATTTGTTATCTAAGTCTTTTGTAAGTCTTTCTCTGGTTATATGAATTTTGAATCTAATTGAAAAGTCTCGGAGAAGAAATGAAAAGGCTCGGAGAAGAAATGAAAAGGCTCGATAAAAATGGCTCGGACAGTGCTCAAGAATGAAAAGGCTCGGAGAAAAAATGAACTGTCTCGAGCCTTTTTCTTACTTCTTCCGAGTCTTTTAATGAACCGAGCCTTTTCATTCTTTTCCGAGCCTTGTTAATTTCATTACTTCTCCGAGCCTTTTAATGCCTTTTCATTTCTTCTCCGAGACTTTTCAAAACAATTTTTTTTAATGAATTTTGAATTTCATTACTTCTCCGAGCCTTTAATAAACTGTCCGAGCCTTTTCATTACTTCTCCGAGCCTTTTAATGAACTGTCCGAGCCTTTTCATTACTTCTCCGAGCCTTTTCATTACTTCTCCGAGCCTTTTCATTTCTTCTCCGAGCCTTTTCATTTCTTCTCCGAGCCTTTTCATTTCTTTTCCGAGACTTTTCAAAATTTTTTTTTTGTTAATTTCATTACTTCTCCGAGCCTTTTAATGAACTGTCCGAGCCTTTTCATTACTTCTCCGAGCTTTTTCATTTCTTCTCCGAGCCTTTTCAACAATTTTTTTTTTTTGTTAATTTCATTACTTCTTCGAGCCTTTTAATGAACTATCCGAGTCTTTTCATTACTTCTCCGAGCCTTTTCCTTTCTTTTCCGAGACTTTTCAACAATTTTTTTTGTTAATTTTGAATCTTCGAGCCTTTTCATTTCTTATCCGAGCCTTTTAATGAACTATCCGAGCCTTTTCATTACTTCTCCAAGCCTTTTCATTTCTTCTCCGAAACTTTTAATGAACTGTCCGAGCCTTTCTAAGCTTTTTCCGAGACTTTTTCGAGCCTTTTTAATAATTTATTTTTTCTTTGTACAATCTGTTTAAGGTTTACAAAAGAGTGTTTTAAATTGAAAAAAAGAAAAAGAAAAAAGCAACTAACAAGACGGTTTGTATCTCAGATGTAACTAACAAAGGCTGGGACATAAAAAAAGTCGCTATTGTGTTTGGTCGTGGTCCACCGTCGTCCATTGATGGAGGATTTTGAAAGAAAAAAAAAAAACAAAATGGTGAAGAAGGTTACTGTGGGGGGTATTTTTGTCCGTTCACCATAATAGGTGCCTTTTAAACTTAAGTTATTAAACCGGTGACTTTCTTACAAAGTCAGGCCCAAATAGTGACAAAAAAATTTTGAACCCTTATCAAATATAACCGTTTTTTGCCCGTTGGGTGGACAATTTCAGGTTGGCCCCTCTAGTTTTAAAACTTTCATTTTGACCCCGGTAAATCACTCAAAGGAAGATTATATTTTAGTCCTTAAATTGTTTGATATTTCATTTTAACCCCTCAATGATAAATTCAAAAAATGGCCGTTGGAAATTATGCACAGTTACGATTTGGTCCCTATAGATTTTACATTTCCAGTGTGATCCAAAGAGTGTTGAAACTTTTCTATTTGGTCCCTATAAAATAATAGTTTTTTCCCCAAAGCTTCAAAACAGTTCAACTATACCCCCGATCGACCATAAAGCATTTATTATTCTTTAAATGCTAATATTTTTTATTTGACAATTACGGTATAAGGGTAAAATAGACTTTTCGATAATTATACATGGATTGACTGTCAAAAAATTTAATTAAAGGGATGTAAATGGGCTATTTTGACAAATTTAGGGACTGGTTTAACGAAAAATTCTAAGTAATTAAAAAAATTGTTGTTTCCAAATTGTTAGGAACTAAAATGAAGTTTGCCTAATGTTCTGTTTTGAAGAAAAGTTTTGGAATTAGGAAAGTGATACCTAAAAGATCATTTTATTTATTTATTTATTTATGATTTTGTTATTAAAAAAGATTTTTTTTTATTTTTTATTTTTTTGAATTAGAGAAGTAATTAGATATTGTTTGGATATGAAACAATTAAATAGTAAAAAAAAAAATTCAAAAAATAAATGCCTGAATAAGAAATTTTGTTCGATGCTAGAGAAAATGAGGCAGGTTGCAATGAAGGAGGGGACGATGTGATTAAGACACAATCAAACATGTATGTTTCAGCTACTCTATCTACAAGGGAGAGAGAAGTATTCGTTGACGTTGGAAAATACGACATTCATCGAATGACCGGATAACGTAATTAAAAAGTCAAAACAAAATGGTGTATACAAAAACATGCACGTATAGTGGAAAACTACTAAAAATGTTTTACATAAAAGCTTAATATATATATCATAAAAGACTAAACATATGTCACGGAACGAAAAATTGAACATGCAAAGACAAATTGATTTTTTTTTTTTTTTTGAGAATAGTAATTCCATGAAAGAAAGAAAATCACAAAGAATCACATTTGGAATCGACACACAACATATTTAACCAAATCATGTGCAACCCAATTTCCCTTTCTTCGAGCAAAACACACATCAACAATTGGTATAGAGGTGAAAGATATAACCAACTACAGTAGAAGCATCTGATTTCACCAAAATAGGGCATATGCGAGCATCTCTTGCCAAACGTAAACCATGAAAAATAATCAAAGCTTCAGCAGTCTCTACTGTCAGGCAAAGCACAAGCAGCGAAAACAGATGCATCAGGAGCTTTCCATCGTATAACATCTGGAGCCCTTTCGATTGATGGCAATGCACTCGCCACTTGATAATTATGTAGAAAAGAGACACAGTTCTGTGCGATACTAGATTTTCCAGAATATGATTATCAACTTCTCCATCTCCTCCAACTGTAACATGCGACGCAAAGAGATAAGGAAATCCATGAAAGAAATTGAGGATGAATAATGTAATCTCATCCATGAACTCACAACCCTACCTTATCACCCCACAAAGACGAGCATCCCCACAAAGCATGAATGTAGTTTCCGGACAAATACCATCAACCAAAATACTCCGGAAACCAATTATTACAGGCTCTCAATAGAAAAAATGGCAATTTAGAAGGAACAACCTAATACAGGACGCAGAAGACCCAACAGAAGTTAGTAAAAAGGAATTATGCAGATGGTATACAGATTTCAAGACTCTTGCTTCTAAAGATATGGGATTGTGACATCTTTATTTTTAAATACCCTCCATTGTTGTTTTATAAAATACCTTCCATTACTAATTTCATTACAATTTACAAATGAAAACCATTTTAAGCTGCCTCGGAAATTATTTTTTAAAACAAGAAAAATAAAATCAGTAAAACAACAACAGTTTTTCTCTTTGATTCCTTAATCTCTCTCTAACTTCAACTAGAATTTCTATTATCATCTGCTCTTTTATTCTTTCACTTAAACAGCTATCAAATTAATCAATCAATCTTGCTCCTTGCCTCCATGTAATTCTTCACTTCTTTTTTAATCATCTCCTGCATCACAGCCAACAGCTCCGATCCAAACGTCGCCGTTTTTTTCTCCAAAGCCAACTTATCGGGATCGGGTAAAACCGGATTGAGGTCCGTCGACACACGACACAGATCATCATCAACGTTGTTTTTCGTTCCGGTTTCATCCAACGGACCGCATTCAATAGAAGCAGATATCGCCGGTAGACCCGAATCACTAACTTCGGATCCACCAGACCGACTAAACGAAACCGTCTTCGGTCCTTTCTTTTCTCGATGGACGTCCTCCTCAAACGCGGCAGCCTCCGCCTCCGTCGTCGCCGCTTCGCGTTTCCTCTTCAAGGTGGAGTGCCAGTGGTTCTTGATAGCGTTGTCCGTACGGCCGTTCAAGAGTCGGGCTATCCTGGCCCACTTGTTTCCATGCTTAGCATGTGCTTCGACGATGATCTCGTCCTCCTCCGCCGTGAACGGCTGGTGCTCCACCTCCGGAGACAGCTGATTGCACCACCGCAGCCTGCAAGATTTCGCGGTCCGACCCGATATAGAATCGGATATCAAAGGCCAGTTTCTCGCCCCGTGCTGCTCCACCAGTTTTTCCAACAGCTTGTCCTCCTCCGGACTCCACGGTCCCTTAACCCGATCCATATTCTATAACCCAAAAACCCTACCACCACTGACAAGCTAATACCAAGAAAACGAACATCAAAAAATTTACATAGAGAGAAGCTGTGGAGAGACACGGACACAGAGATTGTGAGAGACAAGAAGAGGAATTGTAGGCGTTTATATACAGTTGAGTGTTAACACCGTTACGTTTCATGACGGTTGTCAGCCAAATGTGAACACGTTATTTCAACGAAAGCCGTTAAGTTTAACGGTTCAGATAAGGACAGTGAGAGTGTGAGACAGTCTATATAATTTCATAGATGTTGGACTTTGAATTGGGCTTCGCTCACTTAACAAACTCCAGCTTAAACCCAACTTTTTTTTTTTGTGCATTGTCGATATTTTTTTTGTCTTGGTCCATCCTTAACCCAAGTTAAAAGAATAAACTCACTTTCAAAAATAATAATAGACTTAATGGTACGGATACTCCTGAATTGTACAAATACTATTCATTTACTCTATGAATTCTTAAAATAGACAATAAATCCAATGAACTATCTGAAATTTGCAATATGTGACGGAATAATAACGTCATCTATTTTTCTGTCATGGCAAATTGCAATAAGTTCCCCTGCTTATATAGAAAATTGCATCAAACTAGAAACAATATAATAATATGACCAAAATGCCCCTCTGACCAAATTTTCAAAATAAAATTTAGAAATTTAAAATTGAAATAATGGTTAAATAATGAGCAAATTGCACTCGACCTCCCTGAGGTTTGGTCTCTTATACCCAGAAACAACTTTATCATTAATTGACACTCATACTTTCTACTGTTAGGTCAAACTTAACTGTTGACTAACTATTACCTTTAAAAGACTAAACTACCCTTGATCTCTAAATTAATATTAAAAAAAACATTTTATCAAAAAATAAATAAATAAATAAACAAATAAATAAATGATTTCTAGATTTCTTCATCAATATTTTTTTAAAAAAAAAAATTTACAAAACCTTCATCTTCAATCCAAACCTAGAAACATCAACCCCGAGTTTTTTTTTTTGAAAGCCAAGTTCCTTGTGCTTGGATTTGAAGAAGTTCATGTGTCTTCTCTTCTTGCCAAATCCATACCAAACCACACCCAAACCATTTCAATCCACACGCATCATCAAAAGAAAATTATAATTAAAAATAAACAATATATAGTCGGCCTCAGAAAAAAGAAAATTACCAGTGCCTCCATCACCAACAATAAAATCAAGACATGAGAAGTCCTTTTACTTGCATTCTTTCTTCTTCAACAAAATAGCAAGACCCTAAATTCATATAAATAGTAGAAATTTATACCTAAAAGTACAATTGGTAACTCAATTGGTTTTTAACCTATTGTTTTCTCTGCTCTCACTTGGTCCAATCCCTACATGTGGCAGCTCTCCACTCAATTCAAGTAACTCTTTCTTTCTTCTTCATCTTCTTCTTCCGATTATTTATCTTTTAAATCTATTTTTCGTTTCCCTAATTTTGAAATTTAGTGTAATTGGTTTAACGACATCTTTCCTCTAGGTATGTGCTAGCTTTATCTGTTTTTAATTCTTAATTGATTGTGTATATGTACTATTAATTGAATGGTTTGATTTTGTAATGTGCTACGCTACTGTGATAGTGTTTGAGGAGTGTATTGTTGTTCTCGTTTTTATTTACGAAAAAATCCAGGTTAAAAACTTGTTGAGTTATGCAATTCTACTATTTATATGATTTTATTTGTTATGGTGTCTTGCTATTTTCTTTTTTCTAATACCAGGGTTTATTTTTAATTATAATTTTCTTTTGATGTGCGTGTGGATTGAAATGGTTTGGTGGTGGTTTGGGTGTGGATTTTGTGGTGGTTTGGGTGTGGATTTGACAAGAAGAGAAGAATAGGGACTTCTTCAAATCCAATAATAGGGAACTTGGCTTTCAAAAAAAAAAATTAGGGTTGATGTTTCTGGGTTTGGGTTGAAGCTGAAGGTTTTGTAATTTTTTTTTTTTTTAATATTGATGAAAAAATCTGGAAATCATTTATTTTATTTTTTAAATTTTCTGATAAGATGTTTTTTTTTATTATTATTAATCTAGGGATCTGGGGTAGTTTAGTTTTTTTTTTAAAGATAACAGTTAGTCAACAGTTAAGTTTGATCTAACGGTAAGGGGTATGAGTGTCAATTAATAATAAAACTGCTTCTAGGTGTAAGAGACCAAACCCCAAGGAGGTTGAACACAATTTTCTCTTAAATAATGATAATTCTGAATTTAATTTTCTAAATAATTAAATTATCTTTTTTATATAAATATCCCTAAATAATAATAATAATAATAATAATAATAATAATAATAATAATAATAATAATAATAATAATAATAAGTGATAATAAAATAATAATCATAATCATAATAATAATAAAAGTGATAATAATAATAATAATAATAATAATAATAATAATAATAATAATATAAAATAATAAAAAATGAAAAAAAAAAAAAGATAAACAAAAAATGGAAATCTATAATTTATTATAGGTAAAATAATTAAATACATAGAACAAAAAAAAAAAATCAAATGAGGAGATCCAAATATCAAATCTACACCTAATAAAAAAATAAAAAACAAAAAACAAAAAAACAAAAATTGAAAAATAATCAAAATTGATACATAATCGGTCCAATCTAGATCATCATCATCAACCTTCCAATTCCATCATCATCAACCTTCAACCTTCCATCATCTTTAACCTTCAACCTTCAACTTTAAAATCAAAATAAAATAAAAAGAAAACTTTTATTCTCTTACTTTTTATCTAATCAAATATTTAAATTGTTATCTGATAATCAAATATTACCAAAACTGAATGAATCCAAAAATCGGTAATGAACCCGGAAATCAACAACCTTCATCTCAAACCGATCCAGAATCGAATGAACCCATAAATAAACAGCATTCATCTCCCCATCCAAAATGAACCCAGATCAACACAAAATCACTATAACCCAGCTTACAACCAAACCCAGATACTGACCACCACCACCACCACAACAAGACCTAGATCCGAACTGGATCATAATCATCACAAAACCCAGAACCGAATCACACCTCCACCACCAAAAAACAAACGGTTCACCACCAAATCGAACCATGGAGTTGTTGAATGACAAGAAGAAAAGGAAGAAGAAGAACAGTTGCAGTAGCCATCAATGTTGAAAAAGAATAGTCGCACCTCTATCTTCAACAATGGAATCGCACCTCTATCAACTGCCCATTCGCCTCCTTCATCTGAGATGGATGGCCATCTCCATCTCCAAAGAAAAGGAAGAAGAAGAATAGTTGCAGTAGTCACAAACCTCTGTCTGTGTAACCACGAAAACAGCCATGAAATCGAGATCGAGTGAGAGAGTGAGAGAGAGAGAGAGGGGGAGAGAGAGAGAGAGAGAGATGAAATCGAAGAAGAAAGAGATACTTAGCATCATCACAATTAATTTTTGAAATATGATGAAGTTAGGTTTGAGTGATTAGGTTTGATTTGGGGTGGTGATTAGGTTTGATTTGGGGCGGTGATTCGGTTTAGGTTTGATTTGGGTGATGATTTTGGATTTTTTTTTTTAGTTGGTGAATGATGATCATGATAATAGAGGATGATGATGATGACAATAATAAAAATATTATTATTATTATTATTATTATTTTAGCAGGAAATTTTTTATTTTAAAATTTTGGTCAGAAGGGTATTTAGGTCATATTATTATATTGTTTATGATTTGATGCCATTAACTATATAATCAGGGGAACTTATTATAATTTGTCATGACAGAAAAATGGATAGTGTTACTATTTCGTCATATATTGCCAATTTCATATAGTTCAAAGGGTTTATTGACCATTTTAAGAATTCAGAAGGCAAATGAACAATACGCATATAATTTAGGGAGTCTCCGTACCATTAAGTCATAATAATAATAATAAAGAATAAACTCAAAATGGTGGAGATTTATTTTATTTTTTCATAATTTGTTTTTAATTTCTATTTTTAAAAAATTTATTATACTTTAAATGTTAATATTTATTTATTTATTTAACAATTACAGTCTAAAGGCAAAAAGACTTTTAGGTAGTTATGTGAGGTGTGTAAATGGGCCATTTTGACAAATTTAAAGACATGTTTGGAATTAGAAAAGTATTTAGAGATTTTTAGAGACAAAAATAAGTTTGCTTAACGTTCATTAATGTGTTTTGAAGAAATGTTTTGGACTTAGGAAAGTGATAGCTAAAAGAGTATTGTTTTATTATTATTATTATTATTATTATTATTATTATTATTATTATTTATGACTTTGTTATTAAATAGGTATTAAAAAGAGTTTTTTTGGAATTAAAAAAGAATTTAGAGATTTTTAGGAGCTAGGGAACAATTAAATTGAAAATAAAAAATATTCTCAAAAACAAAAAATCAAGCCTAAATAAGAAGTTCTATTGATGCTAGAGGAGATGACATAGAGTGCAATGAAAGAGGGGATGACGTGATTCAAACACAGGACACGATAAATCAAAGAGGCATAAGCAAAACTATTCCATCTAAACGGCATTCGTTGACATTAGAAAAGACGACATTGACCGAATGACGTGATTAAGATGCCAAAACAAAAAGGTATAGGCAAAAACATACACGTATCATGGAAAACTACTAAAAAAAAAACTTACTAAAATTTTGTTACGTAAAAACTTAATATATATCATGGAAAACTAAACATATGTCACAAAACGAAAAACTGAACATGTCACAAGAAAATTGATTTAAAATAATTATTTTTAGCAATTCCTACAAATAAATAAATAAAGGGGAAATTGCACAAACAACCCATAAGTTTAATCAATATTTCATTCAGTTGCAACTTTTGCTAAAATTACACATACTTTCCTTGCTTTTCGTTGACTAAATATTAATTGACAGTTTGACTAACCATAAAATTTAAAATATCTAAATTACCCCTGAATTAATTATTTTATTATTATAATAATAATTTTTTAGATTTTATTATAATAAAATTAATTAACTAACAATTTTTTATTTATAAAAACATTTTTTTTAAGAAAAATAAAATTCTTTTCCATTGGAGGACTATGGAGACTAGAGACAGATTAATGGTAAATTGAAATAAAGTATGTACAAGTCTTTTAATATATATATAAATATATATATATATATATATATATTAAATGATCAAAAACAAGAGCTGTTAATTAACTTAAAAAATTGTTAGTTAATTAATTTTATTATATTAAAATATCAAAAATAATAATTATTATAATTAAAGAATTAATTGAGGGGTAATTTAGACATTTCAAATTTCATGGTTAGTCAAAATGTTAATTAACACTTAGGCTATGTTTGGTAAGAGAAAGGAAGAGTATGAGAGATGAATGAATTAAGAGGGAGAGAGAGTATAAGGGATGGAAAGGATAACATCAATCCTCCATGTTGTTTGGTATTGAAAGGAGAGTTGGATGGATAGATTGATATTTAATTTATAAAATTACTTTATTACCCTTAAAAAAATTGGAAGGTAGTATAAAAAGGGAGGGCATTTTGGTCTTTGCCCCATAATCGCTCTCCCTCCATTGATCTGCCTATCATTGGGGGATCCAATTTTGTGGGCCCAGAGGGATTTCTTCTCCCTCCTCTCATCCTCTCCCTTCACTTCTCCCTCCAACCAAACAAGTGATTTCCTCTCCTTCCCTTCTCCTATCCCTCCAACCCTCTCCATCCCTCAATCCTTCCATCATACCAAACACAGCCTTAGTCAACGAAAAGCAGGGAAAATATGTGTAATTTTGGTAAAAGTTATAGCTAAGTGCAATATTGATTAAACTTATGGGATGTTTGTGCAATTTTTTTTTTTTTTTTGAGATTTTAATATAATAAAATTAATTAACTAACAAAATTTTTTAGTTAATTGACAATTCATGTTTTTTATCACTTAAAAAAAAAAAATTAAAAGACCTGTATGTAATTTATTTCAATTTTCCATTAATCTGTCTCTAATCTCTACGGCCCTCCCATGAAGAGGAATTTTATTTTTCTCAAAAAAAAATGTTTTAAAAAATTGTTAGTTAATTAATTTTATTATAATAAAATCTCAAAAATAATAATAATTATAAGGGAAAATTGCACTAAATCCCCTAACTTTAGGTGAAATTGCGCCTATAGACAAAAGATCGATTTATTGTACAAACCTCCCCTAGATTTCGTTGACCAAACGTTGACCACATTTAGGACTAAATGTTGACCAGCCTTGACCCCTGAAAAGTCACATTTACCTTTAATGAAGGTTTCTGACTAAGGGCAGTATGGTAATTTCATATTTTATTAACTAAAAAAATAAATTAAATATATAAAAAAACCCAGATCCACCACCATTACCATCCCAGATCAACATCATCATCACAGATCAATAACACCACAACCTAGATCAACAACAAAATTATAACCAGACAACAAACCTTCAATCGAACCAATCAACAACAAAATTAAACCCAAAAGAACTTAAAAAAAAAAAAAAATTCCCTGATCAGTCGAACCTTCAACCGATCTATCTCTCTGTCCAAACCTTCAATTGAACCAAACCTTCAATTCTCTCTCTGTCTCTTTGTGTTTTTTCTCTTCTCATTCCATGGCTTCTTCTTCTCAGTTTGTTGTTCTATTGAATCTCTGATTCGTCTTCCTAATCAGTCGATCCAGTGTTCTAAAGATGTCCACGACCGCGGGAGCAAGACTTGTGATGTTTTCTCAAAAAACAGTGTCACGGGAGTGTTGGCAAGAGGGGATCTGGTGGAAGACATCGTCACCGTCAGACCTGTTGACGTCGATCGGTTTCTCCTAGCTTGTGCGCCGTCGTTTCTTCTTCAAGGCCTCGCTAGTGGAGCCAAAGGGATGTTACGTCTTGGAAGGATTCGGTTGTCTCAGTTGTCTCAACTCGCCGCCTCCGTCGAGTAGTTGTGGGCTTGGTTGGATTTGAGCCAATGATGGTATGGTTGATGGGTTTGCTTTTGGATTTGAGGGTTAGGGTTTGGATTTATATTTCGGTTTGAATTTGGATTTGGATTTTCTTGTATTTGGATTTCAATTTGTATTTAGAAAATCTACTATGTTTTGAATTGCCGATTGATGTGTTTGTTTTTTTGGATTCCTAATTGATATTTTCATTGATGATGATGATGATGATGTCCTGAGTTTCATTGTGGATGGATTTTTGTGTTTGATAATGATTTCTGGAAAAAAAAAAAATAGGGATGGTTCCTACAATTTTGATGAAGAAGATGATGATCTTCACAGTAAATTAGGAATGGTTCCTACAATTGTGAAAAAATGATGTTTTTACCCTAGACCATTAAGTCAAAGGTTAGTAAAACCGTAAGTCAACCGCTAGTCAAAGGAATTCAGGGGAGGTTTGTACAATAAATTGATATTTTGTCTATAGGTGTAATTTCACCTAAAGTTAGGAAATATTAGTGCAATCTTCCCTAATTATAATAAAGTAATTAATTTAAGGGTAATTTAGATATTTTAAATTGTATTGTTAGCTAAACTGCCAATTAACATTTAATCAACGAAAAGCATGGGAATTATATGCAATTTTAGCAAAAGTTGCGGTTGATTACAATATTGATTAAAATCATGGGTGGTATGTGCAATTTTCCCAAAAATAAATAAACCATAAACTTTATTTTTAAATACCCTCCATTCTTGTTTTACAAACTACCTTCCATTACTAATTCATTACTGAAAAATGAAAATAATTTTAATCTATCTGATTCTTTCAATTTCTGTACAAGCCTCGAAAAACATTTTTTTAAAAGAAGAAAAATAAAATTGGAAAAATACGAACGGTTTTTCTCTTTGATTCCTTAATCTCTCTCTAACTTGAACTAAAATTTCGATTATCATTTAATCTTTCACTTAAACAACTATCAAGTATCAATCAATCAATCAATCAATCTTGCTGCCTCCATGTAATTCTTCACTTCTTTTTTAATCATATCCTGCATCACAGCCAACAACTCCGGTCCAAAGGTCGCAGTTTTTGGCTCGGGTTCGGGTAAACCCAGAGTGAGGTCCGTCGACACACGACACAGATCATCAACGTTGTTTTGCGTTTCGGTTTCATCAAACGGACCACATTCATTGGAAGCAGATACTGCGGGTAGACCCGAATCACTAACTTCGGATCCGCCAGACCGACTACAAGAAAAAACCGAATCGGAAACCGTCTTTGGTCTTTTCCTTTCTCGATCCTCAAACGCGGCAGCGTCCGCCGCTTCGTGTTTCCTCTTCAAGGTGGAGTTCCAGTGGTTCTTGATCGCGTTGTCCGTACGGCCGTTCAAGAGTCGGGCTATGCTGGCCCACTTGTTTCCATGCTTAGCATGTGCTTCAACGATGATCTCGTCCTCCTCCGCCGTGAACGGCAGGTGCTCAACCTCGGGAGATAGCTGATTGCACCACCGCAGCCTGCAAGATTTCCCGGACCGACCCGATATAGATTTGGATATCAAAGACCAGTTTCTCGCCCCGTGCTGCTCCACCAGTTTCTCCAACAGCTTGTCCTCCTCCGGACTCCATGGTCCCTTAACCCGATCCATATTCTGTAACCCGAAAACCCTTCCACAACTAACAAACTAATAACAAGAAAACGAAGATAAAAAAATTTACACACAGAGAGGCTGTGGAGAGACACGAGGGACGGTGAGAGACGAGAAGAGTTGTTGGCGTTTATATATATATATATATATATATTGTTGGGTCTTGGGTGTTAACACCGTTACGTTTCATGACAGTTGTCAACAAAATATGAACACGTTATTTCAACGAAAGACGTTAAGTTTAACGGTCCACAGTTAATGGCAGTCTATATGAATTACTAAACTTTCCTTGTAACCTTCACTTTCCTTATTTTATAAATTTAATTTTAAAATTTAAATAAATAAGTTAACGGTTAGTCGGTTACTACCTAATGTGTATCTTCTGGTTCCGGTTTTGGTTGGCAGTAGGTACGTACAAGTTCAATTGTCGATTTGGGGTCGATTTGTAAAATAGATTAAATGGAAGGACTAGATTGAGCAAACGTGTTTTACTGTAATTTGAACAAAGGTGATTGTTGCGTCGCCAAATTGACGTTTGAATCCTTGATTAAGAATTATCATAGATCTATATTCTATACATTTGAAAACAAAAAATTCACTACTTACTTTTAGTATAATCTACGTTTCCTAATTTAAGCTATATATAATTCATATTTTAAAAAAATAAAATGATACCAAAATAAACCATTTAAAATGTGTTTAATTAGAATACTTTGACATAATCATGACAAAACTAATAAACTGAAAATGGATGGACTAAAATCGAAATTTTTTGATAATAAATAGAGTTGGGATTCTCTCATTGTCTATTGAATAAGGTTATTTTTTTTTTATAAAATATTGATTGGGTGACAATATAGAAAAAAATATTGATCGGGTTATAGGTTTTTTTTTTACACCAATTGCTATGATCGGATAAGATCAACAACTACAAACACAAACCGAAAGGTAGGGGTGTGCGGCGGATAGAATCCATTGGATTTGTCATGATCCAAGGTCGGATCCGATCCAATCCGGTTGGATAGAAGAAATTATAATCCGATCTAATCGAAGAAATTACAATCCGATCTGATCCAATTTTAGAGTGGTATCTAATCCAATCCAATTACAATAAAATCTAATCTGATCCAATCCAATTTTAAAATACTTAAATCTGATCTAATTCTATCTGATGGATTAGATGCATATGAAGCAATTTTTAATATATAAAAGTTAAATAGTCCTAAAATTAACAAAATCAATAATTATTCGTACAGTATTTCAAATAAAATTAACAAAATCAATAATTATTCGTACAGTATTTCAAATAAAATTAACAAAATCAATAATTATATGTATAAGACTTCAAATAAAATTGACATAAAAATAATACATAATTGTACACTTTAAAGTTCAAAAAATCTAACAATTTATTAAATATCAGTTTTAAATACAAACATAAATAAAATCATCCAAAAGTATGAAATATAATCCTTGCACCGTAGGGTTCAAAAATTAAATGTCACTTTTTGGAGGTGGGTTTTCAAGACTATCACCGTTTTAATAAGTTATGTTTAAAAGACACATATTATGGTGAACATACAAAAATACCCCCATAGTACTTCCACATCAGCTTTATTTCATTCAGTTACAGTGATAGAGTTATGAAGTAGAGAGAGAAAGTCTAGTTGAAACCTAGGCGATCACTCGAACGACGACGGAGTGGTGCTACGCTGACACACTCAAGGTTCGAGCTCCCCGCTGAGCGCGCGATGGTCGAGCTGTGGGGGAGGGGGGTGTGGGGGCTAGAGCTTTTTTTTCTTTTCAATTAAAAACCTTCTTTTGTAAACCTTAAGCTGGTTGTGTGAATTTTAAATCTCCGAGCCCTTCTAAGCTTTTTCTGAGACTTTCTAAACACTGTTCGAGCCTTTGTGAAGTTGTGTCCGAGTAGTTAAGTAAAATGCTCGGGCAGTTCATTAAAAGGCTCGAGCAGTTCATTAAAAGACTCGAGCAGTTAAGTAAAAGACTCGGAGCAATTCGTTAAAAGGCTTTGGGTAGTTAAGTAAGAGGCTCAGATATTTCATTAAAAGACTCAGTCAGTTCATTAAAAGGTTCGAGCACTACATAGAAAGTCTCGGAGATACAAAATTAACAACAACAAAATGATTGTTAAAAAGGCTAGGAAATAACTCACAAAGGCTCGGACATTCGTCACAAAGTCTAGAACATTACTCACAAAGGCTTGAATACAACTAACAAAGGTTCGGACAAAAAAAAAAGTTTAATGTTTATAAAAAAGACTCGGACAGTTCATGAAAAAGCTCGGGAACTGATTAAAAAGGCTTAGAAACTATTTATAAAGGCCTAGAGTTTCGTTGATTCTTCTTTTTTTATAAAAAAAAATTGCAATTGCTCAGTATTTGCATTTTTTGAAGTTGCATTAACACTCTTCATTGGTAAACACTCTTCATTGGTTTCCTATCTCTGTTTCCATTTTGCCTTTCATTGTATGAATTCTGATATTCATAACCTAATAAGATGAGTGATCTTATGTAACTATATGAATGTCGAACTCGTTGGAGAAGAAAATGAAATTGGATTTCAGTTTACAAAGCTTTCCACTTTAAGACAGTTAGAGAGAGAACTAAATCTCAGACAACTTTAAAGTATCTTCCAGAAGTTAAAGTCAAAAAAATAATTTAAAAATGTGTACAGTAACAACATTTTTGGAAGTCACTTACTTTGGTGTCTTTTAAACTTAAGTCATTAAAGTGGTGATAGTCTTGAAATACCAACTCAAAAAAGTGAAAAAACCCTCTATTTCCATTGCACAATATTCATCTGTATAAAACAAAATAAATTGGTCCAATATAAATTAAGCCTTATATTTTGGCGGAATGGTGGATTTGGCGGATTTTCATATGAAAATCCAAAACCGAATCAGATCCAATGAATTTTAGAATTTAGAATCTGATCAAGTCATCAAATCCAATATAATTTAATAGATTTGATTGAGTCCGATAGATCTTATTGAACTGGATTGGATCATGCACAACCCTTATTGGAAGGCAAATACTCCCACCACTGACTTCAAGTTTGAGTTATAATTTTAATGCATGGACTTAAAAAAACCGCTTTAAAATCTAAATTATTAAATAAATAATATTAAAATAATTCTTATTATTTTTCTCTTCGTCTTTTTACCAGCTGAGGTACATCACAACGGATTTGTAGCTAATATGTATATTAAAAATATTAAATCCTAATACTTCAAAAAAAAAAAAAAAAAAAACAAATCGTAATTATGTTCAAGTGACCAATCAAAATATAGGTTATAAATTTGTTGAAAATTGAAAGATGGGATATCTAAATAAGAGGTTAAATTAGACTCCCACCTAACATCTTAATTAACAAACACAAAAAGAATTTGATTCTATATAACATCTTTCGCAATCAAATTATATAGATATCTCAAAAACTAGTTAAACTTTATGGAATATCTCAAATCATAAGCTGGAATATTACAACCTAAAAATAAAATGCCCTAAACCAAGTCAACATCTGTCACTATATATACATACATATGCATATATATATATATATATATTTATAATGTCAAATAGGTTGTAGCTTCGGCGCTTAAAGGGATCTGTCAAAATAAAAAATTATATATATAACCTGGATATCTATCCTATATAATTGGAAAATAACTACTCTTACAACATAAAGGAGCTAGAAAACTGTTAACAAATTCGTGTTCGTAAAATCTTTGTTACTTGTTACTATCATGTATATGAAATGTTTAACTGAGAAGAAAAATAAGAATTAATTTCGTCCATTCATTCATGTATGATGTGTATCATATAAAGGAAAACAAAAAGCTAACCAGAAACAATAACCAAGTTACAAAAATATTCATATATTAAAAAAAAAAAAAATACAATTCGACATTTGAAAAATATTTATAAAAATGGGTAGATATGAATCATGAATATATGATGGCATATCCCACCATTTATATGTCAAATATTGAATTGATATATATATATTTTTTACTTGGATAGGAGATTTGAACTTGGGGAATTTATTTATTACATTAACATTTGATATTCAAATTAATTTATCAAAATCTTTTTACAAAAAAATATATTATTAAAGAAATTTTTATAAAATTTATTTGCATATTTATCAATATATAATTACAAGACAAAAGATTAGATTAATATTGAACAGTGCCGGTCAACGAACTTATTAGTTTCCTGTCAGAAGAAAAACTTATTAGTTTACACTACAACCAGAGGCGGATGCATGAGAGGGCTGCCCCGGGCTGGGCTGGGCAGCCCTCTTTCAAAAGAAAATATATATTTATATTATGATTAATTGTATAAACATCACTGATAATAGGTCTAATTGTATTTATATACAAATTTTGTTTATAATTACACTAACATCTCCTACCATTAGTATAATTTATTTCATTTATTTATTCTAACTTAAAATCAAAAGACAATAATAAAAATTACAAACAATCAATCACAATCGACAAAAGTAATATTTTATACTTGTTTTACATATAATATTTACTTGCTTTTATTTCAATTTTTTGATTGCACAATTTAGATTTATTTTATTTTGTTCTATTTATTAGTTTAAACAATTCAAACCGGTCATTAATAGTAAATTTTCATAATATGTAGAATCAATTTAAAAACAAGATATATATTGCCAAACAAATCAACGTGAGAATGTGTGAGTCATTGATTAAGCATTCAAGACTAAATAATTCAATATAAGAGTTTGTGAGCCACTAATTAAGTATTAGAATATATTGACTAAACAAAAATAGATAAATCCAACAATTGATATCTAATTAATTGACTATGTGATTGAGAAAAAAAAAAACTATTTGTATATATAATTTAACCCGGTCTGTAAATATTTCCTGGGTTCGCCCCTGACTACGACAAATTTCGAGGAACCAACTACACGATAGTGTTTTTAATTTTAATCAATTTGTGCATTGAATTAGGGCATGAGTTTGGCAAATCATTAAATAAATAAACATTTTTTAAATATACAAGTCAAAATCTGTCGAGAGTCCAGAATTTACCGAGATCAAATACTATACATGTGAATTCCACAAACACTGCCACCACCTTTGCTCATGAGATGTAGTGCAATAAATAAACTTTGTTACACAGGCCACAAACATACCAGAAAGTGCTATTAGCCCGTTGTTAACTTTTCCCGCGGTATTGCATGTGCCATGATGAGTTTGCTATAAACATGTTTGCAGTGATTTCCCATCAAAACCAAAATAACTTTCCTATTCAAGTATTCAACCGTATCCATATGATAATTTATGACAAAATATGATTATAAATTGAGTAAATAAATGCTTCAAAATTTTTTTTTTTGAGTAAATAAATTATATAATTTATATTTCATCCGCTAAAAATATATTAACTCTATCTTCAATTGCTTTTGCACGAGAGATAAAATTCACAAATAATTATATATATATATATATATATATATATACATAAACTTTTCGGTGTAGGAAATCTCGTACGAAATCAACAATAGCTATCGGTAGCTATTGGATTACTACCGGTAGCTATCGACGATTCCGTACGGGATTTCCCACCTGAAATTTTTTGTATATATATATATATAGTAGTTATCAAGTGAGGTATACCTTATTTTAATTTTGGTAAGGACCTTAATGAAATCACAACTATTTTTATGAATTTTGATCTAAATTTTTGTGTGGATGATAAGTTCATTTAAATCTACCTATAAATAAAATTTGAGAATTTTTCAAGTACTAGAACTATTTTTTTTTTTTGTTGAATTTTCCTATATTTATCTCATTTTTCCGATGCCTTTATATTTAACAAAATCGAGATAAATAGTTCTGGTGTTTGGAAAATTCTCAAATTTTGTTTATAGGTAGATTTCATTAAACGCATCAACCACACAAAAAATAAGATCAAAATATATGTGATTTCATTAAGGTCCTTACTGAAATAAAAATAACCCAACAACTTATACATACCCATCTCTTACACTCCCTGTTTCATTTTTTTTTTGAAATATTAACCCTCTCTATTTCATTTATATATATATATATATATATATACGAAAATTTTCATATGAGGATGCCCTGATAGAATTATATAAGGACATTGAATGTGAGCCACTTGTTTTACATATTTTGATTTGGTATGTATGCACTTGTCAAATCACTTTTATAAATGAGTGTCTCACATTCAATATCCTGATAAAGTTATATAAAAATGTCCTGATAGGAATGAGATCGTATATATATATATATATATATGAATTTTGATTTGATTTTTTTTTTTGTTAGATGATAAGTTTGTTGAAATCTACCTATTAATAAAATTTGAGAATTTTTCAAGCACTAACACTATTACTATTTTCCTTGAATTTTCCTATATTTCACCAATTTTAGGACGTCTTCATATTTAACAAAATCGAGATAAATAGTTCTAGTGCTTGAAAATTTTTCAAATTTTATTCATAGGTAGATTTAATTAAAATTATCATCAACAAAAAAATTCATATCAAAATTCATAAAAATCGATGTAATTTCATCAAAGCCCTTACCAAAATTAAAATAAGAGATCTCTCATGAGAGACTCACTATATATATACATAAACAATCGTGAAACTTACCGCCCAATTTCATTCAGCATTTCAGCTCGATAGTGTCTCAACCTGTCAACAATGGCGGAGCCAAAATACAAAAATAAAAAATTTTGGGGGTGAAAATGAAAAAAGAAAAGATTTAATGATATCTGCTCTCGCATCCTCTCTTAACACAAGTTGTATACCTCCACTTACATATTATTAGTGAGGGTTCAAGTGTCATCGTACTTATATTACAAATACACATGAGAAGTGTTCTCAATCTATGCTATTGTGGAAATATATATTCGGACCGTATATATAGTTATTAATATTGGTAGGTCCTGACAGATCCCTATCCTAATCGGTGTCAAATTAATAAATAAATAAAAATAAATAAAAAATCGTGAAAGTTCGCGATGAAAGCATCTTAAAGATGAAGGAGAAAATATCTAACAGATCCACCCTATGTCCCTATGACAAAAAAAAAAACAAGAGACATGCTAATTCATTTTATATTTTTATACATTATCAACTTCAAAGTGCATTGGAATTGGGTGATGGATGTGTTAGCTATTAAAAAAAAGGATATACACGTAGGTGGAGACCAGTGGAGGATGTTACCTTATTCATTTTATTAAAAAGGTTAATATTAAACACCTTCCTTTATCTTTGAACTATTATTGAATATATTGGTACACATGTATATATTTTAGAAACCTCTCCTATGGATTAACACCGTTAGCATTTTATTTGTGTTGACTGAGTTTGTCCGTTAAAAAGTCTAAAATATCTTTATTTAAGCTTAAATTTTATGAATTGATCATTATACCCTCATATTTTTATCAAATGAATTAATAAAATGATATAAAATGTGAGGATGTTAACTTGCAAGGAGAAGTTATTTTGTTGACAATTTTATCCCTAAAAATAACAAATTACATACGAACTAAAAACATTGAAAATGAGAATAACAAAATTACAAATAAACTAAAAGCATTGAAAATGAGTATTTTTTTGGATTTATAAAATAAATACATAAATAAATACATATTATGGTTTATTTTCAATACTTTTGATTCATTTGTAATTTCATTATTTTTAGGGATAAAATTGTCTATAAAATAACTTCTCCTTTACAAGTTAACATTTCCGTTTTTTATATTATTTTATTAATTCATTTGGTAAATTTACAAAGGTATAATGATCAATTCATATAATTGAAACTTAAATAGGGATATTTTAGACTTTTTAACGGTTAATAAAAACGGAATGCTAACGGTGTTAGTCCATAGGAGAGGTTTTTAAAATAAAAACATTTATAACTATACATCTAATAATAGTTCAAACGTGAGGTGAGGTTTTTAATATTAACCCTCGTTAAAATCATTCCCCAACTAAAATGATTCACTTCAAATCTAGGGCTTGCTTTACCCAACCAACTGCATATGTTTATGCTTTTATTACCTCCAATTGGCCAATAAATTAATTAATAATGACCTTTTATTCCTTGCTAACTTAAGTGATTATACACTTCAACATGTTTTTATAAAATATATTTGTCAATGTTTATTCTTCTGATAAAGTATATTAATTAAAAGTCATTTGAAAATATTTTAGTAAAATCACTTATGTATAAATTTTTCCTTCTAAAATTGTATTAAAGTGCTTTTTTTAGTTATCAGGATGTCCCATAATTCAAGGGTTATTTCTAAGAATTTCCTCTTTTAAGTAGTTCAATTAATTATGAAATTTTAAAAGTGAGAATTTATGAAAATGACCACATAAATTATATAAAATTTATTTTTAACCCAACACTTTTCTTCAAACATGAAATCACCACGTTGCAATTTTAGGTATCTATATACAAAGAGCTGCGTGAAATCATTCGGTATTTCACATAGCTTGAGGAGAGGGGCAAGAGATTAGGGAAGTTTGACAGACTAGAAAAAAGGAACCCTAGGTAGCGTAGCTTGCCCAAGTGGTGTCGTTACCGAGCAGCCATGCCCAAGTAGTGTCGCATCGACGACACATTTCTCTCTATGCAATTTTGTTCTACTGTGAACAATAGAGTGAGTATGAGGGAGACAATTAAATGAGGGGTATTTGGTGCATCACATTTCAATTGGTTATTAACAACTTAATTTTACATGCCTTAGGGTTTGTTTGGCGTCTAGGATTGTATTGGTATTGGACTATTTTAATCCTAGTCCAACGTTTGGTGACATTTTGAGACTTGGGCTTATTAGTCCAACCGGTTACATAATCCCACAAGATTAATTTAGGGTCCATTCTTTCTTCTTCAAGATTAATTTTTTTTTTTTTTTTTTTTAAATCAAAAATTATAATCATATTCGTTGCCGACAAGTATCAATTTGATCAGATAATTTTTTGAGCATTGAAGCTATGTTCATTGATGATTATTGATGATCTTGTTTTGTCAAATTTTTGGATATGGGTTTAAAAATTATTATATTGATTTTGTCAAAAATTATAACCTGCGTTTATTGTCAAAAGTTATGATCTGGGTTTAGTTCTCGTTATTTTAACCGGAGAGTTGTTTGGAGAGTTAATGAGCAAAAACAATATAATAAATAACTGGGTTTATCGATGAAGATTGATGATCTGGGTTTGTCAATTTTTTGGATCTAGGTTTATTGAAATAATGTGTTTATATTATCAAATTCAAAATACTATTATATTTTCCTTTTAAAAAATTATTAATTTAGTCCAATCCGATGTTTCACCAAATAAAACACGGTATTAATTCAGTCCAGTCCCATGTTTCTCTAAACATAGTATAATATTAATTTAGTCCAATCTAATCCAATCCAATCAAATCCCATTTAATCTCAGTCTCATCTTAATCCAATCTAATTCTATGAAATAGTCCAATCCAATCCCGCACACCAAACGGTGCCTTAGGGGACTATATGAATTTCTCCCTTCTAAAAATATCAACTAGGCCTGGCTTTGTGGATTAGTGGACTTTAATGAGATTGTGTTGTTCATGGGCTCGGTTCGGCAGAGTGGGTGGAATCGACGGGTTCTGTTATTTACCCTACCGATTCAACCGGACCTGGGACTACAACCAATCCCAATCCCAATCCCAGGCCCAGACTATTAAAATCGGGTTATCAATATGTGTTAAAATAGTTACAGAACCCAAAACAAACCCTCTCTTCTGCTTCGTTCTTTTTTTCTTCGTTAATTTTTTTTTTATTTTAATATAATCAACCAAAACGTAAACAATATTGATAAAATCCCACAATCTGCACAATTTCTAGGGTTCAGGCGCAAAAATGTCGACGGGTAGACTCCAGGATGGGGACTTACAGCTATCATCGGTGGCTGATAAGCAGAAACCGGCATCCACGGCGCTTGTGGAGTACACGCCGCCGGTGTTCAAGGAGGAGGAAGAAGACCTGGAGATTAAGCTCCGTCGCATCATGGAAAACGTCCCCGTCCGCGTCAGCAACACCTCTGGCAGTTCCGCCGGTTCCGGCTCCGGAGACTTCCACCAGGTACTTTGTTAGTCTTTAGTTTGTCTTTGTACTAAAACTAAATATTTGATTTGTGTAGATAGCTATGTTCTGAATTTGTTTTTAGTGATTTAAGTGAAATTTGTTCGACATTATTTTCTTATTAAGAGGAAAATGTTGAAAGTATAAGAAGTCTGAAAATTAGTTAGGGAATATAATGATGACTTAGAATAGAAATATCATATAATATATTTTAGTATCCCCTGAATATGATCGGAATCATGGCCTGAACTGAAAACCTTGAGGAATCTAGACAATTGAAAGTAAAAGTAAGCTATCTGTGAGCTTTGGCATGTCGGAGGGACTAAAATGCCGAGTTATTAGAGCAACTGGGATATGATCGGAATCATGGCCTGAACTGTTGTAGATCCGCTCTTGTTAATTGATGAAAGTTGAAAGTATCAAGAATGGTGGGATTGGTAGTTGGTTTAAAAGCAACTGGGGTTCGTTGGTAATTGTGATGTTATTTCAAAATCAGATATAGGTTTGTCTCATGGTTACACATGTGATGTATAGCTGAGGAAAGTTATAAAATTCAGATTGGTGATTGAGGACTGGCGGATACACTGATGAAGTAATATTTATCTGTATAGGTCTATTGTGGAGTGATCAAGGATTGTGTACTGAACTTTATTTTTGGCATAATTTATATACACTAAAGGAGTGTTAGATTAATGTTTGGGCAGCCAATGCTCCTGATTGAATTGTCAGCGAGTAAATGGCGCAATTATACAAATAAAGTGGTTAGCGAAAATATGTGCTTAAAATAACTATTTTCTAGGTTTATAAGTAGGTATTATGAAGAGCTTTAGTGTAGTCACAACAAAAGATCACGGTTATTTTTTTACAGAAGTTTGGAGACTTAGGACTTCTGGCCCATTTGGTAGCTTACAAGTTTCTGCAAAAATAATTCATAAAATGTACCCTAGGAGTGGGTTGAGTGGTAAAGGACCTTTGGTTCCAATGAAGTGGTCACAAGTTGGAATCTCCTTTGGACCACCTATTTGGGATATAATGATATATAATGCCCACAAGTTTCTTGACTACCAAGGTTGTAGACTTGTAGATTCTCCTATATTAAGCTCGATGAACAAAAAAGATTAGGAGATTTTTGGGTATAAAATGTAAATTTGTAAAAGAAAAACCAAAAATTTAAAATCTCCTTGAACATTTGTTAACGGCAAACTTATTTTCTATGTTTCAGCTATTCAAAAACTATATGCGGAAAACTCTTCCATACACATTCCCGAATCTTAAAATTATCAAATTGTTATGTTATAACAAAGGTGGACCTCCACAATTGTTAGAAGAAAATTTAAAGTGAATTTTTTTGCTTATCTGATATCAACAGCATTTTTATATTCAATGCATTCAAAGATTTGGTGAATGGAGAAGATAAATGTGGTGTATGCGTATTGTCTCCCTTTGTGCACTATAAAAGTATAGATTTTGATAGTGAAAGAGAAACTAAGATTTGGTGAATGGAGAAGATAAATGTGGTGAATGCGTATTGTCTCCCTTTGTGCACTATAAAAGTATAGATTTTGATAGTGAAAGAGAAACTAAATCAGTTCTCTACTTCTCTTCATTTTCTGCTCTTTCTTCTTAACTTCCTTCATTTTTACATTTTATGATAGCACATTATCAACAAGAATTAAGTTAGTATAAGTGATTTTATTCATAATGATTATACCTCTACTTTATTTGATTCAACTATTTTATGAGTATGCTTTGTGGTTGCCAACGAGTCCACCGATGGCACACCGTAAACTCTGGTATGATCATTCTCTAGCCCATAGTAAATCAGTAATAGTTTGGCTGGTCAACGAAAGATCATTATGAGATAGTGATCAATCAAATTTGGGATCTTATTTCACAAAACCACTTTTAGAATTTTTGGAGAGAAAATCTACTGTTTTTGAAGAGCCCTTTTCCAATTCAATAATTAAATACAGTTTTCATGCATTTTTCAAGTTTTTAAGTGAAAAGCAATTTTTTAAAAATGGTATCAAAGAGCAATTTAGTGTTTTCAGACACATTTGCTGTAAATTCTCTAAAAGATGCTAAAGTGGAAGTTTGTTTGGTCATTAGGACGTACAGGAGGGAAGATACATAGGAATTTAAACTTTTTTTTAAACAGAAAAACTAAGTGGCCAGAGATGCACTCTTAGAGAAGAGTTTATTTAAGAAAAGAAGAGTACAAAGGGAAGTTAACAAAACTCAAAAGCAGGAATGCTCCAGGAATCTAGGAGAAGCTGCTTTCAGATACGAAAGGTGGATTATTTCACCAAATGAAAACTGAAGAATTAACCCCTAAATTAGCAAGAATATCAGCTTAACCATTTTTCAGTAATTAAAAGATTACAGCTTGAAACTGACAATGACTATACTGAGTTGCGATGGGTTAGAACCAAAATAAGATTGTTGGCAATACTTTAAGTCTGTAAGCTCTTTCCCTTAATCAGTTAGCATTGAGAATATGGTGACCAGAGGCTTGTGACTGTTGCTTGTTTCTTCATGGGCTCTCTTTTCTGGGAAGCTCTATTAATTTGCAATCATGCTGTGCATATTTTACCATAGTTTTGATGGCAACTTCTCATTTTCTCTCTCTTCAGCTCTCTTATCTGTGTTCCATACCTCAAGGAACCTAATAGAATTTGCATTTTTATCTTCGTTTTGCACATCATGCATTTGAATTATCAATGTTCTCTTGCAATGCTTTTGGTGTAACATGTGAAAGAAGTAATTGGTTTTATTAAGTTAAAACATAACTTATAGTTCTACATAATAGTTTCAAATGGTTGTTTAATCTTAAATTTTGCTTGTTACAGTATCGGCAGATGAGACGAAAAGAGCAAGACCGGCTTACTAGGATGGATGCTGACTACCAGAGAAGGAAAGAAGTGGCGGAGTTCAATATGAGAATGGAAGAGAGAGTGAAAACTGCAGAGGAACGCACGGCAAAGAAGCGTTTGAAACGCCAAAAGAAAAAGCAGAGGAAGAAAGAGAAAAAGAACAAACTGAATGCAAATGGGGAAGAGCATAAGAAAGAACAGTCATCCGACGATGATGATGATGATGGAGACTCTGGTAACGAAGAGGAAGCTGCAAAATGATAACATTTTGCTGAATATTTCTTTCCACCCTCATCTCCCCAAGCCCGGTTTCTCATGGCCATAGGCATAACAAATACACTAGGGCACATCACATAACATGGTATGATTTAGGTCTTGTAATCCAGTTGTTGTTATTTATTTTAGGCATGGTTGATGTTGGATTCCTTAAAATTGTATCATGTGAAGTGTATCAATTAATGGGAAATGAAAAAGAATTTACTGAGTTGCATGTTCATAATGTGTGGAGCACTGTGAATTGCTGATCTGTGAATTGCTGATCTGGTACTCAGTTTTCATGACTACCAAAACAATATTTCTGTAGGAGCAACTCCAAGGGGCTCCCTAAATGGTCTCCTTAGCTAAAATAGGGAGCCAATTTATCTTTTTTGTACTCCAAGAAGCTCCCTAAATAGCTCCCTATTTTAGAGAGTCTTTTGTTAGCTTTTCAAATGTAAAGAGCTCCCTATCTTCTCTCTCCTATTTTTCTTTTATTATTTCTAAAGAGCATCTCCAACTTTTATCTTCTCTCTTACTTGCACAATTTAAAACAACAATAAATTTATTTATATTTTAAATTTAAAAAATATTAAAATATTAATAACTAACTATAGTAGGGAGGATGGTTAGAGTGATCTTATGAAAAGTGACTAATAAAAATAGTTAAAATTTAGTAAATATTTAGGTAGCATGTTGGAGTTACTCTAAAAGCCAAGGAAATTGATTTGTTCTTTTAGCCTACTAAAGTTTATAAAGTTATCCAGGTTGGTGGTGATTGATTCTCCCTGCCAAATCTGGTCCATCCCTACGTAATTTACTGCAATTTTTTAAATAGCCCAATGGACCTTTTTGTTTTACATATTTGCCATCGTACACTTTTATTTTTCTTATTGTAAATTGATAGTAAGTCCGGAAATTTTATTGAGAATAATTAAATGGATAAAACTAAATAATATATACAAATGCAACTCCCACGAGCACAGATAGATCGACTGCTACAAGTGAGGTTTGGAACTCCCATTACTATGGGAGCACTCACATGTTGTGATTCAATAGCAAAAGTGTCCGGAATGCAACTCTCAACATGACTTAGGGTGGGTGTAATCTGTAAATTTGATTATTTTTACCTAATTTAAAATTAGGAAAAATTATCTTATGGAAGAATTTTTAAAATATTAAAAAAATTTCAATACCAAGTAAAAAATTAAATAAATTCAATACTCCTAAAATTTTAGTAATTTCTTTTTTATTATTATTATTTTTTTAAGTATTACAAGAACTATTATAATAGAATTGTCGGAACCTGCCGAGATCAAACGAATTCAAAATGGGTGACTCGTGAAGTGCATGTACCAAGGCAAAACAAGATGATCAAATGCAAACGAGGTGTTGGATCTTATTTTGGAAGAAAAAAAGTCAAAAAATGGAGAAAATGAGCAAAATTAGAGACTGTGAAAAGACAAATTTCGGACCTATCAGAACCCCTATATTGTGGGGCCCATATCTCTTTCCTCAGATTGAACTGGGTTGTGTGCCACCTATTTTTGGAAAGCCCTAGAAGTCTAGTTTCCGGTACACTTTAGAGCTCTTCGATCCGAATTTTCTAAAAGTTATGTCCATTTTAGTAACCGAAAATCAAATCACTGAAAATTCTACATATATTTGTAAGAATGCAATGCAATACTCTAAGAAGTAAAACGTTAATCTAAACTCAGTGAATAAAGCATACATTACGACTCAAAAAGCACAAAAAAGAAACATCTTAACATGGAGGACAAAAATTCCAAAAAACTGGTGACTTTCGAATTCAACATATGTCTGTTCTTTAATGCATATCTCTCAAATGAATCAACAAAATTTAACACAAGAAAATAGACATGCAAATTCACACTTTTCATTTAGAAAACATTTCAAAATTCGAATTGAAAAAGTGAGAAAACAGATGACGAAAACAGTGGATGCACCGTTTCGCAAAAACAGGGCATAGCCCATGACCTATGGTCGAAGAAACAATCATAACTTTTAAAATACTATCTAGAATTTTACGTTCTTTATATTGTTGGATTCATTTTGAAAAAATGAAGCACACATCATGGACAAAAAAATTTATTTCATCACTAATCAATATAGTTTTAACGAAACTTTTGCCTTAAAAAATTTCAAAACATGACACTTTTTCGTAGATTTGACAAAGACTCGAAAAATTAAACAAACACTAATTCACACCCCCAAACAAACATTGTCCTCAATGTTTATATGACATGAAATGGATGGACAATGAATACGAAAAGCAAGGAAGGTAAGAACTCGAAACACAAACACAAAACCAAGAAAACTAAACACTAAAATAAACTTAAAAAGAAATTACCTAGGTGGGTTACTTCCCACAAAGCGCTTAATTTAACGTCTCAGCAAGACGGATACAAGCTCTGAACTCAATCAAACTCTGATGTCTCAAATTTACGTTTGTGCCTAATTAGGTCCTTTAAGAATGTTTCGTGCGCTGACATGTTCCTAATCACATTAAGCAAAGACAAATTAATGTCCACTTGAAAAAGTGGTTCAATAAGTTCAGAAAACAACTTATTCCATTTGCTTTTGAGTAAGCGACTCGAAAAAGTAATGGGATGGACATAAGGCTTGTGTTCCTTGTATAGGAGCGGTGCCTTGAAAGGGACATCTTTCACTTCCTTCACTTTTTCTTTTGTCTCTTCCTTTTCTATTTCTTCACCTACAACATTAGACAAATCATCCGAAATTTATGGCTAACTTCGGTATCGACAATCTCACCATTTGAATGGATGGTGATAGCATCTTCTTGCTCCGGTTGGCTCAAAAACTTTTCGAGTTCAATCTTTTGAACAACTTCAGACAATTGCCCAATTTTCACGTCCATCTTCCTCATTGAAGCATCAATGTTCTGAAATCTAACATTGAATTGAGATGGTAACTGTCAACAATTTATTTTCGCTTCTTTTATTTTTCAATCAATGAGTAGAAGACCCTTTACTACGAGGAGCAAACAATGCATTGTCTTTAATGAAACTCAGTTCACTGATGTGGGCATGTGGACTACATGTTTTAGTTTTATCAGTTATTGTAGAATCTTGTAGTAATTGGGTTTAATTCATCTTAGGAGAGAAAAATACATTCTAATTTGTATCAAGATAAAAAGGGAACCAAACTATATCCTTTTAGAGGAAGCATGTCATTGTTAAGTTTTGAGTGGTTTTCGGATTCTTAAATGTGTTTCTGGAGGTACCAAGCAATCATATATATCTCTTGAAAGCTAAGGTTGTGATTGTTGATAAATATTTCATATATGGTAAATGAGAAACAACATTTACATGGGGGGCATTTACATTGGGGGGGGGGGGGGGGGGGGGGCATTTCTCCACAATTATATTGAAATGGGGATGGGGGGGAGGTCTCCCATCCCATTTCCCCATTTCCTTTAAACATATATAAATATAATTATAATTATAATTATAATATATATTTTTAATTTTTTTGTTTATTCTTTGAAAACCCTAACTCCCTAAGTATATATACACATTTTATATAAAATGCACTAATGAATTTTATTTTGTATTTGTAATGTGCTTTTTTAGTTTAATTTGTAAATTTTAGTCAAATAGGGAAATGGGGGAATGGGGATAACTGGGGAAACGGGAAGAAAGGGGAAAAAACGGAAAAAAATAGGAAAATGAGGATGTGGATGGATATAGGTCCCCCCAAAATTCACATCCCCCATTTTCTCTAAATGGGAAATTTGGGGGGGGGGGGGGGGGGGGGGGAAGGGTCTGGAAGATGGGGATGAGGATGGGGATGAGGGGACCTATATCCATCCCCATTCCCTAAATGTACATCTCTAACGCCAATGCATCAAAGGTTGAGCTCCCCACAGAGCTGGCGGTGGTCGAGCTACACAGTTAGCTTAAGAGCTAAATTTTAGTTTACTATCCTATTTAGGAGTGGTTTCTTGGTTTATTTAGAATTGACAATTTTTTACCCAGTGTTTTATTATTTATACTCTTGTAATTATTGGACTTTAGATTGCAAGGGAAAAAAAAATGAAATTGAGAGAGTGTTTCACCGTATGTGGAAGTTGAGTGTTGGTGCGCTTCGTGGATGTAGGCTTATGCCGAACTATGTAAAATCTAGTATCTTTATTGTTTTTTCGTGTGTTTTGATTTTTACTTTGGGTTTACATATTTTGTCTAAATTGTGATTGTATGTGAGTTTTATTCGGGTGTGTGTTTGGTTTTTGCCTTTTTTCCTCTTGATAAGCCAATCTTTCATTGTAACTTGATGAACTGTATAAAAGATGGATTTTATTTTTTGGAAAACAATTTTTTTTTAGTATGTTATGTAGTGTTATATCTTATTTGCTAGCTTGTAACTCTATCATTTTCATGGAAGGTTGAAATCATCAATCCTTCTATACAACCTAAGATGCAAGCAAACTCTAGTAACTTATCTTTAAAAAGGAAGAGGCGGTATAGTTCTGATGTGGCAGTCAGGCAGTCTGCACGTCTGCAAAATGTAGTTTGTTCCTATTCACAGCCACGAAGTTGACTATTTGATTGAAAAGGCAGCTCTTAGGGAAAGTGAGAAAGAAGATGAATTACCTACTAATGAGGACACTAAGATAAAATCTGATACGAATTTAGGAGAGAAAATTGACTACTTTATTCGACAACTTAAAGAACAACAGAAATCCATTGAAACATTGGAATTATTGGCAACTAAGAGAACAATATCAAGTGAAATTCCTTGTTTGTCTCAAACCAGATATAAAAACTTATATTTCACGTCCCAAAAGAAGGTTGAAGCCTTAACAAAAGAAAATCGTCAGCTAGCTATGAAGCTAGAAATTGCAGTAGCCAAACTTGAAGGATATGAGAAAGAGACTCGGGAAAATACAGATATGATGGAAAAATTAAGGATATGATCTTGGTTTCAAATCTAACGCAAGGTGCCTCAAAAGGCCGTAAATACATTATAGGACAAAGCCAGAGTTACATCACCTAAGACTAGGAAAAATTAGAGAAGTCAAAAAGAAATGATACATGTTCGGCCAAATCAAGGGAAATATGTGATATATTTCATAGAACTTGGGCGCATTGTTATCTTTGTTTTTTGTGGCTACAGTACTTGGTTGACTTGTTGCTCGGCCAAAGCAGTGGGGAATATGTGATAAAAAATAAAAATAAAAAAAAAACATTGAATTCTTGATGAGAGTCCATGAGAGCCTAATGATGGGGAAGTGGTTAGAGATTTTAATACTTATGTTAGACGTAAATTTAAAAATAAGTAGTTAGTCAGTTAGGGATATTATCCCTTTTGTTTATTTGTTTTTTATATATATCTCATTCAGAGATAATTGAGTCAAGATTATCTTTTAGTTGTTTGTTATTGTTAGAACTTCTACTTCTTTGTATTTTATCATTATAAAATGCCCCTTTAGAGCCTTTTGTAAGGTAGTTTTTGATGAATTAAATAAAGAATTGAATCTTGATGGGAGTCCTTGAGAGCCTGTTGAGTAGTTTGCATGAAGTCCTTCATTGTCTCCTCTAATGACGGTTTCCTTAATTGGTAGTACAAGCTAGATGGTATATAGGTATTGGTTTGATGAGAAGTCTTGATGATTCTTCCAATTCGATATTCATAACGAGAGATAACTACTCTAACTACTCTCACAACCTGTGCCCAGATATCTACTTTCATAACGGGAGATAACTACTCCTACAACCTGTGCCCGGATATCTACTCTCATAACAGGAGATAACTACTCTAACTACTCACACAACCTGGGATGAAAACTCCCACACATACTTGTAAAATGCGTATGGTGAGATTTGAACTTCTAACCACTTATATGAAAGGGAGGTGCACTACTATCTTTGCTAAGAGGAGATATATAAAATTTTAATAAATTTAAAAAACTTAAGGCCTGCCCTCCAACTGTTTTCCAGCCCATTTTCGTTTTTGTTTTCCAAAAACGGTTTGGAATTCACGTTCATTAATTATTTTTCATTTTTTTTTTCAAAAAATATAAACAAAATGAAAAACAAAACCAGTGTTAAAAGTGAAAATTTTGAAAAACATCTAAAAGATGTTTTTTGAATTTGAAAAACAAAATTTAAAAAAAAGTCCAGACTTCTTTGAACACTCGTGTTACTTGACACTCTCAACTCTCAACTCCTCTCAACTCTTAGGTCTCAACTCCATAGCTGATCTCTACAGATTTGAAGGTATATCTTCTTCTTCTTCTCGTAGTCGATGGATCTTCTTCTTCTACATATTTGTTTCTTTTATTTTTCAATTCTTTTTCTTTCTTAAAGCAAAATAAATGTTAATTTACTTAGATCTATGTAGATCTAAGTAGATGTACACTGTTTCATGCGAATTTAATTATATGTAATCCTTAAAAAAAAAAAATTTGTAGTGATTATTAGAGAAAATAGTTGTGGAAGATTTGAGCGAAATTCTGGTTTATAAGCTTTGAGCACTTTCGAAATGACTAATTTTACACTTCAACTTACTCAATTTAAGGTGATTTTCTAGTTTAGAAGCTGTTTAGTTGTTTATTTATAAACTTCAAATTATGATTGCTATCCAAATTTACTTATGCTTAAGTCTGGCTGTTGGTGCTTTGGTTTCGTGTTGTAATTGTTGTTTGCTTGGTTGCAGCTGTTGTTTTTTGTTGTTTGCTTAGTCAGGGGCTCTATTTTGTCGAGATGGTTTTGCTCTGTTTCTGTCTTGATGGCTTGCTACTACTGTTGTAGCCGTTTTTGGCCCTTCCTTCATGTAGTAAATTATTGAATTGTTTTTTTTTTTTTCCTGTTCTCACTTCTTGTAGCATGTCTCCTAGTTGGATTTGGTCCTTCTAGTGGTCATATAATTTACTTGTACTACTGATTTTTCCACATCAAATCATATTCTTTTGAACCCCATTTGAGTGATTTTGTATTTAGCTAAGAATCTTTGAATGAAATGACACATAAGTTTGAAACAGCCTCTGTTTAGCTATATCTAAAAATCTTGATTTTAAAAAGTAGTCTAAGGAAGTGTGTCTAAATTGGCTTGCAATTCTACACTCTCCAATCTATCTAGACAACATATCTAAGTTGTTAGTTGTTAGTTGAGGCTGCTTTGACGATGTTGATGTTTTCAATTTAAGTGTTTAGCATTTGATACGAAATGGTCAATGTTTCAAATCATTTATCATTATAATGGCAATGTATGTGCTTTTAAATTTAGTCAACGTATATTTTGCATTGAATACTAAGAATATTGGTTTACTGGGTACATTGAGTTTCTTTTGGTTGTGTAAGATATTGTTTTTAATTTTTTTTGTTTTTTTTATTTTATTTTTTATATACATATATATAATTGTTTTTTATTGTTTGATAGTTATTTTGCTTTCATTTTCATTTTTGTTCATTTGGGTTTTGCGTTCTGATGCTTATTGTTGCCTAGATGACATGAAGACTTTAATTAATTAGAAAGAATAATGCCAAGTTGAAGACAACCTTAATTAATTAGAAAAGAACCATATAATGAATAATGATCATGTAAGCAAGTTAACTAAAAAAACAATGTACTTTTCAACTTTTTGGCCATTTTTTGGCCTTTTCAGATTTATGAATCACGACCATCTCATCCAGAGTTGATGTTTGTGTTGTTGTTAGAAGTGACAAAAATATTTCGTTATCTTAGAAGCAATATAATTTAAACTACTTCCTTTACAATTGGATTTATTTATTTATTTTTTAAAAAATTCTGTTTGTATTGCCTTGTTTGAGTGTTATTTTTTATTCTATTATTTTATTGTTCTGTTTAGAGGATTTGTTTTTATTTAAATGTTCTTAAAACCGCAAATATAATGGAGCCCGTTGATGTTGACGAAAAGGCCGAATGGTCTACAAGGAATAATGTCATTTTTATTCACATATTGCATAAACATGTAAGAAAGGTGATTTACAGACATCTGCATTCCGTAAGAGGGTTGATCAACCATAGTTGATAAGCTTTTCCAACAAACCCAAAAGCGATTCACGGTTTGCAGTTAAAGTCAAAATTTAATCGACTGCGCAAAAAACATCGTGAGTTTTCTAATTTGATTGCACACACTGGATTTTGTTAGGATCCTATATTAAACACCGTGACAACATCATAAGTTGTTTGGGCTGAATACATTAAGGTAATGATTTTTGAAATAATATCTATTTCATTTTTTATAATATTGATATGTAATTGTTTTTTTTTTTTTTTTAATTTTTTTTTAATGACAGAGAGTGCCAACATATCGAAAAAAAATGGTTAGAGCATTATGAAATTCTTGGGGACATTTTTAATACTACTATAGCAATTGGACAATTAAGTTTTTCCTCTAGTCAAGTTCCTTTGCCTTTAAATAGGATCGTGAAGTAGAAAATAATTTTATTAACTCTGGAGTTCATGTTAATGTTGATGTTGAAGCTAGGATGATGATGATGATGATGATGATGATGATGAGGACGAGGTTGACCAAACTGAAGTTTCTAACAAATAGAAAGGAAAAAGGCCTTGTCTATCAATTGGTTATTTCGGCAACCGTCGTAAAATTAAATGGGAGAGTATGGATAGTTATTTTGAGACTGCTAAAAAAGTTATGCAAGCTAGATTGGAGAAAGTTAAGGTCAAAAGTGCCAAGTCCACCGCTAAAAGTTGTGAACAATTTTGTCACTGAATGCATGAAGGCTTTGGAAAGCTTGGGAGATATTAATGGTGATACATTCAACAAGTTTATGAAGAGGATAGTACCATGTGTTGAATAGAGGAAGTCTTTTCTTACTATGAGTGAAAAAAGGAAACGACAATGACTAAGTAGTTGTAGGATGTAGCTAATGGGTAGATGAGATGTTGTTGTGAACTTTATTTTCGTTTTAACTTTGTTGTTGTGAAGTTTGTTTAAGGATGATGTTGTTGTGAACTTTATTTATAGATGTTGTTATTAACTTTAATGTTTAAGGATATTGTTGTGAACTTGGTTTAATGTTTACTGGTGGTGTTATGAATTTGGTTTTAATTTTAAGTCTTGTTTTTGATTTAGTGAACTCATATTAAATTTTAAGTTTGTTGTTTATATTATTTATTTTGAAATGTATTTCCAACTTACAACATTTCCTTTTGTAAATAGGTCAAAATGAACAATAATAATCAGAGTGATAGTTCTGATAATGAATCAAATTTGGAGGCCGAAGAACTAGAATTGGAGGCACTCGAATTGCCCAGTATATTGAAGAGCTGAATATTACCAGTATATTGACAAAATGCCTTGTTATATAGGTGGATTAATAGGGTATGCATTTGTACAAGAGTTGATAAATGATTATTTCGATAGAATGTATAACATGTTTCGTATGGATGCACATGTTTTCCTTAATTTATGTCAAACACTAGAACAGTCACAATTATTAAAAGATGATAAACATGTTACTGTTATTGAGGCGGTGGCAATATATTTATATATTCTATCTCATGGGGTTGTAATGCGAGTTGTTGCTGAGCGTTTTCAACGGTTAAAAAATACGGTGTATAGACAATTTCAACGTGTATTGAAAGGGCTATGTGGGCTTGCACCAAATATTATATGTGAACAAACTCGAGGACAACAACCACCACCACCAGAGATTAGAGATAATCCAAATTTTTATCTGTATTTTAAGGTAATTATTCTATTTTAATGTATAATATTTTTTTACACTTTCATTTTTACTTAACTATATTATGTTGATATATATTGATGCAAACAATGTTAACATAAATTATTAATTAATTATATTATGTAGAAATGTATTCGTGCTATTGATGGAACACACATTTCTGCATGGGCACCGGCATATAAACAAAATTAGTATCGAGATAGAAAAGTCCAAGTTACTTAAAATATTATGTGTGTTTGTTTATTTGACATGATGTTCACATTTGTTTACACGGGTTGGAAAAGAACCGCTTACGATTCAATAGTGTTTTTGGATGCAATTGGAAGACAAGAGTACGGTTTTCCCAATCCTAATGAAGGTACGGATAACGTATAAGTATTTCACTATTTTAAATGTTGTAAAGTATAATTATTATTTTTTATTCTTTCATGATATTATTATGTTATTGATTCGAGATACATAAAAATGTCAAGATTTTTAACACCTTACAAAGGCGAGCGATATCATTTACGTGATTATAAAAGACAAGAACATGCACAAATGTAATTGAGCGGTATTTCGGTGTTTTAAAGGTGTGCTTCACTATTTTGAAAAATATGCATAATTGTTGTTTACGTAGGCAACGCCTCAAACCTATAGCATGTTGTGTCCTACAAAACTTTATTCGATCACAAGGTCATGGTGATAGGATGTTAAGGGAAAATGAAGATGAAGATATGTTAATCGATGGAAAAGGAGAAGGTAGACCAATTCCTAATATAGACTTATCTCCATTAAATGTAGAACTAATGAGAAATATTAGAGAAAAATAAAATTAAAAAAATAATAAAATAAATTTGTGTCGAGATTGCTCACACAATATGAGGTGATATCTTGTAATAGGAAGTGGTGTCTTCTGTAATTTATTTGTGATCCTATATAATTAAATTATGTCAATGTTATGTTATGAGAATTTTAATGAAATATAAAAGTAATTTATGATTATGGAAATTGATAGTTATGTATTTTTTATTAATATTAATAAATCAAATATCATACAATTATTTTTATAATTCAATTAAAAATGATTGAATGATCTATAAAAAAATAATTAAATTCAAATTATTATATTATTATGAATAATTGTATAATTATTTCATATATATATATATATATATTAAATTATAAATTATAAATTTAATTGGATAAAAATAAATATTACAACCTTATGAAAATATTTTAAAGAGATGGAAGAGTCAAATTATATATGTAAAAGTTCTTCAGTTTTTGATGTTTTCAATCAGTTTACCGAACGTGTTTTTACCGTTTTCATTTTCAGATTTCAGCTTTCAGTGAAACTATTAGATTCGTTTTTACTGTTTTTATTTTCATAATACAGCTTTTAGTAAATGCTACTAAAGAAGTTTTCAGAATTCAAAACACCAAAAATACTATTTTCATTTTAATTTTCATTTTCGAAAAACAGTAAATGATAAATGCTGTCTTTAAGATTTTTGTTTTCATATTAATTCTCTTGAATTCGTACAAAAGATTTTTGGGCCCGTAGTCCAAATTAGAAGGTAGCCCAATTGAACATATACAGACGCACCATTGTTGTATTTGTCGACATCAAATTCAATTTCTTGGTTTTGTTTCCTTGTTATAGGAATCATCATACCGCTGTTTGTATTCACGTCTCCCTCCGTTTATGTCCCACTCAATTTTCTTCTGATTTATCAATCAAAGCTTCAATCTGAAACCCTAATCTCAATCTCCATGGGAGATTCTCATTCTTCAGGTCGCATTTCCGTCCATCATGCACTCGGCGGTGGCTATGGTATTTCCTCTCTCTCTCTCTCTCTCTCTCTCTCTCTCTCTAAATTTATAAGCGCATACAAATGCCCATATAGTTTCGTTTTTCAACATGTATACCATCGCATATGTTGGTCTCATGATTTCGATTCGATTTACTCCTACACATGATTCTGCAATTTGTTTATTTATTTATTTATTTTTGATATAAAATCCATATTTGTATATTGATTTTCCATTTTTGTTAAGAGTACGTTGTGTTTTGTAGTGATTTATCAAAATAATGATTTGAAATTTAAATGAGTGTGGTTTAATGGTTCTTTGTGTAGTTGCTGATGTGCTGCTATGGAAGAAATGGTATGGAGGTGTTGTATTGCTAGTTTCTGCAACGACTTTGTGGTTCCTCTTCGAACAAGCCGGTTATAATCTCTTATCTTTTGTCTCCAATGTTTTGTTGCTTCTCGTCGTGATCCTCTTCCTATGGGGCAAATCTGCTTCCCTTCTCAATAGGTATTTTATTTCTCTTTTTGCAGTTTATAATGCCTATGCATCCTCTTGTTTCTGCTTATTATTGTTGCTGTTATCGATCAAAATTATCAATGTTTGTTGCAATGTCGATTGATTCTAATATGGCCATTGCCTAGTTTAATGGTTAAAGTAGACATGTAGTGCTTTTTAGGGAAGAAGAAATGATTATATTATGGAGAGAAATTATACATATTTGAAAAGACAAAAAAACTGTGTAATCAGTTTTATAATTCTGGGATTTAGAGTCCGTGGGAAAGTAAAATCGAGGTTGAAAGTAGATAGCGATCTGGGTGGATTTAAATAATGAAATTGGTTCATGGTGTAATTTAGGCCTCTGCCTCCCCTTCCTGATCTGCAAATCTCGGATAAGACTGTTGTGAATTTCGCTGATGCCATGCGAGTGTGGGTCAATTCTGGATTGTCTATTGCACGTGACGTTGCTGTGGGAAGGAATTTGAGAATATTTCTTCAGGTTAGCTGATGCCCTTCCTGTTAAGTGTTTCTAGTGAGATTGAATTCTATGCTATTGAATAAAATGGGAAAATGAAATGTTTTATTGTAATGTGGATTTGGTCTTAGGTTGCTTTTGTGTTGTTGGTGGTATCTTATATTGGTAGTCTCTTCAACTTTCTCACTCTGGTCTACATTGGTGAGTTTTCTGCTACTTGTGTTTTGATTTTTATAAATATATTAGGCATAACATTGCTTACATCTTTGGTTCTTTTCAGGGATTCTTCTTAGTCTGTCAGTTCCAGTGGTGTATGACAAGTACCAGGACTACATTGATGAAAAGTTGTGCATAATAACTAGAGTTGTTCGAACGCAATATCATAAAATTGATGAAAAGTTTCTTAAGAAGATTCCAATGTCCCAAATTAAGGAAAAGAAGACTCAGTAGGCAAGTCTGTTTTGCTTGTCTTGTATGAGTTACTCGTTTTCTCACTTGTGTTAATCGTGCATTCTGTGGTGTATGAAAAATCGGTTTTCTTTCTTCTGTGCTTTGTGGTCTATTTTTAAACTAAGTGTATTCAAAGTAGTTGCATATACGAACATTAGAGTATAACAGTTACAGTATAAAAAATCTAATGTCCTCAAAATGTTTCAGGATGTTAAGAATGAAACAGTTGTTAATTATTAAGATTTCAATAAAAATTGAAATATCCTGTTTGGGAAAATTGTATTATGGATTAGCTGAACGCCTGAACTAAATCATTTGTCAGATCCTCATATATTTGATGTATGATTTAGCATTTAGGGTTCCCTTCTTTTTCTATATTCTAATTTTTATACTTTCTCAAGAATTGTATGACAACATCCCCTCTGTGTATGATAATTTATGAAGCATTTAGCCTTTATGTCATATGGTTGATAATCATTTCATATGTGATTGAGTTAAACTGTATTTTTCTTTTTTCTACATAAACATGTTCACGTAGGAAAAATCAAACACGTGAGATGCTTTCTTTTACCATAACCATAGTTACATATACAAACCAGTTATGTGTTGCCTTTCAGTATAGAATTTGGGTATCATTGATTCATTTGCTTAATTATCATTTTTACTATTTTCAATAGAAAATCCCTTGTACTTGCCCAGAAACCAAAGAGATATATGGTGTTGTTATATAGGTGCACACATTTTCATTAGCATAAGTGCACCTTCACCATAGTTTTCATTATTTGTACAATTATTTATAACATGATTCCTACTTTGCTTGTTATTTTTGAAAAGTGATTGCCAATTGTAATGTTGGGTTTAATTGTCCCTCTCTCTCTCTCTCTCTCTCTATCTTGTTTTGTGGAGGTGGACTAAAGCATATTTATATTTGTTTGCTGCAGGTTACCTAGTAGTTCTTTGAGGCTTTAAACCGGTTTCAACTTGATGCTTTTTGGGTACTGGAATACTGTTTGTAGAGTGATAATCAGATGCCAGTTAGTATGGTTAATTGTGTAGGACTGGACTAACCGTAACAGCTTTCTACGTTTGGGAAAACGTTGAGATTTTTTGCTAGGGGGGGTCGATATTTTTGATAGTTTTGTGTGCAGTTAAAACTCGTGATTACATTGTCTTTTCCACTTGACGAAGTCCTCCAATGGTGGGGGTGAGACTTGGATTTTGGTAATGGAATTCAAGTTTATAAGTTTCCATGCTATATGTTGGATTTAATGCTTTTGTGGCTTGTTGTCTTCCATATCGGATTGTGAACATTCCTTATGTACTACAGCAAAACGATGTAATTAGGCAAAAGCTTGTGGCATGGGTGGCTTTATCATCACTAATCACTCAAAATAGTTATCACTAGATTCTTGTAAGTTCCATTCTTTGTATGCCAAAGCTTAAGTTGGGTTTCTCATTTTGTCAATTCAGATTTCAAATGATGCGTGCATCCCTTACATCAAAGGTTATCCTTGTGTGAATTCTACATGTTTTTCCTCTGATCTAAAAGCTTCTATCACTAGGTCTCATCACCTGCTCCATAAATTATATTTAGAATTATGTCAATTACTCAAATTTAGCTAAGTATTTGGTTTTGATTTTGAATGACATTTTATACTTTCAAGAGTAGTAATTTTGATTATTTTTAATTAGATAGTAATATCTTTTAAGTAATTTAGTATATGGGAAACTTAGTAGTAAGAATTTTGATTAAAAGTGGGTGTGAAGAAAAATGGTTCAAGTGGCAGTGGAGTTACACACTGTAACTTACACTTCTGGCATATATTTTGGTAATAAGGTTAGGGAAAAAGTATATGAATAACCAATAAGATGTCATATTTTTATTGGGAGCCCAACTATCAAAAGGGGCTGATCATAAGTTTTCCAACACAGTTCATGATCATAGGAGCTCTTATAACATTTTGATCTCCCATGAGGTTCGTATTGCTACTCGTACTTGAAACATTTTCAAATGGAATGAGCATCATTTACCACCAAACCATGTTTATATTGCTACACACAGGGCTGTTTTAGATAAATACCAAATACAAAGGAAACGAAATGATATGGTGGTGCAATGAAGCCTCTCCAAGGCAACAACTGCAAAGGATGCAATAACAACTAGTCTAAGAAGATAGCAACCATCAAGTGTTCTGATAATAGCTATGTTATGTTTCTATACCATAAAAATGGGTCGACATACTCAAGCAGTCAAGTATTTGTTATTAATGAAAATGCGATACGAAATGGACTCCCAAGATCTAAGATATGAAGCACACATGATTCGGAACTTATTAAAAACTCGAGCAAACATTCTATTTTTTTAACAATTAAGGCTACAAAATCATGTTTTTTCGCTAGAAGTATTGAAATACATTATATCCAATCAACAGGATCCGAGTTTATGCAACCTTGAAAACTGGCATGCTTTCTGAAGATGGTAGTGTAACCGAGCGCAACAACTCCAATGAGAAAACAAGCCCCAGGAAATGAGAAAGGATAGTGTTTGCAGATGCCTGCACAAACAATTAATGGATGATGACGAAAGACAAGTAAATAACAACCCAATACTAAGAAATCCTCTCACTTGAGTGAGTAGTGTTTTTCTGTGTGTGCACATCTATTGAATTGGGAAAACTTAAGGTTCAGGTGAGGCTTTTATTTGCTGCTTTTGGACTTGGAACTCAATTGATGATAGAATGAGAGATTCTTGTACAGGTGAAGCACTTGGGTTCATCAGACACATATACCTTAAAGGAATTGTGCCCATATGATTTAGTAAAAGTTTGTAGCCTCCTAAAACTTTCAGAGATGAGAAGCATGGACATAGTACAAGTATTTGTTCAGAGGTAGGACATTTTGTGATATAGAGTACGACACATAAAACATTAAACTAGGAAGTTTGGATGAAAGCCCTTATTTCCTCTAAGATCTTTTCTTTATTTTAATTAATAGAAACTAATAGATATCAGACATGAAACCAAAATTTCCAGATTTGAAGAAGTAACTAAAGTCGAAATTCAGTATGAGTACCTGCACCAAGAATACATCCAATGCCAGCACTGGACTATAGCCAGGGGTGATTCCTTGATAATAGGGGTTCGCCGATGTAGTGAGAGCCTTCGCAACCAACAATCCCACTGTGGCTTGCATGCCAAGAATAGCAGCACCCATTCCCAGAAGATTTACTACTATTCCATTTTTCAAGCTTTTCACAACATCAGCACGAGGAGGAGCCTGAAAACACAAGCAATTGAGTTCAATGAAGCACTAAGTAACATGTTTTTGTTCATTTCACAGGCATCAAATATAACCAGCACTAAGCAAACTCAACTACTGCTAAATTCGATTAGACGCCTTCCAATTAACAGATCTTCTACACTTGATGCAATCCTAAACTTGTTATTTGAATTGATCTTCCACTCATTTCTTCAGAGACAAGGGAAACACATTATGAAATAGAAGACTAAAAGAAGAAAAAGAAAATTCTATAGCCGCTTTAAGAAATCATCCTAGACAGAGATTTTCCTTGTCAATACAAATCCTCAAGTATGAAACTAATCGCAGTTGCGGTCAATCTTACAAGACAATATTGATGATAACATACATCATACATGTATTTCTACTACAGTCTCTGTGCTGAAGATATTAAACAAGTATATGATTTTTGATTTTTCAAAATTGATGTAACAAATTACCAATGTCAAAGATACTCCTACAAAGGCCTGTTAAAGTGTTAATAACGCTTCGCTTCCTGTTTTGTCTTCAGGCCCCAGCACTTGAACATCTCAGTTACACATGTCAACATTTTTCTTAAATAATGAATGACAACTTATTTACTTCATTTAAGTATACAGGCAGGTTTAATAACATCCAATTCAAAACCATAGATATCAAGACTTAGCGCCCAGTTGTATGATGGTTGGGGAACTTTTTTTTGGCTCCTTTTGTTTATGGTTTTTTTTTTTTTTTTTTTTTTTTGGTATACTGTGCTCTCCTTGTTTGTTCTTGGAAGACCACAGAGGTATCACTCAATTCTGTATATGTTGAATTCTCAATTTCTCATTTATAAATTTGTGTTTTATATATACATATGCTTAGCACTAGAATTTAGGTAGAAAGCTGAAGTAAAGGACTATGTTATAATACAACCTGTCCTCTGCAATGATCAACTACAAAATTTCCAGTCATGAAAATGCATACTCATATGCATTTAAGTTTGATCAATTATGTTCATGTGATGTACATTCGTCCAAAACAATGGTAATTGTTATGCAAATCTGTTTCCTCTAGCAAACACTCATTTAAAACAACAGTGGTACAACCTTAACAGTATATAAAGCACCTTACTTCCAGAACAATTGATAAGGCAAGTAAATTCCACACAAAAGATAAGAATGTTAAGATATGCCTATTCAACTAAAATAGTACCTTGGAAGGCTCACTGGCAGTTTTCCGAAGCTTCTCAGAAAGCCGAATATACCCGAATGACCAAAACACTGAAATAAAAGCAGCTGCAATCCCACCAGCAGTAGCATAGAAGGTTGCAGGTGATGTGACCTTCCCAGTAACAACAACGGAAAAAGACAGTATCACCGCCGCAACTGCAGTGCACACTAGCTGCCCCCAAAAACCCAAACTACCCAACCGCTTGAAATACCTCGACGTGTTTTCTAGTCTCTTTGCAACCTACACAATTTAAAATCCATAATCTTCAATTTAGTTCAACATTACAGAAATGTTGGGTTTAAAATATAGTAAAATCAAAAACCTTTAATACAAAAAAAATCAAACTTGATAACACAGGTTACATAAAAATGCATTTAGAATTCACTGAAACCAAACCCATAATAAAAGAATGAATAACATATAGCATCACATTTAGCATCTAGTGAAGCAAAAACCCTAGTTAAAGAATTAACAACCTTATTATAAAATTTTAAGTATGCAGGCAATCAATGAATTATAATAACACACTTATCTTATAGTCAACTAGTTGAATTATGTTTAAATGAGCCTTCAACTTTGCGAAAAAAAAGAAAAATCTTTTCGTTTGCCGCATTTTCTCAGTAGCCAAAGACAAAAATGAATAAAGATAACAGAGGCAAAACCTGAGCAAGTTTAGCCTTTTCGGATTCGTCGTTGGAGGAAGTGAAAGCTGGTGAGACCGGAGAAGAAGCGAGCTGAGTGGAGGAGTGTTTTGATCCTCTGTTTGCCAGAGCACCGTATGAAGACAAGTGGAAGGTTTTGTTGGAGGAGACAGAAGAATTCCGCAAGGAGACACCGACATTAGTGGCGACGTTTAAGGAGAGAGTTCTCCGTGGAGGACCCGCCGCAGTGGAGATGCCGGAGAGACCCGCCGGCAAGAGTAGCGTTTGCATAATTTTACGATTATTAATTAATTGAGCGAACCACTGTATAGACTGTAGTGTGTGTATAAAAGGAAATTTAACTCAAGCTAAAGCTTCTGCACTTTTTTTTTTTTTTTTTTTTTTTCTCTCTCTCTCGAGTATTATCACTACTGGGCCTGATACTGGGCCTAGGTCCGGGCCTGGGTATGGGCCTTGTTCAGCCCAAGATTTGGACTTTCGGCTAAAAATCCAAAGTGGCGTTTGATTGGCGAAATAGAGGCAGGAAAATGAAAGGAAATCCAAAATTTGTTGCTTGTTTCCATTATTAATTTAAGGAGTTTGGATTCCATGGAATCTGGATTCTTTTTTAAATGATCAGAAAAGAGTTTCCTATTTCTTGAGGTCGGAAATCAAATTCTATGAATGAAAACGTTCGGAAAAGGATTTCAACCTATTCAAGTCAGAATTCGGATCCCACCCTTTCAAAATTGTGAAATTTACTGTTTTATTTCCAAAATATTTTTTCTTATAACTTGTTTACTAATCAGGAATGAAAGGAATCGAAATCTAATTCCACTGGAAAGGAAATGGAGGAGAATATGAATTAAGTTATTAAATTCCATTCCAGCGTTTACTAATTTTTTAAGAATTAGAAATGGTTAGATGATGATACAAAGTTAGTTACAAAAATACCATGGTAAATATAACATGTTGAAAAAAAAAAATTCATATGAAAAATATATTTTATATATCTTATAACACTATAACGAAAATAATTAATATCTCTATATTGTTAAATTTTAACTAATTAGTTTAATATTAATTAAAATTTAAGAAATTATTCGGATTTAGAAACATAATTAATGTTATGCGATAATATGAAACTGTATTAGTTTAACGAGCAGTATATATAATACATATAAGAAATATTTCATATTACAATATATATATAAGTTAAAAAAATAAATAAATAAATAAAATTAAAAAATTAAAAAAAAAACCAAATCGAAGCAACAGGAAATTCATAGTGGCAGAAGCAACAGGAATTCAAAGTGCTCTAGGTGCCGTTCATATTGGTTTTTTTTCTTCTATATTGTACATATATTTTTTCTATAATCCACAGCTCACATATAGAAAAATCTATAAAACATGATTTTTAGATGAAAAAATATCTATACATAACAAATTCAATAATATATATAGAAAGAAAAAGATATGGAGAAATAAATGAAAAAAAGACCAAAAAGAAAATGACATAATATAAACATAGTTTTTTTTTTTTTTTTTAATACTTTTAAATGAGGATATTTCAGTAAATATATATAAATTCTCTTTTCAATCAGGAAAGGGAACTTGATTCCCAGGGTGAGTGGGGGGAATCAAGTTCCCTTTCATTCATGAACTTAATTTCTGATATGTATATGGGGTCTATGAAACTTAGTTCCCTACAAATTTGGTAAACACAGAAATTCAAAAATCAGAAACTTAATTTCCTTTTCTAAAAAGGATTTTTTATTAGTAAACACACCCTTAAAACAAAACAAAGTATGTCTGTTATAATTATGTTGCAGTAATTAAATGATGAAGTATGTTATTCATTCAAGTGACCTAGTAGTTAATTTGATAATTGAATTGAAAGGTGAAGAGTATTCTTCAAGAAAAAATGAATACAAGTAAAGAGGTGAAGAGCAACAGTGACCTTGACCTTGTGGTAACTGGTAGGTAAAAAGTATAAGTAGTGTAGCACATTTTGTGAACAACAATAGCTACAACTACAAACAACTCAAAAGCAACATGTGAAGTGAAAGGAACGGAACAAACACACATGAAAAAAAGTAAGTAAAAGTTTCACTATTGAGATTTTTTTTGACCATTCATTTTGACAAATAAGATAATAAAAATCAGAATCAATAGTTTAATAAAAAAATTATAAATACAAAGTGTACTATTGTTGGAATACAAACTCAAATAATATGGTAAATAATTATGGAATAATGTATGGTAAATGACATTATAAAAATAAATCACTTGTTACGTTATATGATGAATTTTGAGATAATTTTATTGGTTGTATAATAACAATCACTCTATCTTGACATAGATTGATATATATATATATATATATATATATATATATACGGTCCCTTTCCTATTAGGGCATCCTTATATAATTTTATCAGGATATTGAATATGAGCCACTCATTTATAAAAGTGATTTGACAAGTGCATACATACCAAGTCAAAATATGTAAAATGAGTGGCTCACATCCAATGTCCTTATATAATTCTATCAGGGCATCGTCATATGAAAATTTCCGTATATATATATATATGTATATATATATTTGAAAAGAAACATCATTCAAGACAAGGAACTACAAAGAAATAGGGGCATCCCCCAAAACCAACCTCTCCACACAAAGAGGACAATCATCCAACCACAAGGAATCACCATTAAAGTTCAAAGCTAACTTAGCTAACCCATGAGCAACCTTATTTAACAGCCGGGGCACAAACAAAAAAGACATATCAGGAAGCCTCTTAGCCAACAAAAGGATATCGTTCACCACCACGCCAACCTCCAAAGAGGGGGATCCTTACTGACAGGGGCGCGCCTATGTAGGGGCTAAGCCGGGTAAGATTTTTGATAAAAAAAAAATGTTTATAATTAACTAAATACTATTTTAATTAATCAACAAACAATGTCAGAGTTTGAGTATTTGACTATTAGTACAATTAGAGAAGCATCATCATTCTCTTCTTTCTATGGTTACATCAACATCTATTCTATTTCTATTTCTATTATCCCTCTCATCGGTGCCAATTCTCTCTCTCTCTCTCTCTCTCTCAAAAGTCTCAATTCTCCCTCTCTTCCAATTAATAATTCACTTTGTCCCTTCTCTAGATTCTCATCTCAATTACAAAATTAAATATAAAAATATATTCATCTTCATTTTAACTAATTAACAAGCTTGTTATTCATAATTATAATTTAATATTTTGTTATTTTTTTCAATTTATTTTCCAACTGCAATCTATTATTTATATTGTTATATTATAATTTATTAAGTATCACTTTAACCAAATGGTTTAATAATTTTAGTTTACAATATTAAACAACCAGACATCACAGCTAAGAAAAACTATGATGTCATAATTTAGGTGGGAGTGGTTTTACTCATTATGTACATTGTTTAATATATGAATTTTTAATGATATGACTCATTATGTTCTTTTATCTAGCTGTATTTTTGTTTCGATTAATAAAATTTTATATAATTTATTTAATATATACATTTTTAAGGGTAAGACTTGTTATGTCCCTTTATGTAGTGTATTTTTGTTTTCAATTATAGTTTTGTTTTAGCCACCCAACAGAAAAATCCTGGGTACGCCTCTGCTTACTAATGATAGCATTCACAACATTAAGAGCATTAGACTCCAAGATTACCTGAGAGAAGTTTTTGCTGACATCTAGCTTCAATCCAATAAAGATAGCCAAAGCTTCCGCAATCTGAAGATGGCAGCTCGCTTTCACATTCCGGCACAAGGAGGCCCAAACCCTACCACTACTATCACGAGCAACCACACCAAAACCTGTCGTTTTATGTAAGGAGTTCAAAGCAGCATCGGTATTGATCTTGACATACCCAATCGGAGGAGCCTGCCACCTTGTATGATGCGAGCCATCAACTTTACTCATCACCGTCCCCTTCTTTGTAGCACTCTTGAAATCATTGTTGAAAGAATAGACCCAATCATAAATTTTCGAAGCAGGCAACAACAAATTATTATGGATTGCCACATTCCCACAGTGCCAAATTCTCCACCAGGTAACACAAAGAGTTTCAAACTCTATCACCTCCAACTGCGAGCAATAAGAGATAACAAAATCAAGGAAAGAAGTGTGGTACAGCCCTGAATTACCTGCAACCCTCTCACTCGATCTTCTCACCTCTTTAAGAGAAGGGCAACGCCACAATGCATGTAATGTAGATTCAACATTCGTCTCACAAATAGGACATATTACATCCACCCGCATTCCATGAGAAACTAGATTGCACCGCGTTGAAATCCAATTATTATAAGCCTTTCACATAAATAACTTCATTTTCGGTGATAAATCTAGGCGCCAAAAGAACTTCCACCAAGACTCAAAACCGGAAAGACCAGAGCAGCCAGGATTTGCAAACAAAGAAGACGTAAGCTAAGAACCACTACGCTGATTAGGGCCCCGAGCTATGATAGCGCCACATTAACCTATCCACCGAAATCCCATCGCAAGGGGGTAAACTAAAGATAACATCCACTTCGTCACCAGCAAAAGAATCCCTAATCAAAACCTCATTCCACTCACTCGACGCCACCTTAAGACAGTCAATTGTAGCATTCATATCTAAAACTGCCGGAGACATCACCATAAAAGTAAATTCCCATGGAATCCACCAATCTTTATACACATGGATTGAGGAACCATTACCAAATCTCCACCTTGAGCCTTTCTCCACAAGTTCCCTGCCCCACAAAAGGCTTTTCTAGAGGAAAGACCCCGCACCAGAATCAGCCATTAGAAAATCAGAATCCGGATAATAACAACCTTTCAACACTCTAGCTGCGAGAGACTTCAGAAACCGAATAAGGTGCCAACACTACTTAGCATGCATGACTTTGTTAAAAGCCCTAAGGTTCCGGAACCCAAGGCCACCTTCCCACTTAGGTTTACACAATTTCTCCCAACTACACCAGTGCATTTTCTGCTTCTTACCACTCTCACTCCACCAAAATCTTGCACTCAAACGATGTAGATCCTGAACAAGGGAAACCGGAAGCTTAAAAAGGTTCGTCGAATATGCAGGGATAACCTGGATAACAGCTTTTAAAAGAACCTGTAGCCCACCTGTAAAAAAAAAAATGACTACACCAGCTCTGGAGTGTTTTCCAAACCCTATCTTTAATGTCATCAAACCTGAGCCGTTTACTTCTACCAGTCAAACACGGTAACCCCAAATAACGCAAGTGCACATCAGCCATACTCATACCTAAAATCCCTGCCAACCAACTTTTTTCTCTCTCTGGAATATTCTTACTAAAACATACCGCAGACTTATCAAAATTAACCACCTGACCATAGAGGTGGCAAGGTTCCGGTTTGGTTCTGCTTTTGGTTCCGAATCGGCGGTTCTGGTTCCCTGTTTGGGTGGAATCGGAACCGAAACCGGAACCGGCCTAGGGCGGTTCCGGTTCCGGTTCAGATTTCGGTTTTGGTTCTAGAGCCGTCGGTTCCGGTTTCGATTTCGGTTTCGGTTCCGACTGAATTGGCGGTTTTGAACCGGCCAAAAATTTTTTTTTTAATTATTTTTTATTTTTAATTTTTACAAAATATAACATTTTATTTATAAAAAAATAAAATGTTAGAAGGAACATTGTAGAGTATTGAGCCATGGCCCATAACCCTTGTCTAAGTAATTATGTTTTCCATTCCCTTCTCCTCCTTTTTTTATAGGTTAGACATCTCATTCACTTTTCTATATTTCCAATGTAGGATATGGGATAAAAAGAAGTCATTAACTGATTTTTTTTTTTTGATACATTATTAACTAATTTCATATATTAATAACCTATTGGAATTATTAACTTTTTTTTTTGAACTATTACAATATTTCATATTGTGGTATAATTCGAAACTAACACAAAAAGAAATAATTGAAATATTTGTTAAAAATGCATAATATGACTTCTTATCCTTCATCCCACATCCCACATCCCACATCCCACATTGAAAAAATAGAGAAGTAAATAAGATGTTCAGCCTATATAAAATGGAGGAGAAGGGAATGGAACACATAATTGTTTGGACAAGAGTTATGGGTCATGGCTCAGTACTTTACAATGTCCACTCTAACATTTTATTTTTTTATAAATAAAATGTAATATTTTGTAAAGTAAAAAATATTATATAAAAAAAAAAAACTGAAACCGGGCGGTTCTAACCGAACCGAAACTGCCGGTTCCATTCCGGTTCGAACCGCTCGGTTTCGAAAAAATTGGAACTGGAACCGGAACCGGAACCGGTCTCCCCCAATTTCGGTTACGGTTACGGTTACGGTTACGGTTATGGTTCTTGAACCGAAACGGGAAAACCGATTCCGATTTCGGTTTCGGTTTCGGTTTCGGTTTCGGCCCGGTTCCACGGTTGGAACCGGAACCTTACCAGGTCTATCTAACCAGAAGTTAGAGAGTAGTCCTCTAGAATTTTCCTAATGGTGACACAATCCCTCACAGAGGCTTTTGTAAACAGCAGGCTATCATCCGTGAAGAAAAGATGTGTTATTTTAAGCCCCTGACGACTTCATTTAAAATCGGAATATTCACCCTACCCCTCAGCTTGAGATGTTAGGCTCGTAAACCCCTTCGCACAAATAAGAAACAAGTACGAGGATAAAGGGTCCCCCTGCCTCAATCCCCTCGAGGGACGAATATAGCCCTTAATATTTCCATTAAGGATGAAAGAATAGGTAACTGAAGAAATACATTCCCTTATCAGAGAGATCCAAGCTTTCGGAAATCCCATATGCTGTAACATACGAATCAGAAACTCTCACTCCACCCTGTCATAAGCCTTTGATATGTCCAGTTTAAGAGACATAAAACCTTTCTTCCCATGAGCCTTCCGACGCAAGGCGTGCATACACTCGAAACCCACCAAAGCATTGTCCGTAATCAATCTACCAGAAACAAAAGCACTCTAAGTTTATGAGATAACACAATCTAAAACTGTACGAAGTCTATTAGCAATGGTCTTAGAAATGCACTTGTACACCACATTGTAGAGGCTTATTGGTCTCAAGTCTGCCATTTTTTCAACATTCTTAATTTTCGGGATAAGGCACAACATTGTATGATTAATGGCCTCCATCGGTTTCCCATCATTCAAACAACCCAAACACATCTTTGTAACATCATCTCCCACAACATCCAAGAAACGTTGAAAGAAATCGACCGAAAAACCATCAATACCGGGAGCCTTAGACAAATTCATTTGGAACAAAGCCACCCTAACTTCATCCGCGGAGAACTTCATCAAAAGAAAATTAACCAAATTTGGGGGCACCCTTACTGTGACCGACCTACACACTCTCTCCAGTAGCTCCCAAGTCGGTTGGGATGAAGAAAAAATTTCTGTGAAATACGAAGAAATAATTCCTTCCATTTGATCCTCATCATCCCTCCAAACTCCCCTCGAATCAAAAAGACCTCTAATCTTGTTGTGAGCTTTTCTAGAGGAAGCCTTTGCATGAAAGAATTTTGTATTTCGATCAACATCTTTAAGCCAAGCCACTCTTGACCTCTGTCTCCAAAATTATCCCTCACACCTTAACAACTCATCTAACTCAAGCTCAACTCTATGTTGCACTTTCCACTCCACCTGTTTGTTATCACCTAAAATAGCCAGCTCTTTTTTTTTTTTCCATAATATTTCTCTGTATATGTCGCTTCTCCACCCCATTCCACTTCTTCAAAGAGCTCGAGACAGCTCCTAGTCGTTCAATCACTCGTTGAACACAATTATTCCCATCCGCAGCAGCCCACCCTCGCTTCACCACCTTTAAGCACTCTTTTTTTTTTGCCCAACAAAGCTCATAGTGAAAACCATTAACACCACTATACCTCTCTTCCTTGACTGAGAAATCTAAAAGGATTGGTCGGTGATCCAATTTCTAAAAGTCCAATTGTTTAACCCGAAAGCAAGGAAACATCAACGTCCACTCTGAATTTCCCACAAAATGATCCAGTCTCTCTTGAACTAGATGATCACTCCCACGACGATTGTTCCATGTAAAACGAGGCCCCTCAAAACCTAAATCTTTTAAACCACAATTATCTAACACCGTCCGAAAATTATCCATCAAAGAACCCTGTCTAACCGCCCCTCTCTCTTTCTCCGACAAGCTAACAATTTCATTAAAATCCCCTCTCATAAGCCACATAAGGGAAGATAAACTCCCCAACCTTCTCAAAAGAGTCCAACCATGGATACGTTAATTCGCTACCGGGTTTCCATAAAAACCAGTAATTCTCCAACGACAATTATTATCTGAGACAAACATAGTATCAATATGAAAACGAGAATATGATAGCAAATTTACCTCCACACTATCATTCCAGAGTAAACACAAACCCCCACTGTTACCAACACGATCAACAACAAGCTTAGTGTCAAAACCCAATTTAATCCGTAAACCTTCCATCGCATTATGATCACATATAATCTCTATCAAAAAAAAAAAAAAAAAAAAACAATCATAGGGCGATGATCCTATACTAACGAGTACAACACCCGGAACACTCGGCCCCTTCCTAAACCCCGAGCATTCCAAAACAATGTTTTCATTGAGTCCTGCAAGCCGAGTCCTTTTCCCGACTCACCAATATCTCAATTGATACATAATCAAAAGCACTAGTTATTTTCTGTTTTTACCCTCCATACCTGGACCCAACTATGAGCCCTCGATTGCCCCTCCTTTTTCCGATTAGAAACCCACATCAGACCCCATCCCTCTAACACCACCTTCACGTGCCCACCTCTTCCATTTTCCTTTGTTTTTTTGCTCCTCTGATTTCTTCACACTTCTTGGCAAATTATTTTGAGAAACCCCCCCGTCATTATTTACTTGTCCACCCAAACCCCTCTCCACGTTAATAGTTTCTACATGCATCACCCCACTTTTCAATTGCATGGTATTCTCCCATCCTGCATGCACCACCTCACTTTCCTCCACATTAATTTGTGTTGTCAGATTTTCCACTTGCATGGTATTCTCCCCCGCAATTAATACTTCCACATTCTTAGTCCCTTGTTTATAACCCACCCCTTCCTTCAAGGCCTGAATGCTGCAATCCCCTGCCGTAATTGAACCCTGCAGGAGACCGTCCTTACCAACTGGTTGTTGCTTAGATGAATCCACGTGATCTCTCCTTAGACTCCACTTATCATTTATTCGATTTTGTCCACCGTTATGACCTCTAGCACCAACAATACCGGGATGTGACCCCTCCCCCCGCCAACGATATGGTCTAGTAGAATTGTTTCGTCCTGGTGGATCCGATGCTCTCATCCACGACCCAGACCCAAACTCAAACTCCTTTGAAACCCCACAATCCTCTTCCCATCTCCGCCCACAATCCTAATATGAATGTCCAACTATACCACAGTGAAAACAATACTTAGGCAATTTCTCATACCTTAGAAGTAAAATCAACTCTTTCCCTTTCTCTAATTCCAGGAGTAAGAATCTTTTTAAAGGCTTCGAAACATCCACCTCCACTTTCAGCAGCATATATTTCCCAAAACACTTTACAATTGAACCGACATCAATATCTTTTAAAACCCCTATCAGTTGCCCTATAAAATCCCCCATCTCTTTTGTCATGCACATAAGTGGCGCGTTAGGGATTTGAATCTAGAAAGCAACACGATTAAACGCTAGGCTAGCTACATTCCCTACACCCGATGGTTTTTCCAACACAAACAGACAGTTATCAAAACTTCATGGCCCTCCCGAAAGAACTCGGAACCGATCACCCTGGTTGCGAAAATAAAATAAGAAAGTGTTATCTTGCACCACCTCCACATCTAGGGTTGTTTGCCAAATCTTTGGCATCACCGTCCAAAAAGCTTCCCTATTAATGTATTTATTCGTCAGCACCTTTCCAACTAAACACAAGTCAAGTTTCCTTCTAGTCGAATCCTTAAGCGTTTCTCAGACACTCCATAGTGTTTCCTTCTTACACTTTAATGAAAGAGAAGCACACAATATCGTTATTTCCTCCTTATCCATGATGGCAATATGGTAAATAAATCTAGAAGAAAGCACCAGCGGCCATAACTGTTAAGCCCAACTACTTCCACACTAGGGTTTTAGAGAGAAACCCTAGAAGAAGAAAAAAATTTCTCCAAGTGCTTTTATACATAGATTGATATATTTGAAGAATTACGAAGTCAAAATATTTTTAACGGTTGAAATTAAATATGGCGTTTATAATTAATTAATTATTTTTTCATAATTTATTAATTACAAATTGTTGATTCTAATCAACCAACAAAAATGTTCACATATGGGTTTGTTTTATATATGCGAGTTAAATCCAATAAAAAGAAAATTAGATTTTTCATTTCATATAACATCCAAGTTTTATTAATAAATTTTGATTGTCACTTTTTAAATTACTTCCAAGTTTTGAATTGTACTTATTTGGATTTTCTCATTTTATTTAGCACTTCATCTTACTAAAACTGGTTTTAAATTGTTCAAATTTCATTTCTTTAAGATTAGTTGAGATATTTATATATATATATATATATGTATGTATGTATATATATATATTATTGCTTTTTGAACAACCCTAACTTGATTATATGTTATCATAACTGATCAACAATATTGAATCAAGTAATAATTAACATTATTCTTTATGTTTTTGTATTTGAGTGGTTGATTTAGCAACAAATATTAGAGAGAAAGGATTGGTAGATTATATCATAAGTCATAACCAAAGACCAACTCCATGTGTGGCAATTTTTAGTCAACTCATCAACTGCTCTGAATTCTTATGGCCACATATATAATATATGCTGATGTGATTGCTAAACAATTAGGGTCAGGAGAGGGTGATATAAATCGAACTCGAAATTTCAATGGTTAAATTGTTAAAAATAATCGAACTCAGACGTAACTAGTTGTTCAGGTCATATATAGTTGTATAAATGGTGTGGATTGGTCTGCTTTATAAGGTTGCATGTGATATATGTGATATATTTACTCCTAAACTTTCAATAATCTACTTAAATAAAGTGCATGCCTGATATGTGGTGGCGACCATTTAAATCTTGTACATTCTTCTCCTAGGGTTTTCCCTCCAAAACCCTAGCGTTAGAAGTAGGTGGGGTTTTCATTAGCTGTTTTGATAGTGGATTTATCTGGTTATAGACTAGTTCGGTGATGGCTTCTCACATGGATCCTGAAGAGATTTCGAGATTAAGTGCGTCCCCAGCCATTAAAGGTAAGGAGGAGAAACTGTGGAGTGTGGAAGATACGTTGATGGAGGTTACAGGTAAAAAACTTGATTTGTGCCTAGTGGGGAGGATCCTCTCGAATAAGCATGTTAACATGGAGGATTTTAGGGCAGTGATCCCAAAGATTTGGCAAACAAATATGGAGATTGAAGTGGTGCAAGATAATACTTTTTTGTTTTATTTTTGTAAGCAGGGGGACCTTTTTCGAGTGCTTTCTGGAGGGCCTTGAAGTTTTGATAATTGCCTTCTTGTGTTGGAGAAATCATCAGGAGTGGGTAATATTGCTAGGTTAGGTTTTAACCGGGTGGTATTCTGGATTCAAGTCATGAATGCATCGCTATTATGCATGACGAAAGAGATGGGAGAATTCTTAGGTCGATTAATAGGCGAGTTGATATACATAGATGTGGGAGCGACATGTGAGTGTTTTGGTAAGTATATGTGTCTCAGGGTAGCCACTGACGTCTCGAAGCTGTTGAAGAGGTTCTTGCAGCTGGAACTAAAGAAAGGAGATAAAACTAAAGTGTTGAGTGGAAGAATATTTTTCTAGTTTTTTCGATCACACATTTGGATTTCTAGAAGTCGGATCATAAACCGATTCTTTTAAATATGGAAGAGACAATATTGAGGCATACAGGAGCTCCACGATTCCATTATAAAAGTTGTTGGGCAGATAAGAATAAGTGTCAAGAGCTGATAAAAGATTATTGGAATAGTGCGGGAGGGATTGATGGTATGTAACAAATGGTGAACAGGTTGTCTAGCTGTGTTTTATGTCTACAGAAGTGGAACCGTTCCAACATTCAGTCTTCTAAGGAGAATATCTTGTTGAAAAAGGGGGAGTTGGCTAGCATTAATGATGTCGGGCCTTCTGTGGGCTAGGAGAGGTGCAGAAAAGTTGAAGGAAACCTGGATAATTTGTTGAGAGAGGAAGAGAGAGGAAGAAGTTTTTTTGGCAACGATCTCGAGTTTCTTGGTTAAATGATGGTGACCGGAACACCAAAATTTTCCATGCAAAGGATTCTTCAAGTCGGAATCATAATCTGTTTTATGGGCTCTTTGTTGATGGTAATGGTGGTGCTTGGAAGGATCGGGAGGAAGATATGAGAGACATTATTCAATGGTATTTTTCTTCTCTTTTCAATAGTTCTCAACTGTTTGTGAATCAAGTGGACAATGTATTGATGTCGGTAAATGAAAGAGTGGCTCCAGATTTAAGGGACTTCTTGGATGGTGAGTTTATTGTAGAAGAGGTTCGAATTGCTTTTTTTCATATGAGTTCGTCAAAATCTCGGGGTGAAGATGGTTTTCTAGTGAACTTTTTTCAAAAATTCTGGAAGGTTTTCAGGGAAGATATTACGAAATTATGCTTGAAATATCTTAATGAGGGTCGTTTGGTTGAGATGATTAACCACACTCTGCTGTGTCTTTTCTCGAAAGTCCGAAATATGGAAAGAATGTCTGACATCAGATCTATTAGTTTGTGTAATGTCATTTATAAATGTATCTCGAAAGTTCTCGCAAATCGCCTTCATCAAGTGCTTGGAAGTGTGATTGATGAGGCTCAGAGTACTTTTGTCCCTGGAAGATTAATTACGGACAATGCAATGGTGGGTTTTGAGTGTATGCATGCCCTGCGGCGCAAAGTGAATGGAAAAAAAAAAGATTTATGTCTATTAAACTGGACATGTCAAAAGCTTACGATAAGGTTGAATGGTGCTTCCTTGAGGATATGATGAGAAGAATGAGGTTCTCTGAGTGATGGATTTCGAGAATTATGAATTGTATCTCTTCGGTGAGTTACTCGTTTATTTTGAACGGCAAGGTTCACGGTTTTATAAAGCTCTCTCATGGCTTGAGATAAGGTGACCCACTCTCCCCCTACCTTTTCCTTATTTGTGCAGAAGGTTTTTCCAGTTTGATAGCTTTGTCAGAAAGGTATAGGGATTTTTCAGGTTTCCGTTGTAGTAGATCAGGCCCAAAGATCACCCACATGTTCTTTGTAGATGACAGCCTTATTTTTACTCGGGCTACCATGGAAGAGTGTGTTAATATTAAGAATTTGTTGACAACTTATTCTCTAGCATCTGGGCAGAATATTAACTTTAACAAATCAGCCGTTTGTTTTAGCTAACAAATTTCCTTTACTCGGGCGAATGTTAACTTTACTCGGAGTATAAATGTTAACAAATCAGAGTATTAACTTTACTCGGGCAAATGTTGATATGCTAAAAATGGTCAATGGTTCCAAGAACGTTAACATGGTGAGACATGCTTTTTCTGTTGAGGAAGCTGATGATATTTTGAGTCTCCCGAATGGTAGCGCTGATTTGGATGATAGTTTGATATGGCATTTTGATATCTCAGGGCCCTATTCGGTTCGAAGTGGTTACAAGTTTGCTATGACTCTTGTTTCGGGTCCTAGTGACTCTGGTTTGAGCTCCTCAGACTCTTGGTTGAAATTTTTCTGGAAACTGAACTTACCTTCGAAAATAAAAAATTTCCTATGGAAGGCTTGTCAAAATTAGATCCCCACGAGATTGAACTTTGTGTCTCATGGTATGAAGCTATCAACTTTGAGTCTGATATGTTCTATGAATGAAGAATCTTCAATGCATGCTCTTTGGTGTGCTCTTCACTCAAGGGAATTCAGTTAACGTATGAGATTGGTGATAAGAATAATGTAGATTCAATCCATTTCTTTGATTTTGTGTCGCTATGTAGAGGTAGAGTTGATCCTTCGGTTTTTGAGCTTCTTTGTGTTGTGTGGTGACATATTTGGTATAAGAGAAATCAAAAGTTGTTTTCTGATATTGTTATAGTTGATTCTAGTATTTTTGAGTGGGCTGTTAATTTTCTCAGTGATTTTTGTTCTGCGAATCTTAAAAGGGTTCTTGGTGCGCCTAAACAAATGGTTTCCCAGGGTTAGAAAGGGTCTGCTGTTGAAGCCTTTAAAATAAATACTGATACGGCTTTGAATAATCATCTAAAGGTTTCAGGAGTTGGTGTTGTTATTTGGGATTGCAATGGTTACGTTATGGCATCCCTTTGCAAGTCACTAGAGGTATGTTTTCCTCCCCATATCGCAGAAGCCATGGCAATTCTCAAAGGTTTGTGTTTTGCTTTGGAGACAGGTCTGGTCCCAGCTTTTCTAGATTTTGATGCTCTAACGATTGTGAATATGATTGGATCCTCTTACGCTCCTTGTTCAGATGTGGGGGTGGTTAATCACGACATTCTTGTGGTTCCTATTTTTCTTCTATTGATTTTGTCCTTAGGGAAGCTAATAAAGTTGCTCATGGTCTTGCTAAGCTTGCTCTCGGCTATAATGGCGAGTTTGTGTGTTTGGAAGATTGTCCATTGTCTGTGAAGAGTCTTGTTATCGGTGATAGATTGAGTTCTTTGTAACCGGTTTTTCTTTTGAATATGAGTTTCCTTTTTTTAAAAAAAAAGTGCATGCCTTGGTAAATTATATGTATAGACTAATTAAACATATATTAAAAAAAATTTAAAAAAAATTTAAAAGAAACATTAAACATATGTAAAAGTTTATAGAAGAAAAGCTGTCGACCAATCTCCTCCATGACTCTTTCCTATTCAATTGATTGTAATCTTTGTCTATTATTACTTGATACTCTCTATGACTTTAGGAGACTATTAGGAAGATTGATTGATTGTAATCTCTGTTTATTATGACCTTGATACTCTCCATGACTCTAGGAGACTACTAAAAAGATTGATCGATTGTAATCTGTATATAACATACAATGAAATGATGAATGAAGAGAAACACGGCAGAAAATACTGCAAACATTTTATAAGTGTCTGCTTTAAAATATGAGCATTATTTGAACGTAAGGAATAGCTTGAGCCCTTCACTGTGATCAAAAGTATTTAGTTTAGAGTTGGAATCGAATTTATTTTATGTATAATAAAATATTTAATGTATTGTGAATTGTTAAACTTTTTCTTATTATTTTTTAACATATGAATAGAAAGTAATAAATAGCCCATCACCAGATAAAGTATTCATACCAAAACATCTGTTGCTACCAACTTTTTAAATTTAGATTTACCCTTAACCTACTTTTCTTATTGATTATTATTATTATTATTATTATTATTATTATTATTATTATTATGAGATATATTCTTAAATTAGAATATAGATTACTTGTTTTGGCACTATATATAGCCATATAGGCAGCTGAGTTGTTATATATTGACAATGGTGGAAATATTGATCGGTTGTCACTAAATTAATAAGTCCTTTTTACTTTGTTTTCATTTGGAATCACGGGGAGCTTATACATATCACATAAAATACTCAGACAATGATATAACTATACAAAATTACAAAATAAATAAAAGGCTGAAAACAAATATGCAAGGAAGAGATGGTTACTTACCTATTATATGTTTGATGGTTAGTGTCTACTGGGACCTACCTACTAACTACTTTATGTTTGGGAGGTTACGATTTTTGAGGACTTAACAAGATCGATCACTATATATGTGGTTATAGATATCTATTCTCACACAAATCGACCTCTCCTGCCGGACACAACCGGTCGCCGTCAACCTCCGATCGCCTCTCATTGTAATGAGAATTATTAACAATTGTCATTACCAAAAGTTGAACCTTAACAAGATCGATCACTATATATGTGGTTATAGATATCTATTCTCACACAAATCGACCTCTCCTGCCGGACACAACCGGTCGCCGTCAACCTCCGATCGCCTCTCATTGTAATGAGAATTATTAACAATTGTCATTACCAAAAGTTGAACCTATGACCTAAGGTCAAAGTTTGTAAATCATTACCACTTGACTACAAAACTTAATGTATTAACAACTAAACAATAATTATATATAATCTATATGGGTTGTTAGAAATAAAATAAAAACCTTTTTAAATAAATTTAAATTTATTCAATTAATCAAAATTCTAATTTCTACGACAGACATTTAATAAAAAAAATTATTGAAACTTTTAATAAAATTATATTTTTTAAAACGTATATAGTCGAATTATTGGTCAATACTCCGTGGTCACGTTTGGTTATATGGTGGAATGGTAATCAGAATGAGAATGAGAATGGAAAGGAAAGGAAAACTGAGTTTTTTACTTGGTTGGAACTTTAGAATTAATCTATGAATCAGTATTATTTTATTTGGTTAAAACGAAATTGAATAGAGTTAACTGTATTTTGACCAAAATACCCCTAATTATAAAATATTAATAATAACATGATATATTATGGATAATAACAATAAAATATAAAAGTATAATATATATATAATTATATATTATTTAATATAATAATATATATAATATATAATACATATAATATAAATATATAATATATATCATTTAATATATTAATATATATTATTTAATATATTAATATATAATAATATAATATATAATATATAATACATATAATAATATATATTATATATACAGTATATTACTGTATTATTTTATATAATACAATATATACAGTATATTACTGTATTATTTTATATAATACAGTATATAATAAAACAATATATAATATATATAATAATATAATATATAATATTTATATTATTTAATATAATAATATATAATATATATAATAGTATAATATATAATAATTAAATATTAAGTAACGAAAATTAAAAAAAATTATAAATATTTCTTGATAGTTTTTAATTGTCAAGAAAAAAAAAAAACTTATAACGTCGGTGGGTGGCCGGCGACAGTTGGCGGCAATAGTGGGCGGTGAGGGAAGTGGTTATTATAAATATAAAAGCTGTTATTTAATTTAATATTATAATTAAATATTAAATAATTAAAATTAAAAAAAAAATTATAAACATTTCTTGACAGTTTTTAACTGTCAGGAAAAAAAAAAATTATGACAATTTTTAAAACTGTCATCTTTTATGGTTTTTCTAGTAGTGAACACGGATGAAGGGACTTGAACTCCCACCACTTACATGCATAATGAGATGCACACACTTGAACTAAGAGTGAATGTATGACTTAAGTGTTTAAATAGTCTACTGGTAAAATTCTAACTTGTATCTTATTTGTTAAAGTATTAAATATTCTAAATTGTCAAAGTATTAAATAGTCTAGTGTTAAAGTATCTAATTTGTTGACAACCTATTCTCTAGCGTCTGGGCAGAGTATTAACTTTAACTAATCAACCGTTTGTTTTAGCTAACAAATTTCCTTCGTTGACAGGAGGGTTTTCGCGGGTGCTTTAGACATGTCTGTGGTGGACCAACACAATAAGTATTTAGGGCTCCATTGTGTCAATGATAGAAGTAAGCGTGCTCTCTTCGATGATATTAAGGAGAGGGTATGGAAAAAAAACTTCAAAGTTGGAGTAGCCGGTTCTTCTTGGGAGGGGGTCGTGAAATGCTTATAAAGCCTATGGTGCAGTCCATTCCGGTGTATTTTATGAATTTGTTCAAACTTCCTGTTTCTCTCATTTTCGATCTTCATCGGTTGATTGTGATATTTTGGTGGGGTGGAGGTTGTTCCAAACGGAAGTTACATTGGTGTTCATGGGAATCTTTATGTAAGGCTCGGTGTGAAGGGGGAGCTTTTAATAAAGCTCTGCTTGCTAAATAGTGCTAGAGACTCCTTCATTTCCCAAATTCGTTGATTGCAAGGGTTCTTAAAGCCTGTTATTTTCTTGACTCTTCTCTGCTCGAGGTTAAGAAGTGTAAGTCTGGATCATTCTTATGGAAAAGTCTGGAATAGGGAAGAGATTTGGTGAAGAAAGGGTCTAAATGGAGAGTTGGTAATGGTCGATCTATTCATATTTGTAAAGCCAGGTGGATTCCGCGTCTCACAACTTTTAAGCTTATGTCCCTTTCGGTTTTAGGGGAAGGGACACTGTTGATATGTTAAAAATGGTCAATGGTTCTTGGAACGTTGACATGGTGAGACGTGATTTTTCGGTTAAGGAAGCTGATGCCATTTTGAGTCTCCCGAATGGCAACGCTAATTTGGATGATAGTTTGCTATGGCATTTTGATATCTCAAGGTCCTATTCGGTTCGAAGTGGTTACATGTTTGCTATGACTCCTATTTCAAGTCCTAGTGGCTCTGGTATGAGCTCCTTAGGCTTTTGGTGGAAATTTCTCTAGAAACTAAACTTACTTTCGAAAATAAAAAATTTCCTACGGAAGGCTTGTCATAATTGGATCCCCACGAGTTAAACCTTGTGTCTCATGGTATAAAGCTATCAACTTTGAGTCTGATGTGTTCTAAGAAGGAAGAATCTTCAATGCATGCTCTTTGGTGATGCTCTTCACTCAAGGGAATTCAGTTAGCATTTGAGATTAGTGATAAGAATAGCGTAGATTCAATCAATTTCTTTGATTTGTGTTACTATGTAGAGGTAGAGTGGATCATTCGGCTTTTGAGCTTCTTTGTGTTGTGTGGTGGCTTATTTGGTATAGGAAAAATCAAAAGGTGTTTTCTGATATTCTCATAGCTGATTCTGATATTTTTGAGTGGGCTGTTAATTTTCTCAATAATTTTTATTTTGTGAATCTTAAGGGGGCTCTTGGTGCGCCTAAACAAATGGTTTCCTAGGGTTGGAAAGGGCCTGCTGTTGAAGCCTTTAAAATAAATACTGATGCGGCTTTGAATAATCATCTAAAGGTTTCAAGAGTTGGTGTTGTTATTCGGGATTGCAATGGCTATGTTATGGCGTCCCTCTGCAAGTCCCTAGAGGTATGTTTTCCTCCCCATATCGCAGAAGCCATGGCAATTCTCAGAGGTTTGCGTTTTGCTTTGGAAACAGGTTTGGTCCCAACTTCTCTAGATTTTGATGCTCTAATGATTTTGAATATTGGAGCCTCTTATGTTCCTTGTTCAGATGTGGGGGGTGGTTATTCACGACATTCTTGGCCTCCTGGGTGGTTCCTATTTTTCTTTTATTGGTTTTGTCCCTAGGGAAGCTAATAAAGTTGCTCATGGTCTTGCTAAGCTTGCTCTCGGCTATAAGGGTGAGTTTGTATGGCCAGAAGACTGTCCATTGTCTGTGGAGAGTCTAGCTATCAATGATAGACAGAGTTCTTTGCAACTGGTTTTTCTTTTTAATGAGTTTCCTTTTCAAAAAAAAAAAAAAAAAAGTGCATGCCTTGGTGAATTATATGTATAGATTAATTAAACATATGTTAAAAAAATATAAATAAAAAATTGAAAGAAACATATAGGGATGGCAAGAGATTGGATTGGGTATGGATAACCCAATATCCATCCCTATATCCGTTTGAAATATATATCTTCATCCTCACATCCATCATCATTTCTAAGTGAGCGAGGCGGATTCGAATAATTTGCTAATTAAGGTAGAGATATCTATCCTCGCTCTGTTTACATTCATATCCGATGAAAATACTTTAAATTTTTATAGTTTACAAGAGAAAAATGTAACTAACATATGTAACGGTACATTTTATCCTATTTAAAGAGAAACAAATACATTCAATAAAATTCAAATATAAAAATTAATAATAACTTATATAATTAGAATTAATAATTACATAATGTTATAAATATTATGCAATTACATATGAATAAATATCCATCAATCCAAGGAAGAAACTTCCATCCTTTTGTATTCCCACTAGCTCTACCATAATGATCAATTTTATTATTCATTATAATGATTTATTTTTACTTAATGTAATGTGGGATTGTGAGACTATATAAAGGGTCTCTCACCATTGTATTGGATACACCTTTGATGAGAACAATTGATGAATAAAAGACTTCTCTCTTTTATCTATTCTTTCTCTCTTCTTATATACTTTAAGTTTATGTCTTATATTATTGTTTATTCTTATTCATTTTATAACACGTTATCAGCACGAGTTTCTAACCACGTTGTTTTGATTTCCATATTTGAAAGCTTTCTACTCAAAGACAAAAATCATCTAATCCAAGTTTGATATGTGATTACAGAGAGAACATTCTTGTTGGGATCAAGCTTTCCAACAAACTGTAAAGTACTATTTCTAGTTTAATATTTTTATTCTAAATAGTTGTTTTTATTCTTCTCCCATTTTATTTTTGTTTACAATATTATTTGGGTTGCCAAGAAATAAAAATATAATTAATTAAATGTATTGCAACCTGAAGATTGCAATAATAAAGAGAATGAATTGCAACCAAAGATCGCCAAATCAAAGAGCCAGAAGCTCGATTTGATATTTGAAAATTGTGAAATCAAAGAGCCTGAAGCTTGATTTGGTATTTGAAAATTGTGAAATCAAAGAGTCTGAAGCTTGATCTGATGTCTGGAGATTGCAAAATCAAAAAGCCTGAAGCTTAACATAATCTTATTGGAAATTATAAATTGCAATAAAATCAAAATATGAAATAATGAATTTCTATTGAATCAGAACTTGAAGTTCTAAATTCCAATTGATGTGATGATTATTTTTGGAATCCGAAGTTCTAAAATTCATTATTCTCAATTATAAACTTGAAGTTTATATATGCACGTGAAGTTGTAGTGAAGTTTTAAACTTCTTTTAAAATGAATTTTGTTATAAACCTGAAGTTCTCTAAATAGTAAATTATGAACTTAGTGTTATGATATAATCATAACCAAATATCCAATCGTTAATGGATATTGTGCAATCATTTTTGTGATTTATTTAGGAGGACGTGGACTTAAAATAAAGTCCAAAAATTGCAAAAGGATAAATATATTTTATCTAATTTTGAAGGGTAAATATATATTATCTCATTTTGAGCACGATCTAAGTATTTCAATTATGTGATTGGATTTTATCAATAAATATAGAACCAGAAGTTCTAAATTCGAATACAATTGAGAACTTGAAGTTCTTAATTTTAAAGTCTCGAATTGAACTTGAAATTCCATACTTTTGAACATGGATTGATGAATCAAAAGGTAATTTAATTTTACATTGTTAAATAGATATTTAACAATTAGCATATTGAAAAATGAAATACAAAGGCCGGAAAATCTAAATATTAATACAAATTCAAAACCTGAAGTTTTGTCTATCGATATTTTTATAACCTAATGTTCTCAATTCTAAGTTAATCAGTCTTGAAGGTATGATGATATCAAATTTAATTAGAATTGAAAGGTCTGAAATTGATCTAATTGTGGTCCTTATCATTTGTAAAAATTAAATTGTAATTTCCATTCAAAACCTGAAGTTTTGAATTTTTCTAAACTTCAGTTACAAACATGTAGTTTATTATCAAATCATAAGTTCCAAGAGCTGGTATGATTTTATTAAGAAACTGATGTCTTTAAATAAGAGACTTCAAAATGTGAACGAAATATTCTTTATTTTCACTTCTTCTCATCCTGACAAAGGTATGTAGATGTGAATTATTATATTTTCATATATTATAATTTTCATATTTCGCACATCTATTAATCACAAATTGCTTATGTTATTTATTCATTGACATTTGAATTTATTCGTTTTGAGTTATATAGTTTTATAGTCGCTTGAGTGATTTTTAAAATTAGTGGTTTTATTATGTAGTGGATTTGTTTTGACATGGTCTTATTAATATAATATTATATTTTTGGTGCTTAAGTTGTCTAAAATTAAGTTTTTGTATTGTTTTGAATTATATTAAAATATTACATTAAATTTGTAATTGCAACATTCATGAAAACAATATCATGTTTTGCTAATTCATAAGCTTTGTTGTAATATCGATCTAATAATTGATAAGATTTATCTCTGAATTTTATTTGATTTTAATTACTTTTTTTTTCACTTCGCGATTCAAATATTTGTTCCTGAAGTAATAATATCATGATAATTACATGCCTCTAATTTGCTCTTGAAGGAGCAATATTGAAATTATAAATTTGAGAATATTTGAATTGATATCATTTCAACTATAAAACATCACCCAATTGGATTAATATCATTCCCTGAAGTGAATGATGTTTCTTTATCATGAGTGTGATGCGAATGTAGATAGTTGAAATAATTATTGAAGTTAAGATGATCACTAATACATGTACCTTTCAAGAATTATAAAAACTTTTTGATTGCTATATATGTTAAATATAAGGATAAAGACTATCTACATGCGGTACATCTTAATATTTTGTTAATCTTTACCAAGTATAATGGACACTCTTGAAGAGCTAATAAAATTACATGAAAATAAAATTTTGTATTTGTTAGATCTGGTAGATCTATAACAAAAGAAATTATTTTGAGTCCATTAAAATTATTTTATTATTTTTGTCTCATGCCAGAAGCATGAGTTCTTTTATTGTTTATTCTGTCATAAGATTATATACTTAATACGAGAAATATTATGAACTAGAAGTTCAATTAAAAAAAAAAAAACGATCGTGATATTGAAATTTTTTTTATGGATATCGATTTCATAAATAAAAATTATTTTGGTACTGAATGTTCCTGAAGAACATAAGATGATATAAGTAAGTAATTACAAGAAAATATGATAGAATAAATGAGGTTATGTAGAAAATTAAGATGATGCAAAAGATTTTCTCGAAGAATAAAAATTTAATTTTCTCGTCGTTAGGGGGAGAATTATGATAAATTGATAAACGACGTGAAATTACGTGGCTTACATCATCTTGTGAGTTGCATAGTATGCAAATAATTTTTCAGATGATTCGAAGAAAATAATAAAATTACATTCTGTCAATATACAAACCCGAGTGGTTGTTCCTGTAGAACAATTTATGAAATAGCAGCAAAAATCATCTGCTAATGAAAGACAATTTCGTTAAAATGATAAGGTTCCTTAGAAGTGGAATTTGAAATATCATAATAATACTTGAGTGAAAAATGAATCATCATCATCAAAGACTCCCGAAGAGTTAGTCCCACAAATGAAAAACAAGATCCTGAAGATACATATAGAAATGTTAATCCCCCATATAAGACTATTGAAGTAAAAAATAGATATATCTTAATTGTCCCAATAGAGACACATGTACCAAAAATAAAGAAATTATATTTCTCCAAAAGGAATATTTGTATAAAAAGGCATGTGTACTAAATATTAAAGAGATTTCAATAACCCCTGAAGTGGTACATAGATTACGAAATGTAAATCAATTATATTGATAATATAGAAATTGAGATCATATATTGCTTTGTATATTATGAAAAATATGATGATGATCTTAAACTATTAATTGTATATATGTCGACATAGTGGTGAAAAATAAAAGGCAGAGTTTTATACTTATTTTGAATTTGAAAATTTTGGACTTGTAGTCCAAATGTTTGATGAGATCAAACTTGTAAAATATAATTATTTTTCGTACGAATTAAAATAAAAGATTTACTGCAGAAACCTAGTTTGACAATAAATAAAAATCCTAGAAGGATTTAAATGTCTGAAGCAAGTAGTTCAATACTACATTTTGTATATATTGAATTTAATAAAACAAAATGCATGTAGTGCATACGCCTTTATGAATATTATGTTGAAAGAATCAACAAATTTGATTCCTAATAAGTATATATTGATCTTTTGAGACTTATTAATACTCCTGATGAGTTTACAAATTATACTTTTATAAGGAATAATTTCTAAGTTGAAAAATCTTAGAAAATAATTTCGGTTAATAGCCGAGCTGAGTGTTTTTCAATTAGCATAATAATACATGAATCAACATATATATATATATATATATATATATTTAAAGGTACTGGAGTATTTTTTTCATGGATAAAACACATCGAATGGGTTCCTCGATGTTATTTCATAACTTAAAGTGGTGTATGATATCCTCTTGTTATTGAAGAACTTTAGATCTCGAAGTACCAAATATAAGTTCAACTTGTGTTTTTATAATAAAACAACATACATGATGTCGTATATAACAAGTTGAACCAATTCAAAAAGCGATTTTATTAAAGTTCTTTACATATGATCTTCGAAAAGGTGGTGATAAAAAATATGCTCAAGTTTCAATCCTGCAGATTTATTTATAAATACACTACCTATTTCAACAGCAAAATCTTGGTACATGGTATTGGGATGCAATATCTTTGCAAAATATTGAAGCATCCACGTCAGCATGAGAGGGAGTGTATTTATCACTTTATCAGAGGGAGTTACTGATAATATTACATACTGTACTCTTTTTCCTTCACTAGGTTTTTATCCCATAGGGTTTTTCTAGTAAGGTTTTAATGAGGCAGTTTTGTACCCCCATAACTATTAAAAGTTAATTAGAGATGTAGATGAATAATGTACTCTTTTTCCTCTGCTAGTTTTTTTCCCACTGGGTTTTTACTAGCAAAGGTTTTAACGAGGCATATTCAATGCATGATTGATGGACATTAATTCAAGGGGGGGTGTTATAAATATTAAGCAATTACATATGAATAAATATCCATCAATCCAATGAAGAAACTTTCATCCTTTTGTATTTCCACTAGCTCTACCATAATGATCAATTTTATTATTCATTATAATGTAATTTATTTTTACTTAACGTAATGTGGGATTGTGAGACTATATAAAGGGTCTCTTACCATTGTATTGGATACTCCTTTGATGAGAACAATTGATGAATAAAAGACTTATCTCTTTTATCTATTCTTTCTCTCTTCTTATATACTTTAAGTTTATGTCTTATATTATTGTTTATTCTTATTTATTTTATAACACATAATAAATTTTTATATTTTTAAAATATTGAAGTCTACAATGGATCCAATGATATCCATTCCCATCCCCGAAATGAAAATGAATATTATGATGACATTCATCCCCACTTCGTCTCTGAAATAATAGTATTCATCCCTATTTTAAATGGAGAGGATTCTTACGGATATCCGTATCCGTATCTAATTTTACTATCCTTAGAAACATATGTAAAAGTTGATAGAAGAAAAACCGTCAATCAATCTCCTCCATGACTCTTTCCTGTCCTGTTCTATTGACCATAATCTTTGTCTATTATTGTTTGATACTCTCTATAACTCTAGGAGACTATCAGGAAAATAGATTGATTGTAATCTTTGTTTTCGATACTCTCCATGACTCTAGGAGAATATTAAGAAGATTGATTAATTGTATTCCGTATATAACATACAATGAAATGATGAATGAAGAAGAAACACGGTAGAAAATACTGCAAACATTTTTAAAGTGTCTGATTTAAAATATGAGCATTATTTAAACGTAAGGAATAACTTGAGCCCTTCACTGTGATCAAGAGTATTTAGTTTAGAGTTGGAATCGATTTTATTTGATGTATAATAAAATATTTAATGTATTGTGAATCGTTAAACTTTTTCTTATTATTTTTTAACATATGAATAGAAAGTAATAAATGGCCCATCACCAGATAAAGTAGTCAGTCATACCAAAACATCTGTTGCTACCAACTTTTTAAATTTAGATTTACCCATAACCTACTTTTCTTATTGATTATTATTATTATTATTATTATTTAAATAATGAGATAAATTCTTAAATTAGAGTATTTTGGATTATAAAAAGATTACTTGTTTTGGCACTATATATAGCCATATAGGCAGCTGAGTTGTTATATATTGACAATGGTGGAAATATTGATCGGTTGTCACTAAATTAATAAGTCCTTTTTACTTTGTTTTCATTTGGAATCACGGGGAGCTTATACATATCACATAAAATACTAAGACAATGATTTAACTATACAAAATTACAAAATAAATAAAAAGATGAAAACAAATATGCAAGGAAGAGATGGTTACCTGCCTATTATATGTTCGATGGTTAGCGTCTACCGGAACGTATCTACTAACTACTCTATGTTTGGGGGTTATTATTTTCCAAGATTTATTAAGATCGATCATTATATGTGTTGTTAGAATATCTACTCTCATACCAATCGAAAGTATCAAATTATACGATACAAGATCTTCATTCATACCAGTTAATATGTATAAAGGGACTTGAACTCTCACCACTTACATGTATAATGAGATGCACACCATTTGAACTAAGAGTGAATTTACGACCGAAGTGTTGAAATAGTCTAATGGTAAAATTCTAACCCACCAGCATAAATGAGAATACATGTCGAATTGTATCCTCTTTTTCTACTTGTAAATTTATATTAATTAAAACAAAAATCGCAAAGGAAAATTTTAACCTACTGTAAAAAAAATAATAATAATAATAAATTAAATTACAGGACATCAAAGTAAATAGAGAAAGAGAGGGTGATGGGCTCCAACTCACTTGTGTGTCTTGTAGTAACAGACATTAGATTCCTGTCTGCGATTTCTTTCTAATTTTATGCACCAAAAAACTATGTTTTAACTATAAAAAAAAGTCAGTCTTGGCAGAGCCAGTACAATGGGCACCCATTTTTATTACCCATCTCAGCTTCACTTCAGCTCCATCCAATACAACAACTCCACCCAACTCACTACCACCTCCACTTCTCTCTACTTTCTGCTCAAAACTCTGTAAAATTTGTGTCTTTATACAAACCCCCCACCAACTTTTCTTGATCTGAAATATTCTCATTGATTTGGTCACCAGAACAACCATAACTGCAGTTGGTCACCATCTCTCTCAGATTCTCACTATGAATATGTAGAGACTAGAGAGAGCAGCCTAGGATTCACAGGCAGTATCCAAGTGATCAAAAAACCATGTGTGTCATCATCACTAAAAGCAGTTTCCTTTTTTTGTTCTTCATTAATGTTCTTGTTCTTGTTGTCCCTTCACTGTTTGCTGTCAACACAGATGGGGTTCTTTTGCTTTCCTTCAAATACTCAATCCTCAGTGACCCATTATCAGTTTTGCAAAACTGGAACTACGATGATGAGACACCATGTTCATGGAATGGAGTCACCTGCACCGAAATTGGCAATCCAGGCACACCAGACACGTTTAGAGTCACCAGTTTGGTCCTCCCAAACTGTCAGCTTCTGGGTTCAGTCACTAAAGACTTGTGCTTTATACAACACCTCAAACATCTTGATCTCTCCAACAACTTCTTCAATGGGTCCCTCCCCGTTTCAATCTTCAACTCTACAGAGCTTCAGGTTCTGTCTCTCTCTAACAATATGATATCTGGTCAGCTGCCTGAACTAATCGGTGAAATGAAAACTCTACAGTTCTTGAATCTCTCTGATAATGCGTTTGCTGGAAAGTTGCCTCAAAATCTGACTGATTTGAAGAATTTAACTGTTGTTTCTCTGAGAAGTAATTATTTTTCTGGTGAAATTCCAAGTGGGTTCAATTCAGTTGGTGTGTTGGATCTGTCTTCAAATCTATTCAATGGTTCTCTTCCTCTACAATTTGGTGGTGATAGTTTGCGTTACTTGAATTTATCATACAACAATATTTCAGGTTCTATATCACCAGCATTTGCAAAAAGAATCCCAGTAAATGCCACCATTGATTTATCATTCAACAACTTGACAGGAGCTATTCCAGATTCTCAGCCTCTGCTTCATCAGAGAACGTCATCATATTCAGGAAATCTTGAACTTTGTGGGAAGCCATTGAAGAATCTCTGTCCAATACCTTCAACCCTGTCTAAACCACCAAATGTATCAACAGTATCACCAGCAATTGCTGTAATTCCCAAAAACATAAACCCTGTCCCGGTTGCAAATTCACAACAAATCCCAAATCAGCCTCAGAGTCAGAATCAGAATCAAGCCCCACAAAGTGGTCTAAAACCAGGCACAATCGCAGCCATCGCCGTCGCGGACTTAGCCGGAATAGCCATTATCGCTATGGTGATACTTTACGTTTACCAACTCAGGAAACGAAAAGCAGAGCAGAACGAAACAGGAGGAGGAGTTTACACAAACAACTCTACAAACAAAGAAAAGAAACAGCCTACAGAGTCCATCACAAAAACAGAACAACAAGTAGAACTCTATTCAAGAAAACCAACACCGTGGTCGTCGTGCTTAACAATAACCGGCGGCGAGGAAGAGAGCACATCAGAGGCCACTACAAGCTCTGACAGCGAGCAAGACAACAACAACAAACACAAAGGAGGAATGCTAGTGACAGTTGATAATGGAGAGATAGAGCTTGAGCTGGAGACATTGTTCAAGGCGTCAGCGTATATATTGGGGACGACTGGTTCGAGCATTGTGTACAAGGCGGTGCTCGGAGATGGGAGGGCGCTTGCGGTGAGAAGAATCGGAGAGAGTGGAGTCGTGAAATTGAAGGATTTCGAGAGCCAAGTGAAGGCAATTGCTAAGTTGAAGCATCCAAATTTGGTTAAGCTTCGTGGGTTTTACTGGGCAGAAGAAGAGAAGCTTGTCATCTATGACTTTGTCTCCAATGGCAGCCTCGCTGCTTCTGGTTACAGTAAGTTCCATCTCTCTCTCTCTCTCTCTCTGTGGCGCATTTTAGCAAAATCTTCTTTTTAAAGCTAAACTACATCATATATTTGTCGTGCATGTTAGCATCGTCTACTGTTTTTCACTAAATTATAACTTCCACCGTTAGAATTTTAGAGTTAGTTTGTGGGGCCTGATATTTATTAGATCAGACGGTGTAAAATTCCATGAAAGCGTTTGTCATTAAAGAATGTGAAATTAAGGGTACAGTTTGATGAGTCTATAGTAGTATGATCACGTGGTCTGCAGTGGAATCTCGGTAGTCCGCGAAGCAGAGTAGTGAAACTGTAGAAAAAGTGCTTTTTGTTTTTGGAAAGAAGAAACAAAGAATACGTCAAAGCTGTTGGTTTCGTAGAGAAAACGTCACCGTGAATGGAACACTGTTTATTGAACTCCACATCTTTTTTTTTTAGTTGGAGACAAATTAAAACTTGGGCCTCGTGATTATTTACTTGTGGTTGTGGGTTTAATATGTTTATTTTTTTTATTTTTTTATTGTTTTACCAAAAGTATTTTTTTTTTAATTTAATTTAATTTTGAAACATATATTTATTATTATGAGTTTAAAACATATTTAAATCTTAAAAAATAAGGTTTTTTTTTTTTTTTTTTTAATATTTATAACTTTAAAATAAAATAAAATTGTTTAATCAATGAAATAAATGAAAGTGTATATCTAATATATAGGAAATTATTTTTTTTATTTTTTTTTTTCTTTCTATATTTTAACCGAATATTAAAGTTAAAAGATTTTAACTAATTAATTAATAGTAAATTTCAAAACACTTAATCAAATACTTTACATAAATATTGTGATACATATGAAAGAGATAAAAATGCAATGGCCATCTTTGAAGTGGTCCAATGTAATCAAGATTCAAGAATCAACACACCCGATAGCAGCTCCATATTGGTGGCACTGATTTATCAATTTCGGAGTTTTCTGGTCCAGGTCCTTATCATAAATGTTGCAAATTGATGGATATTGGTCCAGGAGTAGGAGTCATTGTATAGGTCCAATCTAGGAATTGAAATGTTTTACAAGTGTTGACAGGACATTATCGTTTGCATATATAACTAGATGCTGTCTTATACCAGCACAATATAATTTAGTTGAATTTTGAGACAAAGTTGGTTATACTTTCCCACCTAACCCTACTTGATATTGTAGTTTGATTAATATTTGAATTCGATCTCTACATTTTAAATTTCAATCTAGGGCTAGAATTCCAAAAACTCTTATGAAAGTTTGATTTAAATAGAAAGAAGAACTTATAATTTCGAAATCAGATAAAACTCATTGTTGCTGGGCCAAAAAACCGCTAGTTATTGATAGCTAGTTTTTACCTAAAGTCGAAATCATATTGCTGTTTATGGAATTTTGTCCAACTTTGTAAGATTTTTGGAGCTCTAAATTCTTTATCTTGAGTGAATTATAATATTCGTCTATCGAGAGATGACATGGATTCCTCAAACAAAATGTTTAATCGCAAATTAATTCTTATTAGTTTAAAATAGATAGATAAAATTAGAAGCTTAATTGGAGTACATGTTTAATAGTATCTTAGAAAGTTATGGTATTTAAATATTGGGTAATGTATAAGGTACATGTTAAAGTCACCCTTAAAAATTTAATGTAAAACCTGAATAGTCTTGTTGTTGGAGACTTGAAAGAATCTCTCACCATGGTTTGAGTTTTGATATTGTAAATATTGTTTTTGATAAAATTGCAAAGTGTGGAAAGATTTGTCCGTTGTAGTGTGGTCGTGTTTTAGAGATTGATATCGCTCAAAATTCTGATGGTTCATGATCAAATTGCAGAGAAAGCAGGTTCATCGCCATACCATTTATCATTCGAAGTGAGGTTGAAGATAGCAAGAGGAGTAGCTAGAGGACTCTCCTACATTCATGAGAAGAAACACGTGCATGGCAACATCAAACCAACCAATATCCTTTTAAGCTCACCAGATATGGAGCCTCTTATAAGCGATTTAGGTCTAGACAGTCTTGTCTCCAACAACTCATCATCATCTCACAAACCAAGCACCTCCTCCACCCGCCTTTTCGGTAGCCAAAGAAACACCATCTCCACAACCGTCATTGCCCGTGACATCCCACTAGACCTCTACCACCTGACCCCCTCCAGCCCTTTTGCACCCGGTAGCTCTACGTTGTTGTCGTTGTCTCCGTATCAAGCACCCGAGGCACTGAAGAATCTGAAACCAAACCCTAAATGGGATGTGTATTCATTTGGTGTAGTTTTGCTTGAGCTTCTCACGGGGAGGGCATTATCGGAACGGGAGCTGAGCCAATACGCTGCTGCCACATGCTCGAGTTCGATAGAGGAGAAGTATCGGCTTTTGAGAATGGCTGACGTGGCAATTAGGGCTGATGTGGAGAGCAGAGAAGAGGCCTTGGTGACTTGTTTCAAGTTAGGGTTTAGCTGTGCTGCTTTTGCACCGCAAAAGAGACCTTCAATGAAAGAATCACTAACAATCCTTGAAAAGATCCCAAGTTGATTGATAGTTGATGTTGGTTCTTTAATCTCCATGCATGCCGATTAATGATAGATTTTGGGTCCTACGAAAGTGTCTTTTGTTGGAATCAAAGTGAAGTGTTGTGTTGTGTTGTGGTAGTGGTATCTTCTCTGTGGTAGTGGTATCTTTCTATGTATCTTTTCTTCTTTTGTTGACTTGAAGAATGTGTTTGCATAAAGATAAAGAGAAAAGTGATTGGTTAGTACTTAGTAGGAGGAATTAATGTTGATATGATAAGAAAGTGATGTATGTTTAATGATTAATAAAATGTTGTTAATTACTATAGAATTTTGTTCGTTCAATCTGATGTAGTCTCAAATTCGAGTCATTTAATCGGTAGTTTATCAACAATAAAAAAAAAAAAAAATCCTATAGAGTTTTTTTTCCGAACTCACACTCTTATGGTGGAGATGCAATGAGATATATCATCACCGATCTAACCTCAGTTTTGTCCAATTGAATTTATATATAATTACGTTAATATAGACCATTACGGGCGAAGCCACTAAGGTTGGTCCCTCCTAGTCCAATATTTTTTTTAAGTAATTAAAATATGATTAAATTTATTTGATTTTTACCTAAAATTTTATATGGAGTTGGTTTCGCATTTGAAGATCATGTATATGGTTGCATGGTTTTTTATTTTTTTTATTTTTTTTATGGTGTCTTTTCCAAAATAATTATTTCTTGTTTATTTTTAAAGTACTTAATTTCTTTGAATTATTAGATTGAATTAAATATTAATAATATTAGAATAATGTTAGACAGGCTTGTTCAGTAATGTCAAATGTGGCATTAAAGATAACATATTCTTGTGGGTGACAATTGTGGGTTTGATAATCTAAGTCATCATCAATAATAATGCTTTCTCTTTTGTTACACATACCTGCACTTTATGAATTTTTTAGCATTTAATATTATATTCTTTTGATGGATTTGGTACTTTGGTCAAATTTTAGTTCTCAACCATTAATTGTTTGAATCATCCACTTTATCAATATTCGTTTGTGTTCAATTAATAATTCACATGTCTTGCTTCTTCTTTTTTTGAATTTTTAACATAGCATTTATTTTATTTTACGTATTAAAAAGAAGACTCTTATATATATATATATATATATATATAATCTCATTCTTATCGGTGCATCCTGATATAACTTTATCAGGATAATGAATATGAGCCACTCATTTATAATAGTGATTTGACAAATGCATATATACTAAGTCAAAGTATGTAAAACGATTGGCTCACATTCAATATCCTTATATAATTCTATCATAATACACTGATAGGAAAAATTTTCTATATATATATATACGGGGTCCCGTTCACATCAGTTTTTACAGATGTAACTATATCAGTACCAATGCATGCGGACCACTGATTATGGAGAAGTTTTGACAAGTGCACACACTTTGAGCCAAAGTATGTAAATCTAATGGTCCACATTCAATGCATTGATGAAGTTATATTAGTGCGCACTCACTTGAATATATATATATATATTAATTTTTAAATGAGTACGTCATGATATAACTTCATAAGGATATTGGATGTGAACTACTAGTTTTATATGTTTTGACTCAAGTGTGTATGCACTTGTAAAAACCAGTGGCTCACATTCAATATCCTTATGAAGTTATATCGGACGTTTGTAGGAGAACATGACTGTATACGTATATATATATATATATGGGTGGTTCTCTAGTAAGGACGTCCTAAAATTATAAAGTAAGGACAATCACCCATAGTCACACATTCACATTGGGTATGGGTATTTGTTAATGTATGACTATGGGCCCAATGTGAATGTATGGTTGTGGACCCAATGTCCTAAAATTATAAAGTCAAGACGTCCTGACTGGAGAACCACCGATATATATAGTGATTCTTTCATGAGAGATCCTTTATTTTAATTTCGGTAAGGACTTTGAAGAAATCACATTAATTTTTATGAATTTTAATCTAAAATTTTTTATGGATGATAAGTTCAATGAAATCTACCTGTTATACATAATATTTTCCAAGAAGACACACTACAAGAAAATCGGTCATTTACTACGGGCAATGCCCGTAGTGGACGCGAATCGACTACGGGCATCGCCCATTACAACACCCGCTATATGTGAGCCTGTGATGGATAATAGCGCGTTTTGACTACGGGTCCTGTCCGTGATAAATAGGATCAACTACAACGGGCATTGCCCGTAGTAAATATCTTTTTGACTACGAAGTCCGTCCGTGATAAATATTCTCAACTACTACGTGCATCAACCGTAGTTACTTGTGTTTCAACTATAGATTATGTCCGTGATAAATATGATCAAATACAACGTGTGTCGTCCGTAGTGAATAGCGTTTCGACGACAGATTATGTTCGTGATTAATAGGCTCTACTACAACGTGGTTTGCCCGTAGTGAATATGCTACTTACTACGGGTTGTCCACGTGATAATTTGTTTTATTTATAACATTCTATGTCCATAGTAGATGAATTTTTTAAAGAAAAAAAAAAGGTTAAACTGCCTATTGATTTCGGTATATATAATATATATAATTGTAATTTGAATTTTTAGAATCTATTATCACATTAAAATTGTTATCATTGTAGACATATAACAATAAAAGGCTGCATATATATAATAATAATAAAAGTAATGTCACGAAAACATTTAAAAAATTACAACATAGTTAAAAGTGTTTGACGTCCTAAAATTATGTTTACTTAAAAACATTCGCTGAAATCCTAATATGTAATGTATTTTGATGGCCAAGCTATAAATGTGCCTCTAGCATCTTCAAGTATTTGTAATTCACTAGTATCACGAATCAGCTGAACATCACTCACCGTTATCTTCTTGACACAAACTCTCCAATAATTCGGACCAAGAATCTTGTGATGAATTGATGCTTGGGGATCGGTGCAATCAATTTCAGCTTCTGCCACTATTTGTCCATTACCAATCCAATGCAATAACTTGCATTTGTACCCTTTTGAGGTGAAACATCCTTTTCACTTGTAGAAACCCCAATTGGTAACTAACATAAAAATAAAATAAAATACAAAATCAGTAAAACAAAAAATGTGTTGATTTCGTAACAATTTTTTAAAAATAACTTCTTATAATATTTACCTTTGAAGATCCAATGAATTTCACACCTTTATTACTTCCTTGTAGATTCGAATTACTTGAATATTGTGGCTAAACAAAAACATAGGTATTAGAATTAAAAAACGTCAAACACAAGAAAAATAATACTATTATAGCTCAGCTTATTTACCTGATGTACCTTTCTTCAGCTGCAGCTCTATCATTGGTCTGAAATGAACCAAACTTTTTTTTTTATAGATTCATTGTATATATTGGTTTGTTAGAAAAACAATGAATTTTATCCACATTATTTTATTCCACATTACCTGATTATTGAAAGCATTTTGCAAATCTTTGACCAGTTGCCTAAGATCTCTCATTTCTGCTTGAAGTTGCATTGTAGTTGTTTTGCCGATCACAGCTGCATGTACTTTTGTTGGCGTAACACCCAAACAAAGTCCTCGAACTCGACCTCGATGTTCCTTTCCTAAAACTTGAGCCACAACATCATCTTTAATTGATTTTGTCATATCCAGTGGAATAGCCTCCATTTCTGCTTATTTATGCAAAATAATCATCACAATAAATAATCAAATATAATAAACTTAGATTAAATTACAAAACATATAAGTAAAAAGTTAGCATATCTCACTATTTTGTTTGCAACATTTTCATTCACCGATGTCCCATCTTTATACTTATGCCCAGCTATCTAAGTTTCCACTCTATCTACTTCGTCGGGATCTTCATTTTTGGCTATTTTTGCAGCCCTCTAACAACAAATGACACAAACAATGAAAATCAGAACTTAACTTCATAATAATAACAGCAGAATTAGTTGATATTACACTACTTCATAATTTCTTTTTTCAAACAAGTCTTTATTAAAGGAAGGCACAAAAAGCCAAAACATAGCTAGATATCTTGTGTCATTAGGTTGGGATTGCTATGTATCTCGTTTCTCAATAAGTGTCAGGGTATTGTTTGGTTATGTATGAGATTTTTATGTAGGTGTTTTGCTTTGTTGGTGTGGTGCTGGTTGAGCTTGTGCTCGTTTGGTGGTGTTAGTTGTATGGATTGTTTGAGTTTAATGTTGGCTGTATTTGTCTTATTTGTGTTGCTCCCTGTAACAGTCTTTAATAAAATTTGAATTTTCAAAAAAAAAAAAAAAAAGCTCAGAACAGAGATATAGCCAAACAGCCTAGCAAAATGCACCTAAAAACTCTTAGCCAGAAACAAAAAAATGCATGGCAGAATTTAACATACCAATTCTTCTCGTAATCGTGCAAATCCCTTACGACTAGTTGTATGTGGGGTTTCATTCTTCTTGGCCAGCTCAGTATAATGTCTACCAATTTCCTACAATAATAAAAAAGTGGTGAAAAATATGCTTGTATAACACTTTGCTTGCTTTAATGAAGTTAAATTCGAAAGACTTACATCGAATTCTTGAGATTGTTGAAATTTGACAAATTTGTTCCATTCCTCTATATCTGAAATGTTATTCAGCTTCAGTAGTTGGAGCTTTCTAGATGCCTCTGGACCGGGTGGAACATTTCTAATGTGTTTTGTTATCCTGCTCTTATATTGTCACCAACAAGTGGACATTGAAGCAAGTACATGATCCTTAGCAATGCCATCCAAACCAAACCTATTCTGCTTTCATAATGAATGTTCACAAAGAGAATGAAAATCTCCATATGAAGGTAAAGAATGAATATTTGAATAGGTGACTAAAAGTAAATAATGAATAAATTTTCGGGCCAACTCTTAAATGCATTTGAAGAATTATGTTTCTTCAATTATGATCTATTATATTTTCGGGCCAACCCTTAAATGCTTTACAAAACAAGGCAAAGTTGTACTGTATATGGATAAAAGTCAGTGGATTCTTTACAGTCCAGAAGAAGAAACATACAAGGAATTTATGGTCAAAAATTATTGGGGTCGGTTTGAATCAGTTTTATAAGAGAAGAGTCTATTGGTAGTGATTAGTAATGATCAACCAAGTTATTTTCACTGCTAAGTTTGTTTTATAGGGTTGTCATGTGTGTTAGTTTTATTTCATCCAATAAAATTTCATTACTTTTCCTTGAAGGATTATCTCACAATGCAAAAAAGATTGAAGCCAGTTCAAGCTAAAGTAGCTATGGTGAAACACCCTCATGACTCAAGGTTATCAACTTACTGATTGTTTTAAGGTTTCTAAGGTTCTGAATAGCTAGTAAAAGTTCAATGCTATTTTCAACTGGTTAACAGGAAAATTAAGAAATTTACAATTCATTAAATTCTACCTCTATGATCTGATATCCAAGGACCAATAAGAGAAGTTAGCCATCTAAAAATTATGCTTGGGAGTCAAATATCTAATTAAATTGGGAATAATTTGACTCTAGCATACCAACATGGACATAATTGTAAATCTAACAAAGATTTACAAGACTTGATAGAATAATTGTATATCTAACATAACTGATAGGAGTAGGAGCATTCGTTAACAGATATGGATTTTCGGTTTCTTTTTTGATTCTGAGAATGCTTGAAAAAGCTCTGATTCCAATAAGCTCTTGACCACTCTCGGAGGTAGCTGGGAACAAAAGGAATAAGCGCTCAAAGCTAAGATCAGCTGCTATTGGACTTCTTTCCTTGGCGAGAAGGGATCGTCTCACACCTGGCAATCTCCGAAAAGGATTAACAGGGAAAGCAGCCTTGTTGATTAAAGTAAAGGACCAGGGGTCTAGCGCTTTTGTTTTGTGGGAATACCCTTTAATATGGATATCAATTACTAAAGTCTCTTCCCACGGGCTAGGCCTGAAAGAAAGAGAGTTAGATTCGAGAGTTAATTAGAGACATTATTTTACAGATGAAAGAAAAGAAAGTAAATCTAACATAATTGTAAATCCCAACCCGCCTTCCAAATTTCTTTAATTTTATTCTGGTTTGCTTTTGCTAACATGTTTTCTCTACTAAAAAGAGAATGCCTTCACTTTCCAACACTAATCTTCATTTCTCTATTTTCTCATAACTGTTATTGTCCAAGACATCATAAATAATCTTCATTTGCATTGTTGAGCAATTGCATTGTCCCTTACCATCAGTTTCAATGGTGTAAGTGTGCATAAGAAAACAGGCACCTAAAGGAACACGTAACCAGCCACAGCAGCACACCAGACACAATAACAATGAATAAAAAAAATGGAGCATACCTTTGTTGTCTCCCACACGCTTTCTTTCATAATCTTTGGGACCTCTAGCCAATTTTTGTATGTTATTGGTATCAATTGAGCAGTCATAGCCCCACAAGATGTACTTAAATGTATGGAAGATTCTTCATGTGATTGGCCCAAATCATTAATAGGGACCCCAATCTCCTTAGCTTTTGCAATTTTATTAAAGTCATATCGGTTTGAGCCCCTTCCTTTTCTTTTTTTTGATCCCTTGTCATTAAGACTTGAAGATTGAGTACTAGTATTTTCTTCTGTCAACATCTCCAAATATCTAAAACCACAATTTTCATGTATTTTGTTTTAGAAAGCAAAAATTTATTCATCGGCTGGACAGCCGGAACAGCAACAACCAGAAAACAAAAAACACCACAGAAACAGCAGAAAACAACCACAAAGAAGGCTAAAAACAACCACTCGGAAACATAACACATTAGAAAGACAACAAAGCAAAGTAAAAACAAAAACAACATAGCCTCAAACGAAAAGGCACAAGAGAAAAATCCAAAGGTGCCAAATAAAATATATATGCAGTAGTTATCATCACAAATAAAAGATATAAGCAGTTTCAAAAAAATATAATAAAAATAAAATTAAAGATCAAAACATAACATACTAACCATATTTATAAGTGAACAAAAAAATAAGTGATCCAATGTGGTCTGCAAGGCAGTCTGGCGGGACAACCACAAGCTCTCTCAAAATAGAAAATGCACCAACCTGCAGTGCAAAAATATGCGACACTTAAATAAATGAAATTTACGGATGGGGTTTTTTTTTTACTACAAAAAAGTGACAACAAAAAAGTGAAGAAATTTTTAGAAATTTATCAAAAAATTGCAAATTATACTTGAAAGTTATTTTATTTTATTTTAACTGCACAATTTTATTGAAGAGGCCAAAAAGCCAAGGCACAAAGGCCACCACACATCAGAAAACACACAAACTAGCAACACCAACGCACCTAAAAATACACAAGCACCCACCCCACAGAACTGAGAACCCAACGGGAACAACAAGCAACAACAAAACAGAAATAAAACACACACAAGGAGCAAACACAATAGCTAGCACAAGGAGCAAACCACAAGACTAAAAACCCCGCCACCTGAACACCAACAAAGACAAACCAGACAGCTACAGAACTAGAAAAAACCACAAGCACAAAAGCCACAAAAAACAATGACAAAAGATAGCAAAACAAGAAAAGAGAACCGAAGGAGATCACCAATAAAAATCTCAAAACTCCATCCAATATACAAGAAAGTAATTGATTGAGGATGTAGAGAGTAGAGATTGGAGTCGCTAGTAAAGATATCTTACCAGAAATTAGATTGACAAAAGAAACTTCTTGAACCAATTTGGGGATTTAGGGGTTTACTTTCTCAGAAACTGCTTGAATCAATTTGGGGATTTAGGGATTTACTTTCTCTGATAGAATGATTTTTATGGCTTTAGGTAAAAATGAGAGGGATTATGGCAAAGATAGACTTTAGAGAGGAATCTGAGAATTGATCGATTTAGGGGATTATTGGTATTAATGGGATTGATTTGTTTTCCCTCCAAATATATTTACTTTCCAATACAGACTTTACCCGTAGTGAATAACATTAAGGACTACGGACAAAGCTCGTAATACATACATTTTTCACAACAAACCCATTTATGCTCGTAGTAGATAATTATTATCCATGACGGGCTTTTAAAAGCCTGTTGTAAATGATTTTATAAAACTAACTTTACAACGGGCTTTTAAAGGCTCGTAGTCAATAAATGTTTTCCATCACAGGCCTCTCCAAACCCGTAGTGAATGGCCTGTAGTGGATGACCAGTTTTCTTGTAGTGACATGTCATCACATAGCATGAACCAAAATTACCACGTAAACAGAAAGTCAAAGATCAGTCGAAGAAGACACGTCGACACCCCATGTGGATAAGCTACTCGGCACCAGCATAACAATCAATAGGCTAACAACACCAAATAGAACCGAGCAAGCAGAGCAAAAGAGTAAATCTGTTTGGCTTGCTTGGCATGAACGTGAACGATTACATAAAGCTTTCTCCGCCACCTACAAGGTATACAAGCAGTGACAAGCAATAACAAGTCGACTGCAATACGGCTACCAAGAGTCCAACAATGAAACAAACAGATCTTTCCTCCTATACTTTAGGCTAAAATAATCCAAAATAGATTCGGATTCAATAGCATTAAACACATGATAATATCAAGTAGGAAAAGAATCTCTAAACCCACTATGTAATCCTCTACGTATACGCCACGATACAAGGACTAGCAGGACCATGTATAAATACCCCTGCAAAACATAGTGAAAGGGGTGAGAATATCTTAATGAGGGAGAGAGAGATCACAGTGTATATTATTCAAACAATTATAGTGGATTTGACCTATTGCTAAGGCAACGACTTGTGGATGTTTCTCCGATTACCGGAGTTTTACCACGTATTCCACATTCTTTATTATTTACTACTATCGCATCATTTATTTCGTTCGTATTTCCAAGGTTTTAACTGACCTAAACTGTTGACTGGCTTATTATCAAGAAACCACCGTCAACACTACCTATGAATAAAATTTGAAAATTTTTAAACACTAGAACTACTTTTCCTGATTTTGTTAAATATGAAGGCATCGAAAGAATGAGTGAAATATAGAAAATTCAAGAAAAATAGCTCTAATGCTTGAAAAATTCTCAAATTTTATTTATATTTAGATTTCAATGAACTTATCATCCCTTAATAAAAAATAAAATCAAAATTCATAAAAATTGATGTGATTTCAATAAGATCCTTACATAAATTAAAATAAAGGATCCCTCATGAGAGATTATACACACACACACACACACACACACAAGGCTTCTCACCTACAAACCCCCTTATGTAAAATTATATACAAACCTGCTTTTCATCCTTTAGATCAAAATCTAAGGGTTGATGTGTATTCTCTCCTCTCCTGGCCCACCACTTACACAACCCTTGGATTTCGATCTAAAGGATGTAAAGTGGGTTTGTAGGTGAGAAGCCTTGTGTGTGTGTGTGTGTGTGTGTGTGTGTGTGTGTGTGTGTAACCTCTCATGAGGGATCCTTTATTTTAATTTCTGTAAGGATCTTATTGAAATCACATCAATTTTTATGAATTTTGATCTCCACTTACACAACAATCGTTGGATTTCGATCTAAAGGATATAAAGTGGGTTTGTATATAATTTTATACCAGGGGGTTTGTAGATGAAAAACCTTATATATATATATATATATTATATTAATTTAAGTAAATTTTGATACGTAAAGTGTAGGATAAATAAAATTAAAGTTTTTATTAGGGATATAATTATCCCCCCCCCCCTGTAGTTTGTCATATTAGACACTTTACCCTCTCCAGTTTCAGTAATACCCCTTCTCCCCTCTGGAAATCAAAATATTAGATGTTTCCCCCCTTACCGTCAAGATTTTCGTTAGCAAAGGTAACTATGACAGAAAATTTGTATTGAATGACCTAATTACCCTTCAACACATTATGGTAATAGTGGATGTACGTTTTTACCCCCTAATCAAATTGTTGGAACTCAACAGCTATTTTGAGTGCTTTAAAAAACCCTACATTTGTATTTTTGCCACTGTTATCAATCGTCCCTATCCCTTACAAACACTGAAACACAACATTTCTTTTACAAACACACACTTGATTTTACAAACACATTCACACAATTTCTGTAAGTTCCGCAAGTTTGATTGGCTTATTTTGGTGACAAACCACAAGTGGGGTTTGATGTAAGGGTAGCTTAGGCATTTGATGGTTGGTGCTTTGCACAACCAAGACCCTCTCAAGACTTCAAGAGATCAAGCGCTTTAAAGGTAAATTTCTAAGTGCTTACTTGCTTTGAAGAGATGTAGTTGCACACAGTCACAATACATGCATAATTCTTATTTCTGTATGTTGTGGTTCTTTATTATGTGTGCATTAATGTTCATTAATCTCTCTTCTTGCATGTTTAATTTGATTGCATCTTGTGTGTTAAATGTCATGTCTTTTATGCATCTTGTTTGTTTAGGGGTGCTGTCAAACCGCTCTACGAACGACGATTGAACAACGGTTAGAGCAAATTTGCTCTTACCCGCCCTTCGTAGAGCGGTGCCACTGGTGGATTTTTTAATAACCTACAAACTGCCCTACGTAGAGCGGGTGTAAGGCAATCCTCAAAATCCTGAGAGTAATCGTCCCAATTTTATCTGAAAACCGTCCTACGCGTAGAACAATCATGAATAATATGTTCTTCATTTCCCAGATGAACCGCCTTACAACTGCCCTATATAGAGCGGGTGTAAGGCGGTCAATTAAAAAATTTTGAAAACTTTGCAAAACAACGTAGCATCAATTTGTCACCCTATATATATGCTACTTTGACTTTAGGTTAGTTTTAAGAGAGTCCAAATCATATTTTTTACTTAGCATTTTTCCAAAGAGAAAAAATCACTAAATAACTCTCCTTTGTTTACTCAAACACATATCCTAGTGCATCAAATCATCATCTAGCATCATTCATGATCATCTAGGTGTCATCTATGCTTGGTTTTTATTCAACACTTTTAGCTTGGTAAGTTGGTCACTAATATCTTACATATTCTGCGTCTTTCTTAACAAGCAATCTCATTTATCACTTGTATGCTTATAGAACATATTCTATTGACAAGATTGAGATAATTGTGTTGATTGTTTGAGAGTTGTATTTTGATAGCTATTATTAGGATTGCTTAATCTTTGATAGCTGAGCTTTATGACATGTCATATAACAAAGATTGATATCTAGAATTGTGATTATTGTCATCTTTCATCCTAGATAGGCATTTAGTATAACATAATATTACTTTCTCTTTGAATATCGTATTATTCACATTAGGTTGTTTATTCTCTTTATTGAGAAGTGAGTCTTGTGACTACCGGTGAATGGTTCAAGCAAATTGGACTAGGTCCACTTTTATAGGCCTGCGGGTAGTAGTGGCAAGTTATAGACCGTGAGAGGTTGAGGTCAACCTAGGTTGTAAACGTCATTGCAATTAGTGGATTCGAGGTTCGTGTGTGGCGCACATAACAGCTCGTGGTTTTTCCTTGTTGAAGGTTTCTACGTAAATATCAAGTGTCTTTTATATTTCCTCACATATTACACTTGCTATATAAATTGACTAGTTAGGGGTATTTTAGTAAACTTGATTAATCACGAAAATTGGGTAAAATTAATTAAAATCTATTCACCCCCCTCTAGATTAATATTAAACATACTATAATTTGTTTCAATTTCTTTTCAACCTTTAACCAGTGAATCAAGCAACATAATTGGTGGCATGTTAATTTTCAAAAAAATATATATATATATATATGCAGTTGCTGGAAAAATAACATGCAATGTTAATCTATAGCATGCAAGAATAACATAAAATAACATGCATTTTTAATCTAGAAACAAGATCTATAGCATGCATTGTTAATAACATAAAATGGGAATAGATATTATCTACAAATATAGGTATAATATGCATACATATTTTTCATACCATGAAAGACAAAATAAATATTTCCCACAGCTAAGCACTAATAGTTTAAGTGCTAGCAAGATCCTACAATATATAACAACAACCAACATCAAAGCACCGTAATAAGTTTTTTTAAACGCTAGAAAAATCTAACAAAAGGGTATTGTTGGGGTTTATGTCCAAAAGCGTATAATTTGTAAATGTGAATGAAACATTAATAAAAGAAGTAGTTTATTCATTCTATACATATGTCTTATACATTTATATCACGTGTACTTAACATCCAAGATTGCCAGATGTAATCTCTAACTGAGTATATGAGTGTCATAGACAGAGGAATTCAGTTTGAGATGAGCAATCTAAAGAGTCCGTAGATAGCAAATAGACCTGAGTATATTTATTTGTGGTTAATCTACAGATGCGGTTCATTCCGTAGTGTACGGCGGTCTTATCCTAGACTATTCATATGGTGATATAAGAATAGAGGTATCTTATAAGATGTGATTATATGGACTGGGCCACGATCTATATGAATCTCTCATCAAGATCCGTTACAAGATGAGATTCATATATATCGACAAATGATGGCTATATATGGGTGATCTTAATCCTAAGTGTCTTATCGACTCCTTCAGGTTAGATTGTGGTTTTTGATATACCATGGTCAGATCGGAGTTGCATTCCCGGTCAATAACTTTGTATGTTGGAATCACGGTTTGACTTATGGCTGGGAAGGTCTATACGGAATCCACTCCTTCTTGCGAGAAGTAGATAGTAGTTCCCTTAAGAGTTGATTCGAGGCTTAAACAATATGAGCAATCTCCTTCTTTTGTAAGAAAGTTAGAATTTATTGTTCATTAGAGAATCAATGGTAATTAAAGGAAATGATATAATTAGAGGGGTATAACGGACTTTATGACCTAGCTCTAATTATAAACTACATGTGGAGGATCATAATATATGTAATAGTTATATCGATGGACAACTGTAATTTCGGTTTATGTAATACATCTACAGTTGCGAGAGTGCAGCCTCGGGTTTTTAGTAGAATAACTCCAAGGTTAATAATCATAACATATTAATTAAAGAGTTTAATTTCATCTGTTTCTCCTGCCTAGATTAGTTCTCTCCAGTCTTTAGTTAGGATGTAGATCGGTCATTTTTTGTTTTCTTACTTGGGGGTTCCTTTGTTCCGAGGCAAGCCCAAGAAGTCTCTTTTTATGCCCATTGCTGATAAGATTGTGTCTAAATTTGTCAGGTGGAACGGTAAGTCCCTTTCTACGGCTGGTCGGGCTACTTTGATTCCTTCGGTGATCACGGGCTCTTTTGTTCACTCTTTTATAGTTTATAAGTGTCTGGTTTCCCTTATCCAGATGATTACTAAGAAGATCAAAAATTTCTTATGGACTGGTTCTTGTGAAGACTCCAAGTTAGTCCGTGTTGATTAGAAACGTTGTTGTTGACCCTATGCTCTTGGGGGTCTTTGTTTGAAAGATCTTACATTATTGAACGATTCTTTACTTCAGAAACTTACCTGGAAGTTTATAACTTCTAACAGTTTTGTTTTCACTTTTTTACGTGAGAGATATATTAATCAATTGCAAAAACCTCTAGGAGTCTACATCACCTCCTCCATATGGACTTCTTTTAAGTCTAACTATGATAAGCTTCTTAATGATGGTATCTGGCTCATCGGGAAAGACTCCCAAAGAGATTTTTGGCGTGATAATTGGCTTGGGGTGCCCATTGTGGATCTTCTTGGTATTCCTGATTTCGTGGTCATTCATCTTCAAGCTAGGATTTCGAACTTCATTCGGGATGGTAAATGGATTTTGGAAGATCATTTTCTTGCTAGATTCCCGATCTGTTTTCAGATTAAGAAAATTGTTATATCTCTAATGACTGATTATTTGGTGTGGCCTCATTCTAGGGACGGTAGGGTTTCTTATAATGCGGCTTATTCTATGATGCTTCATGATATCCCTCAGGTCCTATGGTGGAGGGACGTTTGGTCTCGATTTATCCCTCATTCCCGTTCGATCCTTACTCGGTGTCTTCTTCTTAATAAATTACCCACCGAAGATCGTTTATATAGGTCCGATTTTCAGTTAACCTCAAGATGTAGTGTTTGTTGTGTTAGCTCGGAGTCAGTGGATCATCTTTTTCTGAAGTGCCCTCTTGCCGCTGCTCTTTGGAAGGCGATTTTTTCTACTTTTTAGAGGCGTGTCTCTGCTGACACTTGGGGCTTTTTTTTTTCTGTCAGGCCATCTTTGCTTCTTTCAGTGATCAGATTAGGATTTTGTTGAAAGCTGCCAATCATGCAGTGGTTTAAAGTGTGTGGTATTCCCATAACTAGTGGATTTTTTTATGGGAAATCTATTGATTTCAGGGCTGTTTTATCTATGGTTTGGCGCTTTGTCTATTATACGAACCATTTGAGGAACGGTTGTATGCGTAACTGTGTTAATGATATGCTGATCCTCCGTCAGTTTGGCCTCAGTGGTCGTCCTGGTAAGGCTCCGGTTATCAGGAGTGTTGTTTGGTCGCCCCCGGCTCCGGGGTGGATCAAGGTTAACATGGATGGTGCTGTTTTGGGTTCACCAGGTTTGGGAGGTTGTAAGGGTGTTTTTTGGAATTGCAGATCTTTTGTTAAGGCATGTTTTGTGGTCCCCCTTGGTCTGGTTTTTGCTTTTGAGGCTAAGCTCCTTGCTACTTCTTTAGCCATCAATTATGCATGGAAGTTGGGTTGGCATAGGATCTGGCTCGAGAGTGACTCTTATTATATTGTTCAGCTTCTTTCTGATAGGTCTGACAAGGTTACCTAGCGTGTTCGTCAAGGTTGGCAGCTTTGCATTTATCAGATCTCGCATATGGAGTTTCAGGTGCCGATGCTCTCTCTAAGCACGCTTTGGGTATACATTCTTATTTGTGGTGGTCCTCCATTCCTTCATTTTGTTCTCTGTTAGTTAGTAATGACTGTATGGGTAGAGAATCTTTCAGGTTTTCCTAGCTTTGTTTTTTTTCTTGTTTGGCATGCATGTCTTTGGGTTTTTTTGGAGCTGTATCATCTGTTTTGTGTTGTTTTGTGGATTCTTTTGTTACTTTTTTCCTTTATTTTTATTTATTTATGTATACTGCATAGGGGTTTTTCAACATATGATCACTTATGATGCTTTTCCCCCTTAGGTCAATCCAATTTCATCACAAAAAATATATATATTTCTAAATATTTTTGGATCTCAAAACTATGAGTCCAATAGGTCCCCTTGCTAGCCCAATTGATTAAAGGTAACAAGGGTCACGATTAATTAATTGAATTGTCCAATTAATTGCGTTACTAAAGTTACACGTATTTATTCATGGATTAATTGAATGATAAGATTATTTAATTAATATATTAATAATTAAATTAATTAAATAATTAGATTATTTAATTAATGAATTAATAATTAAGAATTACTAATCGATTATTAAATGGAGATTGTAGGTTCAAATCATAACTGAGACATAAAATAATTAGATTATTTTATTCTTAGTTAGGTATATTATTTAAGTTTAAGTTAACTAGGATTATGTGGGAGTTGGAATCCTACTCTACCTAGGACATTTAAATACTAAATATCTTTTGAATATATGAGGATATATTTGGAAAGAGATAATGATATAGTTTTAAAAATATATAGAGATATATTTAATATAACTAGATATCTATACTATATTATAAAAGAGAGAGTTGGCCACGTGGATTTTTCACACACCCCACCCCAATTTGTTTGATCATTTTAAAAACAAAAAAAAAAATTTAAAAGTATAATTATAAATAAAACCCTTAAAGTTTATATAATTACTTAATATATAGATTTTAGTAAGATTTTAGTTATAGCATCCCTTATTTTTTTAAGAAAGTCATAAAACCCTTAAAATTTTATATAATTGCTTAATATATAGCTTTTAGTAAGATTTTAGTTATAGCATCCCTTATTTTTTTAGGAAAGTCATAAAACCCTTAAAGTTTATATAATTACTTAATAGACAGGCTTTATTAAGATTTTGACTTAATATAAATGTCTTAGTAATAGTGACCTATAATGATATGGACTGGACCCAAATTAATACGTATTTGGATTGATAGTTAATTTATGTTGTAAAATGAGATTGGGGATGAAAATATAATTTTCTATACATTTAACGACTTGAAAAAGAATAAGAAATATTATGGAGGTATAAATTTAATTTGTCGAGTCAATCCTTGAATATATATACATGGGAGGTTTGTAAAGTGAAAGAAAGAATATATATATATATATATATATATATAATAAAAGAGGGATTTGACTGAAGCGGTGGATACATCTGATAAGGAATTCGATATCGGTTATTAAAGATTTATATAATCATTACTATACCGTGTTATATTAACATCTCTTATTTTTCAAGGATATGTATATTTGTAAATACGAAACTCAAGTAATATATTATAAAAGAGAGAGTTGGCCACGTGGATTTTTCACACCCCCCCTATTTTGTTTGATCATTGTTATAAAAAAATTATTTAAAAGTACAAGGGGTTTTTACAATTTCGTCCCAATCTAATTGAAAAAATACACTTTTTTACTTGTTAATTGACTTTTCAACAAATTGGTCTTAATATAATTCAAAATACAACAAATTGGTCTTAAGGTTAGTAAAACATTAGGACCAATTTATTGTATTTTAAATTATATTAGGACCAATTTATTGTATTTTAGGACCAATTTGTTGTATTTTGAATTATATTATGACTAATTTGTTGAAAAATCAATTAGTAAGTAAAAAAGTATCTTTTCCCAATTAGATTGGGACCAAATTGTAAAAACCCCAAAGTACAATTACAAATAAAACCCTTAAAGTTTATATAATTACTTAATATATAGCTTTTTGTAAGATTTTAGTTATAGCATCCCTTATTTTTTTAGGAAAATCATAAAACCCTTAAAGTTTATATAATTACTTAATAGACAGGTTTTAGTAAGATTTTGACTTAATAGAAATGTCTTAGTAATAGTGACCTACAATGATATGTACTGGACCCAAATTAATACGTATTTAAATTGATAATTAATTTATGCTATAAAATGAGATTGGGGATAAAAATATAATTTTATATACATTTAATGACTTGAAAAAGAATAAGAAATATTATAGATGTATAAATTTAATTTGTCGAGTCAGTCATTGAATATATATAAAGGGGAGGTTTGTAAAGTGAAAGAAAGAATATATATATATATATATATATATATATAATAAAATAGGGATTTGACTGCAAGTGGTGGATACATCTGATAAGGAAGATATTGATATCGGTTATTAAAGATTTAAATAATCATTACTATACCGTGTTATATTAACATCTCTTATTTTTCAAGGATATATATATATATATATATATATATATATTTGTAAATACGAAACTCAGGTACTAATTTTAGCACATACCTTGCATGTGCTCTAAAAACTAGTTATAAAAAAAAAATATAAGAAAACCAAATACACACCAAAAAGAAAAGAAGAAACAACAAAGAAATGTGGCCAACATTTAAAAAAATAAAAAATAAAAAAAATATGTATTTCTTGCTTTTACAAAAGGGTGGCCGAAATTCTTCTACAACAAAGCACCGGTTGTTTTGTATTACTTTCTTCTACCTCCATTCAATTTCCTTGAAGATCGTGACACGTCCACACGTAGTTACCGAATCACGGGATATAGCAAGGAAGACGTGGTGGTTGAAACGGAATTAAGCTTAAAAAAACGAAGGAGATAGTCTACAAGGGTATGATCTAATCTCTTTATATATTCTTATATATTGTATATGGTTTACAAGTTAAGTAAAATTTTTAAAACCTATTTTCCTCTTAGCAGAGTAAATCCGGGTTCCTATAGGTACAACTACCAAAGGCTAAGCACCGTAATAAGTTTGTTTAAGTGCTAGCTATAACAAAATAAAGGAAGACAAATAGAACGACCTTAAGTTCCAACAGTTAATCAATTTAAGTGCATGATCACTTGAGATTGTGGTTGAGTCAAAACTTGTGTGGGAGGCTATAAAGAAGAGGCACCTTATTCTGCTAGTGGATTGGTTGACTGGTTCACACCTTTTGTAGGCCTCTATACACAAAACAACACCAACAGGAAAGGCAAAAAACAATCAATAAAAGTGTAAATAAAATTTAAATTACAAAATTTGTAAAAAAAAATGTAAATTACCTTATTGCTTCCAAAAGGTAAGACAGCTTTACAACTTCTTTTGTTATGGCTAGGGTGTTTGCATTTTTCAAAAACAATGGTGCCACTCCTAAATGCTTTGGGTTTCTCATGTGATTCCCTCTTCCTTAGCAATTTCGGTCTACCAGGTTTCTTTTTGAAAGGTGATGGGTCAACATATGCTGCTTCAACATCAACCCAATAACAAATGTCTGGAATGGGATGGATCATGAAGCTATAGGTTCTTTCAAAGGCTGACTTGGACAAGCTTCGGTGAATAAACTGAGTGATGTTTTCCTTAATTCCACCTAGGCCATAAAAGTGTTTAATGCCAGCTAATGCATGATGGCACCCCACTAATCTGCCAATGGCCACACTCATAAGATTTTTCATTTAATTTGGCAGTACATGCCCTAATTAAACCCAGCAACTCATATATCCCATATCCTGAATGTATGATTTTCAGGATTCTACTCTCCACACTAGCTTCCACTATCTTCTTGTTAACGGTTAATGGTATCTCGGTTTTCCACCTACTACACTCCTCATTTCTCAGTTGGAATCTAGTCATCACCATTCTTCTAATGAATTCCGTCAAGCTAAAATATGTCCTAGCCTAAATCCTTCAACATACAATTGAATGCTTTAGTCATGTTTTTGGTCACATGATCATGTTGGGATTTATGCCCTAAAGTTTGTAATTTATAAATGTTATAAATCCATTAATAAAAGAAGTATTATTTTCATTCAATAAATATGACTCATACGTTTATATCATACGTTCTAAACATCCAGGATTGCTAGATGTAATATCAGATTGAGTATATGAATGTCAAATACAGAGGAATTTGGTTTAAGACATGCAATCTAAAGAGTTCGTAGAAAGCAAATAAAGATGGACACTTTATTTGTGGTTCATCTACAGTTGCGGTATATTCCGTAATGTACAATGGTCTTATCCTAGACCACTCATATGGTGATATGTGAATGGAGACACCTTATATGATGTGATCACATAGCACTGGGCCACAATCTATATGAATCTATCACCAAGATCCATTTCATGTAGAGATTCATATAAATCGACAAATAATGGTTGTATATGGGTGAGCTAAATCCTGAGTGTTTTACTGACTCTTTCAAGTTAGTGTTTCTTGACATACCATGGGTGAGATCGGAATAGCATTCCCGATCAATAACTCCGTATCTTGGAATCACAGTTTGGCTTGTGGCTAGAAAGGTATGCACACAATAGAGGAATCCACTCCTTCTTGCGAGAAATAGAGAAGTAGTTCCCTTAAGGGTTGATTCGAGACTTGAACGATTAAAAGCGCTCTCCTTCTTCCGTAAAAGAAGGAAGGAAATAATTGTTTATTAGAGAATCAATGGTACATAAAGGAAAAGATAAAATTAGAGAGGTATAATGGACTTTATGACCTAACTCTAATTATGAACTACTTGTGGAGGATCATACCATATGAAATAGCTATATTGATGGACACTGATATTTTGGTTGTGTAAAACATCTACAGTTACAAGAGTTCAACTTCAGGTTTTTAGTGGAATAACTTTGAGGTTAAAAATCGTGAAATACTAATTAAAGAGTTTAATTAATTTTTCTAAGTATTATTGGAGCTCAAAACTGTGGGTCCATTAGGTCCCCTTACTAGCCCTTTTACGATTATTGGTAACAAGGCTCACGATGAATTGGATGGTCCAATTAATTATGTTACGAAAGTAACTTGGATATATTCTGGGAGTTTATTAAATGATATGATTATTTAATTAATAAATTATTTAATTGATTAATTAAATATAATTAAATAATATGATTATTTAATTGACAAATTAATAATTAAGAATTATTAATTATTAATTGTTAATTGGAGGTTACAGGTTCGAACCATGACTAAAACAAAAGGGTTAAAAATAATAAAGATTATTTTAAATCTTAGAGGTCAAAGGTTCAAGTCCTAGTGGTGACCGAATTAAAAAGAATTTATAATCCTATTTTGACTTGGTTAACTAAACCCTAGGATCCTGGTATATAAGATATACTTATCAGGAAACAAACTAACATAACCCTAATACATAGAGAGAGAGAGAGAGAGAGAGAGAGAGAGAGAGAGAGAGGTGCGGTAAGGAAAAGAAAAAGAAAAGATTTTTCTTTCTTTTTTTGTTGCTCAAGCTTGGCCGAACCCTAGTAAGAAGACAAGGGGTTGTCTTCTCCATCTCTGCAGCCTCCATTCAAGTACTCCCGGAATCCGTGACGTGCCCACACACAGTTGCTAGATCGTGGGTCATAGCTCAGAAGACTTAGTAGTGACGGATCGAAAAGAAACGAAGGAGAAAGCTTCAAAGGTATTAATTAAATCTCTCCTCATATTCGTGTATACCGAAAAGGTCCAAAATAATTTTAAAAACCTATCTTTTTTCCGCTGCACAACTTACAGATCACACTTAATAGAGAGGTCAAATGCATGCCTACACCAATGTCGTGGTTCTATATCAGCTAATCATGCTTGTGCCTTAATATTAATTATACCTATCTCTCTCGTAAATTTCTTGAATTCATACACATCATAGGCCTTACTAGCTTTCTAGAAAAGTTCTTTCAACAGAATATGTAATCCTAAAATTGGTTATGTCTTGCTAAGTACCTAAGTAAAACATTCAATTTAAATTAATATATGCATTACTTATGTTTTTACAAACTGATTTAAGATGCTGCTAGTGCTAATATATGCAGTATTTAATTATATATTTATTAATTAAGATGCTAATATATGCAGTATTGAATTAAGATGTTACTTATGCTAATATGTACATTATTTAATTATTCATATATATTAAGCTGCTAATATATGCAGTATTGAATTAAGATGCTGCTAGTGCTAATATATGCGGTATTTAATTATGCATATATTAAAATGCTAATATATGCGGTATTAATTAAGATGCTGATGATGCTAATTGAAATTAATATATGCAGTATTTAATTAAATTGAATTGAATAAAGTTAATGAAATTGTGATGAAATTGTACCTTATACTTGCATGTGGCAAATAAGACTTCAAAGCCCCAGCCCCAATCCCAACCACTCCCTTTTGTCTGTCACTCATGAAGCATATTGGTCTGTCTCATGGGCACATAAAAAATAGATACAGTTGCTCCAAAAACCATGACCAACTTGATAGCGTTTCTCCTTCACATATGCAACATGCAAGTGGATAAATACCATTTTTTGCATCTAAGGCAATAGCTCAGAGAAGTACTCCTCCATATGGCCTTTCAAATGGCAGCCATCAACCCCAATGACAAGCCCGCATCTCTCCATAACCCTTCTTCTGTGCTTCAAAGCTAAGGAAAAACCTTTTAAAGGTTGTGGTAGAATCTAACAAATGGATATATGTTGTTGAATCTAGATTACATTGTTGCACCATGACTGCATACTTCCTTAAATGTATAAAAGACATTCCATGCTCTTTACCCAACACATGTAATGTCCTCTTTTTTGTCTTGTACAATCTCTGAGCATCATTGGTCACATTATATTGATCTCTCAACAGATTAGAAATGACCCCACACTTGATGTCAGGATTGTTCTTGAAAAGAACCTCAAACTTAATAACTATCCACTTGGCTCATGCCTCTTCATTTTTACAACGCCTATGACAGAGATGCTCATTATTCTAGATCTTAATTTGCATTGTGCAATCATCAATCAGACTAGAAGCATGCAATCTCTAAAGACACCCCTTCTCTTTTCATGCATATGTTAACATATTTCTATAATTTTTCTGTTTATCGTAATTAAAAGCCTCTTAAATGGCATAGTCTGTCAACAATGCACTCAATGAATACACACGGTCATGTGTTTGTCCGACCTCAAACTCTATTGGATGACCTAACAGTTACGTAAAAGGGTTGGACTTTATCAATCTAGCTAATTTGGTTTCCTCATTTTCAGAATTTTTATTCAGATATCAAAAAAGTAAAATTTAATGTTTTCTTGTTTGTTCACATGTGAAAAAGTGATTAGATCATATATAAACATACATATTGCATCGATCTTATGCAACCAAGACTTTCTCATCTTAAACAGATTATGGATTTGATGGTTCTTGTTTGGCACTTAACAACGCCTATAATTATCAATTGCATTGCAATAATTAAAAAGTAGTTAGGGACAAAATTTGTATTTGACTTTTATTTTCCACCAATAATTTATAATAATATATAGTCTCAATTTTTATATATCATATAATTGATTTAGACTTCTTCATTTTTGCAATTCATACGTGCCTCTTTGGATGCTATACATTAGAATATCTTTAGTTACACTTTAAATTTATCCCACAATAAGACATGACATTAACTCATAATATATTTCAAGTCTACGCTTTCGATATTGTTGCACTGCTTTCGGTAAGAAACATACTTCATAAGTTCAAACATTACTGTCGATATGATCACAATCTTTCAATTCTTATTCTTAGATAATCATATTTTTTAAACAAATTATCTTTCACGATGATTTATTTATTATCATTTCATAAATTGTTCTACATGAACAATCATATGAGTAAATGGTGAATGGGATGTATGTGTATGGGTGGTCAATTAGCTCAAAAGTGGCTTCATATGGTTGGAGTAAGAGAAGGTCTCACCTTGCAAGTGGCTATGGTTGGAATAAAGCATTTGGGGAAGGAAATAGAGGGGTTGGTTTTCAAGAGCAAGCTCTTTAAAGGCATCGATCTTTTATTGACGTGGTTAGAGGAGACCAGCGAAAGGTTGAAGAAGACGTGAAGATTAAAGGGGAGAGTTGTTTGTCTATGTCTTGGAATAAACAAAGAGAAGCTGAGTCTTGGTTGTCTAAGTGTGTTGTAGAGGTGTTAAGGAGATTGGAAACATTTCAAGTGTCAACAAAAGGCTCAATGATAAATATGTCTCATTTTCCTCTTCTTATTTAAGGGACAAAAGCATCATTTGTTCTTAGATTCGGAAGAAATGAATGAAGTTTTCATGACTAATAGATTCTATTAGGATGATTGCTTCTCTTCTATATCTAGGTGGTCAAAAGCTTTGATCCCACAAGCAAGACTTCTTGGGAGTTCCTCTTTGCTGCTAGGATATGAATTTTGTCTACAAGCTAGGATGATTGATTAAGGAATCGCTCATGATTAATGAAGTCTCTTTAAGAAAACTCAAGCTGGATAGAGACATGATTTTGATGTTGATTCCTCATGATCGACTGCTTTTCAACAAGGTTAAAGTGTTTTTAAAGGAGGTTCCATACTTGGTGAGGTTGGAGGAAAATCAGGCTTCTTTGGAGTTTTCTAGGGCTAAGTCAAGTTTTGGGTTTGAAGTATAGACCATCTCAACTGGATTTGAATATGTTGCCAGAAAAAGAAAAGAGGGACTTAATTTCTAATAAGAAGATAAGGTCAGAAAGTGAAGGGTTCTTGGTACATAACATAGCTGGTGGCCAGTTCATCTTGGACGATTCTAAAAGGGAAATCTACTGTGTGGAGCATGTTCTTTACAAGAAAGGTAAACGAAAAGTAGGAAAGGTTGGAGGGTAATTCAAATGCAACCAGTTAAGGTGAAAAAGTGAGTGGGTAAGTTTAGATAGATGAAGTAGTTGTTGTAGAAACAAAGATGAGTTGGAAAGGTCTTTTTGTAGCAAAAGGCTTCAGTAGAGGCAAGGATAGGCGGTGGTAGGGTAGTTGATGCCAAAGACAAGGGGTCTGTTTTTCAAAATTCAAATGGGGAGAAGGAAAAGCAAGAGTCTGAAGAGTGGGTGAAGGAGTGAGGTGGTAGGAGAGATAAATACTTTGAGAAAGGGTCATTAGCTTTAATTTTATCAAATGCAATAGGGACAGTCTAGCAATTGGTAGCTTGGATTACCTTTCTGATAGGAGGAGGTTGTTGCAAAAAAGCGCTTTGGGAGTAGTGATGAGCTTTTTTCGAAAATGGTTTGGGATGTAGTGTTGATAAGGGTAGCTCTACCCTTTGTGTGCTAATAAGGGTAGCAAGGTTGGTGAACCTTCAATTGAATTTTTTGTTGACTTAAGGGACCAGGCTTCAGGTGTGGGGAATGGTGTTAATAAAAGCTCTTTGATTAGGACTTTTAATAGGAAGGGGAGGAAAAAATAGTCTTGCTCCTATAAGACATTGTATAAAGACTATATCTTCTATGGTGTGGGATAAAATTTCTTGGAACAGTGAGGAGCATATTGTGAAAGGTTATGGTGGGATTGGTAAGAAGACGGGAGAGTCTCTTGCGGAAGAAAGGAGAAAGAGGGCATAGGCTGTCAATGAAATGTGGTTTTATCATGGTTCTTACTAAAATTAAAATAAAAGATCTCTTATGAGAAACTCGCTATATATACATATTATAGATGTGATGCTATAAAAAAGAAAAATCATTTATTGATATAATATCATATTTTCAAAATAACTTTAATTCAACTATTTACCTTATAATTTAAAAGTGACAAATAAACATTTGAAAATTTACGAAATTACGGCACTTGGAAAGAAGAAATAGGTCCCACTAACGGTCTATTGTCTTGATCATCTCATCTCAATAATTAAATATTTTTAAAGATCAAGATTTTTAATTTTTATACAGGTACAAAAGAAATCATATAAAATATAATCAAAATAGTTAATTTTCATATGGGAGTGACATATGACATTATTTAATATTAGTATTAAATATTTAATTTTTCAATATATAATATAATAAAAATAGTTATTTTTCATGTGAGAGTGACATGTGACATTATTTAATTTTTCATATATAATAATAATAATAATAATAATAATAATAATAATATATCATATATCATATATATAATATAATAAAAATAGCTTCTAACACCAGGAGCCGCCACGTACCCATTATAAATGCCTTTATTTTTTTTATTTTTTTTAATCATATATAATATAATAAAATCATATATCTTTTTTAAATAATATAATCATATAATCATATCTAATATAATAACCTTCTAACTAGGAGCCGTCACGTGTCCATCATAAATGTCTTTATTTTTATTTTTTTCTTAATCATATATAATTTTTTTTTTTTTGAAGTATTACAATAACTATTATAAATACCAAGATTTGCTAAGATTAAACAATATATATATTGTTTGGATATTTACTCCCATAATGGGAGATAATTACTCTCCACAAACCGGAGAGAAAACTCCCCACACATGTTTTATATATATATATAATAAAAAATAAAAAATAAAAAATAAAAGGCTTTTAAAATCTTGTATCCTAACAAATATGAGCATGTGTTTTAATGGGCTTCTGAATAGCTAAGTTTAATGAGTCTGTTTATCCAATTGTATCCAAAATGTTCAAAAAATGGAAAATAAAAAGAGAAGACATAAGAGTATATTGCATAATGTCTATTTTAGTCTTTTTATGTAATCTAATCGAGTTTATCGAACACATTTTCCTTGTTTTTTTTTTTTTTTTTTAATTATTAAATTTATTATTTTTAAAGATAATTTATCAAACAAATATCTACTTTTTCTTATGTTATATGTAAAATTCACCTAAGAAAACACATCATCAGGAAGCACAGGTCAATGCAGCCACGTAAACAGAGTCAACAATCAATCCAAAAAAGAGTGACCACTCCACGTAGACAGGCTACCCGGCACCAACACCAGCAACGGCCATACCAAATGTAGCCGAGTAAGCCGAGTAGAAGGAATGTCCGACCAGACCTGTTCAGCGTGCATAAAAATATTTGCACAAAGGTTATTCCACCTTCAACAAGCAGTAGAACTGTAGAGATTGATCACAAGTCAACTACCACGACAAGAGGAGTTCTACAAGGAAACAAACATATTTCCTTACCTATCTATCAGAGTCCAAAACAGATTCGGATTCGACTGCACTAAACACGTGACAAAATATCAAATAGGAAAAGAATCTTAAACCAAATCTGTAATCCTCAACTTGTACGCCACTCCTCGAAACCCTAGCATTGTTAGGTATAAATACACCTATAAAAGCATAGGACAAAACGAGTTTTTCTTAGAAATAGAGAGAGAGAGAGAGAAAGAGAGAGAGAGAGTGTGTGTGTGTGTGTGAGTGTGTGTGTGTGTATTATTCCTATAAAAATAGTGAATTTAGCTCAGTTGCTAAAGTAACGACCCGTGGATGTTTCTCTGATTACCAGAGTTTTACCACATATTCTCTTCTTTTTACTTTCCGATTTATTGCTTTTATTATCACATTCATATTTACAGGTTTTCACTGACCAACTACATTGACCGGTTGACTATCTAAAAATCACCGTCAACATCTTATAAACCAATTATTTCCCGAATTAAACTATAAATGATTATTTTTTAATCTACATCAATCTCAAACATATTCATCGATTCAATTTGTGTTAAATTGAATCACAATGCAGTGTAGTCTATAAAAAAATTAACAAAAATAAGGGCCTATACATATTGGCCCAAGCCCGATTATTTTAATTTGTTTTTCTTCATTTTGAAACTGAAACACCAAACAATACTCATCGTGACCTCTGTGTGTGGATCCACAATCCACAATCCACAATCATGGAAACTCCCAATCCGGACGAGAATTCAACGATCCTAAAGCCAACTCAGATCTTCATCCTATCCGGCCAGAGCAACATGGCAGGCCGTGGTGGTGTAACCAAACACCACCACTGGGACAACGTTGTCCCGCAGCAATGCCAATCTCACCCATCCATCCTCCGTCTCACCTCCAAACTCCACTGGGAGTCAGCGCGTGAGCCACTCCATGCCGACATCGACACGAAGAAAACCTGCGGTGTCGGACCTGGGATGTCGTTCGCTAACATGGTGAGATCACGCACAGAGGAGGGAGAGCAGCGCGTGGGGCTTGTGCCGTGCGCGATTGGAGGCACGGCCATCAAAGAGTGGGCGCGTGGGGCGAAGTTGTATGAAGACATGGTGATGAGGAGCAAAGAGAGCGTGAAGAGCGGTGGAGAGATTAAGGCATTGTTGTGGTACCAAGGAGAGAGTGACACGATTCATGAACACGATGCGGAGACGTACCAGAGGAATATGGAGATGTTGATCGATAACGTCAGGGAAGATCTTGCCTTGCCTGATCTTCCAATTATTCAGGTCACTGCCCGCTCTTGCTCATTGTTCTTCTAGTTATTTTTTGTTGAATTTACTTTGAATTTTTTTTTTTAATGTAAAAATAAAAATAAAAATTGATCTTTGTTAGTGAAGCTTGTTTAACATAATTCCAATATTGATTCTGCCATTCTAGCCTCTTGGTACGAAGAGAATCTTATATGGGACTGTCACATGGTGAGACTATGAGACCGTGCAATGAGATTTCATCATTTATCTTGGAAATATAAAAATAAATTATAAGGTGGTGTTTGAATCTGTTTTTTTGTTTTTAAAAACAAAAAACAATTAGAATTTTGTTTGGTTGAACATTTTACAAAACTGTTTTCAAAAATAAAAACCAACTTTTTAAAAATTATAATTAAAAAGTTAAAAACAACTTTTTATTGTTTTCTATTGTTTTCAATTGTTTTCAAAACAGATTTTTAAAATAAACAACGTCCGTCTTCCAAATAAAAAGAGAAATGGGCTCTTTTTCTTCCAAACAATTATTTCTCTCATTTTAAAAACAACCAAAAACTTTTACATCTTTTTCCGTTTCAAAAAAACTATTTTTAAAAAACACTATCAAACATATTACATTTTTAAAACATCATTTCCATTTTTAAAAAAAAGTTTTCAAAAACACTATTTTAAAAATGATATCAAACGCGCCCCAAACTTCTAATTTGATACAATCTCATTGGACAGTCTCACTGTCTCACCATATGGTAGTCCCATACAAGAATTTCTCCTTGGTATGTCTAGGGTGTTTTGATATTCTTTGACCATCGAATTGTTAGGTTAGGTAATATTTTCTAAAACTTTACGTGAGTTTGCATTTTACCCTTTGAACTTTTGAAGGCATTAAACCCTCTAAACTTTCATTTATTGGCAAAACTTAACTATATATACCCCTGAAACAGGCGTTCAAATGGCAATAAACCAAACTGTTTGCCAATAAATGAGAGTTCAAGGGGTTTAATGTCTAAAAAAAAGTTTAAGAGGTAAAATACAAACTCACGTAAAGTTCATGAGGGCTAGTGTTGATAACCCTATTTTCTAACAATTTTTTTTTTTGGCCTTTTAAATGAATATTTAAAAATAAAATAAATGAGCATCCAAATAAAAATGAGGATATATGTATCGCTACAAATTAGGGATGGTAAAATTATCTACGGATACGGATATCAATAAGAATCCGCTCCATTTCAAATGGGGATGGATACTGTTATTTTGGAGATGGAGCGGGGATGGATATCATTCTAATATCCATTTTATTTTAGGGGATGAGGATGGGGATGGATATCGTCTATGAATATTCATCCCCATCCGGATCAATTATAAATTTTAATATTTTAAAAATATAAAATTTTATTATGTAATTATTAATTCTAATTATATAAGATATTATTAATTTTTATATTTAAACTTTATTGGATGTATTTATTTCTTTTTAAATAGGATAAAATGTATTATTACATATGTTAGCTACATTTTTTTCTTGTAAACTATACAAATTTAAAGTTTTTTTATCGGATACAGATATAAATAGAGCAATGATGGATATCTTTATCTTAATTAGTGGATTATCCAAATCCTCCCCACTCATTTAGATATGGTAATGGATGCGGGGATGAAGATATATATCTCAAACGGATACGGGGATGAATTTTGGGGTATCCATACCCAATCTAATCCATTATCATCCCTACTGCAAATGTAGTCCAATGGTAGAGGCTAAAGAGCACCCATTTAGCCGGTTAATGTTAGATTTGAGTATCCATACATGAGCCCAGTAGGTAGTATATCAAAACATAAAACAAGCGAACAACATTATATGTATTGACATTGCTATTATTATGTGTGTTGAATAACCATTATAAAATTATAACAGTTAATATCCTTTTAATTTTCAATATTCACAAGAATTGGAAAATGTTTGATGTTGTTGACAGGTTGCTATCGCATCAGGGGATAAAAAGTACATAGAAAAAGTGAGAGAAGCACAATTGGGGTTGAAGGTTTCAAATGTAGTGTGTGTAGATGCCAAGGGATTGCATCTCAAGGAAGATCACCTCCATCTGACAACAGAATCCCAAGTTCAGTTGGGTAACATGCTGGCTCAAGCATATTTCAACCACTTTGCACCCTCTCATGCTAATTAAATCTTCCAATTCTTAGATGTGTTGCTTTATGCTATTAGCCAAACCAGTCGAAATTACCTAAACTTATAATAACGCATCCACAAAAGAAAGGATTCAAAAATCGACTTGTTTGACACACGGGATTGAATTGTACTATTTTTAAGAGATTTGATTTGATTTGTTTAGACTAAATTAGTAATATAATACATTTGGTGTGATATGAGATTGGAATGGAAATGGTAAAATCCCTTATTTGGTGTAGTATGAGATCGGAAAAAAAAAAAAATTGTGTTTTACGTTTGATACAGTGTGAAATTGATTGAGAAAGATTTTATTAAATCAACTTTGAATAAAGTATATATATATAAATATATATATATATATATACGGTCCCGTTCCTATCAGGGTATTTTTATATAACTTTATCAGGATATTGAATGTGAGCCACTCATTTATAAAAGTAATTTAATAAATGCATACATACCAAGTCAAAGTATGTAAAACGAGTGGTTCACATTTAATGTCCTTATATAATTCTATTAGGACGTCCTTATAGAAAAATTTCCGTATATATATATATATTAATGATTGTATATAGTATAAAATTATTTAAGAAAACTTTTGAATAAATAAAAATATCAAAATATTTTATAAAATAAAGAAAAAACTATTTAAAATTAATTTTTTTTAAATGATTAATTTTAAATTATTTATATTAATTTACTTTAAAATAGATTAAATAAATTTATTTTGTATATGTAAATAGTCAAATAAAATAAGAGAAATGTTAATTTTCAACAAGAGAGAGAGAGAGAGAGAGAGAGAGAGAGAGAGAGAGAGAGAGAGAGAGAGAGATTAGAGAGCCAAATTGAAAAATAGAAAAAGAAAAAAAGGCTTAAGATTATATGTTGTCTTTATAGTTGTTGCTCTCCTTAATTGGGAAATTGAATTTGATGTGTCAACAGAGTCAGACCAAGCTAGTGGGCCTTGTTTGGTTTACATTAACGAACTTCCATTGATTCGATTGAGATTTAAGGTTGCCTGTTTTGGCCGTTATTGCCGTTATTGCCACATCTTTTGTTTGCTAGTTAGTTTCTACCTTCAAAAGGGTTTTAAAAGAGAATACTTTTACTCGCACCCTTCAAGTAATAGCTATTACCTTGTGAGTATGACACCCCACAACTAGAATTAGATTAAGGGTCCAATTATAAACATATGTTGATAGGATTTATAATACATTAGTTGTTAGCATATACATTGTTAAAGTTTGTTACGATTGGAGGCATATGAGTTGCCAACATAGAAATATTGGGTGCAAAAAGACTGTTTTACCCCTGTCCCCACCTTCACCCGTGCATAGTTGGTTTATTTCAAGGAATTTGGATCATATTCTCACTCCACTTTATCTTCACCTTGTCTTCACTCAAATCAATGATTTTAATTAATTTTTTCTTTTGATGGAGTAAAACATAAAAATTAATAGAAATAATCCAGACCATTGATTTACTATATTATATACATGTCACTAGATTACGATTTACAAAGGTAATAATAAAGTGAGGAGAGGATCTAGATCGTATTTCAAGACCTATATGAGACTCTTATGGCTTTATTCAAAACTTATGTCATGACATCCCACCACTAACAAAACCGAGCTCTTAAATATATTTGGTTCTGCATAATTAGTTTGAAAATCATATTAATTTTCATTGAAATCAGATCAATTCCATTCAAAATTGATCATTTGATGATCTGGCGATATTGTTTTCAAACTACCCAACAACTTGTACCAAAGTTGTTGAACTGAGAATGACATTCTCAAATTTCACTATTTGTACTTACTTAAAACCAAATAATAAAAGACAATGCACCGATACCGAATAGCCAGGTATGGATCGGAGGTTTGTTGGAATCAAACAATATATTTACGGTTCAAATAAAATACTTTTAATTCTCACTATTCTTAAAAAGAGGAGGTGCAAGTTGCTAAAAGTCGATCTTGAAAAGTCAGTTATTATTTATTTATTTATTTATTTATTTTATACTTAGCCATTTAGGGCCTGCTTCTCCTTAAAGAATCTCATCACGAAGCCTTTTAATATTTTATTTTGTGAAGGAACAAAAATCAATAATTTTTTATTAGGAAATAAAAAAGTATAAGCCAGTGAGTGGCGACTTGGCATATCTGGTTCTTGATTTCTTGTGTTGTGGGTTTTTCTACTTTCTAGTAGCCATTGAAATCATCGTAAAATCGGGGATGCTTTTGTCTTTTTGATAAGTCAAATGGATTCTAAAACTCTTGCCAAGAGTTTGTCGTATTGCGGCTCAACATACCAATTTCGCACGTGCTATTAATACGTCCACACTCCATACTTGATTTTTAATATATTTCATAAATATATTCTCGTATAATTGATTTGTTGATATTATTTTAATTTCGAATTGATATATAAAAAATATATATATAGATTTATAAATTAAGTTGAACAATTTTTAATACATTAGAATTTTTTAAAAGAAATAAACATTAAAATCAAATTATTTAAAGATTTAGAAGGAGATTATGTTAACCTATATTTCTTAAGAATCAGAAATTAAAATTTATAATTTTATATTTATTCTTTTAATATATTAATATAATTTTTTTTATATTTTTTTAAAAATAAACATAATTTTTTAATTTAATTTTCATTCGTTAATATCCTCCTGTTTTCTATATATATATATTTTTTTAAAAAAAAAAAAAATAGATAATATTTTACACGTTAACATTTTTGTTTACAAAATTATATCATTATTTATTCCAAATTTATAATGATAAATAATGTCCCCATTTTTGTTTTTTCCAAAATTCCAAGTGTTTAAGACCTACCTACCTACCCACAAGATCCAATTGCCTTACTTGACAAAGCAATTTCAATCTCTTTACCAACCCATCTGGGTCCCACATACTCAATACTGAATTAAATCCTTTTGAGTTTTGATACTTGCTTTTTTTTATTTTTTTTATTTTATAGAATATTAGGTATCTCTCACTCCGATCGACAATCGATCGTTAATGAGTGAAACTAATCCCGTTTCAATTGAGAGATTAATAGAACCTGACCACGAAATGTTTTTAATGGGGTTCGAACCATTCGCGTCACTGGGGTGTGGTGCCATAGCCCATGGTTTACTTGGATACCATTTTGGATTCGCATGCTACTCCCAACACTGCAATGCACGCGCCACTCTCAAGAGCGTCGATTACATGTCCCCATTTTTGTTTTTTCCTTCATCTTCTACGCTGCCAAACAAACCTAAATCTAATCTCATTGGAATTTGCTTTATTCCACTACTTAAACTAAAAAAAACTTCAATTAAGTTTTTTTAGGACTTCAAATATATATTATCCAATAATACTTTTCTTCAAATATTCTTACTTTCGTAAAAATATTTCAGATTTAGTTTATTTTGATTTAAATCAAAATGGAATTATATTGTTATTTATTAATCAAACTATCAAATTATTAAACAATAGAAAAATCAAATTTTATAATATCTTATTATCGTTGATATTTTATTACATTAATTTAATCATTAATCATTATATTACTTTATCATGGAAATATAGAATTCTAATTTAATGAATCCATTACACTTGTTAATGAACGTAGACACTATTCAATCATAACTTCATAACAACATTATCTTTAATAAAAATTTCAAAAATTTTTATTTTATTTTGTTTTTAACAAACATTACAATTACAATGATTGTTTTCTATTACTAATAAATCATTACTAAAAATCTTCCATAAATAACCTAAATTAATATATTTCAAAAAATATATAAATTAGTATTCTTAAGAATTTCAACGAAAAAAAAAAAAACCTGAAATAAATAAATGAACATGAATAAAGTGGTGAATTAAATTAATTAATTGAATCATGAAAATAATAATTCCAGATATTCCAGAGAGAACGCGCTAAACACATTTACTTACCAAACCAAGCTTATCATTTACATCTTAAACCAGTAAAGAAAACTCCACTCTCAAAACAGCACGCCCCAACAACACGCGCCAGCACAAAACCCTTGTATTTCGTTCAAACTTGAAACACCAACCTGAAAAGCCTCTCTCTCACTCACCATCAGCCACCAAACTCTCTCCACCAACACACATATAAATCCCTCTTTTCGCTCCGTAGTTTTATATTCACCGATCCAGTGCCCGAAGATGTCTACGTCAGCAGCCTCTACTCTCCGTACTCCGTCACTCAAGCTCTCCTCTCTCTCCTCCAGAACTCCTCTCCCGTCTGCTTTCTCCGTCAGTTTCAACGACAAGCGGGCGCCGTCGCGGCGTTATGTCATAGTCGCCTGCTCCGGTTTGCCGTCGAAGCCGACGGTGCTGGTCGCCGAGAAGCTCGGAGAGGCCGGTCTGGATCTCCTCAAGGAGTTCGCCAACGTCGACTGTGCCTACAACCTGTCGCCGGAGGAGCTCTGCACGAAGATCTCACTCTGCGACGCTCTTATCGTGCGCAGTGGCACCAAGGTCAACCGTGAAGTGTTCGAGTCGTCCTCTGGCAGGCTGAAGGTTGTCGGTAGGGCCGGCGTCGGCATCGACAATGTGGATCTGTCCGCCGCCACCGAGTTCGGATGTTTGGTTGTGAACGCGCCGACAGCGAATACCGTCGCGGCTGCTGAGCACGGGATTGCTCTCATGGCTGCCATGGCCAGAAATGTGGCGCAAGCCGATGCTTCTATTAAGGCTGGTCAGTTTATATTAGTTTTCATTAAATTTCCTGTTTTTGATCCTAAAATTTATGATATTGAATTGATTAATGTTGACAAGTGATAGGAACGTGTCAGATCTCGTTGACATGTAGTTATAGTGGTTTTGAAGATTTGGATTGCATGTTTTGTTTTTGTATATTTTAGGAACATGCTAGTCAGATTCATTTTACAAATACAGGTTTTTGTCTAAAATTTCGTTGTACAAAAAGGTTATTTTCAATCCTTTGGTAGATACAACAAAATATTTAGCAAGGCTATATTTAGTTAATGTTTATTGTAAAAAAAGATTACTCCATAGAAAATATAGTGGTTTACTGTATTTACATACTTGCCTTGAAATCTGCTGCGGTTTTATTTAACAAAATTATGGTATATTTTTATACTGAAGAGTCTGATGAGGATAGTTGAAAGTTCCATATATGATGAGTAATTCTAATATTGTTGGTTTGTATAGGGAAGTGGCAACGGAACAAATATGTGGGTGTGTCCCTTGTGGGGAAAACACTTGTTGTGCTGGGTTTCGGAAAGGTGGGATCAGAAGTTGCTCGTCGTGCCAAGGGTCTTGGTATGCATGTCATCGCACATGATCCTTATGCTGCAGCGGACCGTGCTCGTGCAATTGGTGTGGAGCTTGTGAGCTTTGAGGAAGCTTTAGCAACTGCTGATTTCATTTCTTTGCATATGCCTCTTACTCCTGCTACATCAAAGATGCTGAATGATGAAACTTTCGCAAAGATGAAGAAAGGAGTTCGAATAATCAATGTTGCTCGTGGAGGAGTGATTGATGAAGAAGCTCTCGTGAGGGCACTGGATTCTGGAATTGTTGCTCAGGTGAGCCTTCTCACTCATTGAATCATGAATCATTTTATAATTAAGGGCAGTAAACAACAGGATCTCCTTGTCACAGGCGGCGCTTGATGTTTTCACTGTGGAGCCACCTTCAAAAGACAGCAAGCTGATACAGCATGAGAATGTTACTGTGACTCCACATCTTGGTGCCAGTACAATGGAGGCTCAGGTGTGTTCAATGATCAGTCGATGCATTCACTAATATTTTTTTTCACTGACTAGTGTTTTCCAATAATGTTATGACTTGATGTTCAGGAAGGAGTTGCTATTGAAATAGCTGAAGCAGTTGTTGGAGCCTTGAAAGGAGAGCTTGCTGCTACTGCAGTCAATGCACCAATGGTTCCTGCAGAGGTATCGTCTTGAGTTCTATCACTTTGTTGTTAATATCTACCTCAATTTCCCTAATTATAGTGGATAGGCTATAGAAAACATGATCCTTAATAATGGTGAGTCTTAAGGATGGTTACTCTGGGCACTGATGCCAAGGGCCAGGACCATAAATGCTCTTCCATTAGTCAGACTAACCTTAGACAAAGATTTTGTAGTTTCAACATTCTTAAAGCGTGCATGTATGGCACTAGCAATAGTTTCTAGTACGAATTGCCAGCAGTTGGGATTGACTTAAATAACACTAGTTTAAGATGTATTACTGAATAATATGGTGGAGTAGAGAAGTATAACATTTTGTTTACATAATTGTTACTCCACATTGCAGGTTCTGACAGAGTTGAAACCATATGTTATACTGGCTGAGAAACTTGGGAGACTAGCTGTCCAACTAGCAACCGGAGGAAGTGGTGTGAAAAGCGTGAAAGTGACATATGCTTCTTCTAGAGCCCCTGATGACCTTGACACAAGGCTCCTCCGTGCCATGATCATCAAGGGTATAATTGAGCCCATTTCCAGTGTTTTTGTGAACTTGGTTAATGCTGATTACACAGCCAAACAGAGAGGCCTTCGCATAGCTGAAGAGCGAATTATTCTAGATGGTTCACTGGAGAATCCACTTGAGTTCATCCAGGTTCAGATTGCCAATGTGGAATCAAAATTTGCCAGTGCCATATCTGATTCCGGAGAGATTAAGGTTGAGGGACGAGTGAAGGATGGAGTTCCACATTTGACAAAGGTAGGATCTTTCGAGGTTGATGTTAGCTTGGAAGGCAGCATCATACTCTGCAGACAGGTCGATCAGCCAGGAATGATTGGCAAAGTGGGAAGTGTTTTGGGAGGGGAGAACGTGAATGTCAGTTTCATGAGTGTCGGAAGGATTGCTCCTCGTAAGCAAGCAGTGATGGCAATCGGAGTGGATGAGCAACCTAGCAAAGAAACCCTGCAGAAAATCGGGGACATTCCAGCCATTGAAGAGTTTGTTTTCCTTAAGTTGTAGTGTGTCACCATCAATAATACAACATCTTTTTTGATGTTATGATTTTTTTTGGCTGAGAGAAGGTGAGAGATGAGTGTCATTACTGCATTGTAGTGCCCCATTTTTGATCATTTTCATTTTAATGTTTTTTTGGTAGCTTTAGGGAGCGAGAAAGAAAGAATAATTCCAGGTTTGCGAAGATGTGTTGTGTACTTTATCGAGTTATTGCCATCTCTAATTAAAGTGTTGCTTTTAAACTTTCTTCTTCTGTAGATGAACTTGCTTTCATGAATCTGGGTTTGCTCCATGGTCTATTTCAATGGAGAAGATAGCAGCAGTGCATCGCATTCAAGAACATTGAAAAGATATTTGCTATATTAATTGACATGAAACAATAATCTGGAACTATTAAAAGTATCTCAAATCATTACATTTCTCACTTGTCATAATGTGAATCTTTGAGCGCATAAGAGGTAACCGAGCTTGAACTACAATTTACTTTTGTTCATTACATTTTCCATGTTTCTCAAATCGAACTTGTATCATTGATCACATCCTTCGCATCATTCATGATGGTTGTTGCCTGCCTATTTTGAGAAATGTAATGCCTTCTTCAGAACCAGAAAGGAACATATCCGAACCTGAGCGCTATAATTTAAGAACCGGGAAGGAAGGGAGCTTGAGCAAGAGTAGTGGGCAGAGAGAAGTGGAGGTTATTAACTGCTAAATAGGCTGCAATACCGGCTGCGTAACCTGCAAAAGCGAAACCACTCACCTGCACCAAAGGAGGATTACTTATTTATTAACCAGAAAAATAAAAATTAAAAAAAAAAAATAATAATAATATTATGAATCAAGTGGATGCCAGAAAACCACGGGATATACCTTTCGCAAGTACCAAAAGAAGTCCACTTTTTCCATCCCCATGTATGCAACTCCAGCCGCAGAGCCAATAACAAGCATTGACCCACCAGTACCGGCACAATATGCTACTAGCTGCCAAAACTCGGAATCTTGGGGGAATGAGGAGAGATCATACATTCCCATGGTTGCTGCAACCAGTGGAACATTGTCTATTACTGCCGATACAACCCCAATTGCACTTGCAATCAGGTCAACATTAGGAATATGAGCATCAAGGTAATTTGCCAATTCTCGAAGAAGACCTGCTGCCTCCAGGCTACAAAAGAGCAATTCAAATTAGTGGTGATCCAGGTGATACTCCATAAATTAAGCAATAGAAAATTTCTGCAAATAGATGCGTGTAGACGTTAAAAAGAAGGATATATAACAAGCTTATTATAGAAGTGTCAGACACTATGATTCATGACTAGTATGTTTCATCTAATATGCAAAATTAATAGCTCATTTTGCACAAAATGATGAATACATTTTACGTTGTTAACTAGATGTTTACGTGTAAATGCAACATCTATCTGCACATGATTATAAAACAATTAGCATTGTAACGGAGAGGGAGGGTTATTTCCACTCCATAGCTTAGTGTCACCATTACTCAATAAAAGAAAACAAAAGATCAGACTAGGCTAGCTCAATGATATTTTGATATTTGCTCTGGAAATTGAGGCAGCAATGATAAATGCAACTATTGATACAAGAAAACTTTCATCACTGATCTACGCCTAATGGGAACTGGAATTCAGACAATGTTTGTAGCCATACCTGCTGACAGATAAGAGGATTCCAAGGAAAAAAAGTACCCCTTGAGTGTCAATTCGTGATAAAGCCTGTGGTACTTTCAACCTTTGCCTTTCTGATTCACCATAATGAATAGCATCTGTTAGAATCCAAAGAACTCCAAGTCCAAGCAGCATGCCCATGTAAGGAGGCAAACCGGTTACTGCTTTGAACACAGGAACAAAAATCAGAGCACCGATACCCACAGAGAAAACAAGCTGTCCTCTTGGAGCCATCTGTTCAGTTGCCATAACATTGGGAATATCTTGTCCCTTTCCATTTACTTCACTGAATGGAAGAAGAGAAACTCAAATCATTTAATCCTGTAATTGATGGAGTAACCAAAACTTTCAAAACTCAAATTCCCTGACTTCACTTCAATAGTGCAAGAATAGTACCTAGTCAGGGACAGAAGAGCCAGTGGAACAGCTATAGAAACAGCTGAAGGGATGAACAAGCTCTGCAAACACAGAAATTGCATATTTGAGATTTGTTTTTTAATAGGAGCAATTATTATTTTTTGTATTATGATGACAAGGCGCGGCTAAAAGCCTAAATGTTTATAGCTAAGAGCCTATGACTATTATTTGTGATTCATCTCTATAGGAAACATGACACATGCATCATCATGCATAAATCCCCAGTGAACATATCATATGCTTGGGCAATATAATGAAAGAAAAGACCTTCATTGTCTGCAATGTTGATATCTGACCGTGTATCCACAGCATGGTAGTGGTTACATCACCAATTGGAGTCCACGCACCACCAGCATTTGCTGCTAGTACAACAACACCTCCTAGAAGCCTGTGGATTAAATCAAAAAGTTTTTAAGTGCAGCTTTGTTGAGTCAAAGTGATATTAATTCAATTCTTGATGCAGAACAGAAAGTTAAAGATAACAAGAAAAAGACTGGATTCACAAATTTAAGGGGATGGAAGGCGGTAAAAAGACAAATAACAAATTAAGCAAAATTAGAGCTTTCTAAAGCCATGCAAATTAACTTTGATGAGAACAGATGAAGGCACCTTACGGAAGGCAGAAAAATGACAAAATAATAAATTAAGCAAAATTTGGGATTTCTAAAGCCGTGCAAATTAATCTAAGATGAGAACAATAGTTGAAGGCACCTTACGAAACATAGAGACACCCTATTATTAAATAATAATTGGCATGTTTAAGTCCATGATGCTTGTAATTCCTGAATGAGCTTTGCTGAATTTTTGTACTTTCCATATTTCATAATCTTTACTATCCTTTTCTTGATTATTTTTCCATATTGCCTTTCAACCGTCACGTTTTTCCACGGTTTCATATATACATTTTAGAAGTAAATAATTGATGTTATGAATCCTAAGACTTCTCTACGCTTTTAGTGACTACTAACATCTAACATAACATCAAGTGTTTCTAAGATCTAAAAGAACTCAGATTACTAAACGCAAATCATGTATCTATCTATATAAGACTCGTCATGAGAAAAATTTATGCAATTCATAAGTGATCTAGAGTGTGTTCAAACAAATAATCTGGCAATAAGAAACTCAAAGTTCCATCTTTGAGACTGTTAGATCTGACACGCTTTTACTTCTTAAACTCTCATAAATTGAAGTTATACCTCAAGAGACTTAATTTCAAAATGAATTTAAAGTTCAAAACAAAGCTTCAAAGCTTTCAAATTTCCACACTTCTATTCCAATACCACTGTCACCAAGGTAAAGTGTAAAGTTGAAATAGGATTTTATCCCCATTTTTTCAACAAATTATGATTATTGTTTTTCAATACATATATATTCGTCTTCAATTGAAGAAATTCTAATTCTCTTCAGTTTGTCATATGTACAAACATGAAGTTCACCAGCATAACATCAAACGAGCACACAGTAATATCATATACATTATAGACACAAATTTCTTATGTTAACTTCGGAATTTCGATACATGATAAGAACATCAGGCAATTTTCTTTTTCTTTTTTTCTTTTTGAATGAGAAACAGCAACAGGAAGAATTCAAGATCTTTAATTGGATGGGAAAAAACTGTAGCACATACTTGCGATATTCTGAAGGAGGTACTAGTTTCCTCAATAAAGAAACCATGACAATAGTAGATGTCAGATTGTCAAGGATTGAACTGAGGAAAAACGTGACTATACCAATCTGCAGTTTCCAGGACAAAAGGTCAAACACCATTTACTAAACGGAAGCATATTCTGAAAGGGATATGACTTCTACAACAATCTCAAGTAAGAAAACCATAAAATTAGGTCTCTAATCTTCTGTGGTGAGAAAAACATAACTAAAACGCGTCATGTCAAAACAAAACTAGAACAAGACAACTGAAAACAATTTTTATACAACCTTTGAAATTTCATTGAAAAGGGGAGAAGTCTATCAACAATAAACAATTACCTGTTGTCAATATTCTTGACATTCAATTACAGTATAGAGGAGAATAATGAAACCATAAAGTTAAAGTGAAAGAAATAAAAACTGACATTCAAAATAAACCAATTATTGCCTAAAATGCTTGTCAAAATTTGTAATGCTCCAAAACCTTACTCATGTGGTCATGTCCCTGGGATTAATTTTTGCTTTGGATAGGACATTACACAAGAATCAACAGATAGAAGTAACTGGGAAACCATGTATCAATGTTCCATAACCTACATTCAGAAACCAGGCATTACTATCTCAAGAGAACCATTATTGTTGCATTGCTCATTCTGGTGATACAGTGAAGTCCCATCCATAGTTAATATATAATTTAGGCCAAGGTAGAATCTAAATTGGAGCATTTTTAAACAGTGAAAACCATAACTTAGCAACCCTTCCAGATGCCTTATTTCCCAGTAAGGTCCCCTCAAAAGTAAAATGGCATTTGTCTGTAGTTGCTATAAATCTATCTCATCCATAGAAATCTTCCAGAGCTTTAGTTCTATTAACATTAAAGGATTAAATATTGGACCAGACACAAAATTCATGCACTATTACACCAATGTATTTCAAAGTGAGTTTGATATATAAAATTCAAGCAGAATACTTGTTAATTTGGCAATGAAATACAAAATAGAGCACTTACCACCCAGAGCAGTGCCTTAGGATTTCGAGTAGTTATATTGTCAGTGACCAGCTTAAATCCTTGATGAGCATCGACTATCTCTACAATAGTCATCGCACCAAGCAAGAAAAAAACAATCTCACTGACTTCTGCAGATGCATGAGAAAGCTCTGAGACAGCTATTTCAGTTGAAGGAGCCTAAACAAGAAATCAAATAAGTGAAACCCAAAGAACAGTACACTTTAAAAATGGGGAATGCATTATACTTGGACAAGAAAAAAAGAAAAAAGAAGCATTTACTGGATATAAATCAAAAAGTAAAGGCTAAATTAAAGCAGTTAGTCATTAACTCCTAGAGTATCAAAAAAGAGGAAAAATTTAAGTAGCAGCTTAGGTTGTTCTTCTTATTCGTACCAATAGAGTAAGTTAATAATGATATTCAAGCAATATTGACTATTGCGAAAATGCAAACACTGCAAGATTCACCTAATATATGTTAAAGGCAACAGATTTAAATACCATGGTCAATGGATCTTCCTCACAAGTTTGTTTTTCCATTTTCAGACAGTAGGCAGTCATTGTTAAAGCTTAAGCTTACACTTTCGGGAATTAATGGTTTTAAACATAGTACCAAAGCCTATTTTGCACAATATGTCTTGCGTTCAACTCATGAAACCTTCATTCTATTAGTCCAATAACCAATTACAGCATAGTGGACCTATGATTGAATCCACTTGTGTCATTAATCTCGCTACGAAACAAACTTTGCAGATTAGAAAACCCTATAACAATTCGAAACAGAAAATAATCAAAATAATTCATCAGTGGCAATGTATGTTCTCAATGATTCAATTCATCATACTGCGTCAAGAGATAAATAGAACTCATATGACGATAACAAAAGTGAAGTACATTCTAAGCCTTTGTAGGCAAATAGAAGCCTTCATTGTGCTTGAAGGTAATCAATAGTAAGAAAAGGAATCATAGGTAAGCAGCTAAACCATATGTTATTGTGTTGTTAGTAATTTTCCCAATCCCAAATGATGCAATATGTGATTTCTAAATGCCATGTAAATCATGAGATAAAGTGGTAGTTAGAAATTACTAGCCAAATTATTTAGGATGATTTTTTGGGCAAATCGTTTGGATAAATAGTAATACTCAATTTCAAATAGTCAATATGAATTATGAATCTTACTCCGATGCTTCGGATTATCCATAAGCTTACAGCCATTAATAATCCTACTCCACTTTTATTAAAAGCAAGAGACTCTTCAAAAATTATTCCAGCATATCCAATTACAAACAGCAATGCCATAGCAAGATCCTGTATCAAGAAAATTGACAAAACACAAAGATTGTTATGCACCAAATAAAGATGAGTTCATTTTCTGTGAAAAGGCATCCAAGCATCACTAAAAATTTGCAAGGGGGAATCATAGAAGATAAACATAAACCTGATTGGCCGCAACCCATGAGTGGTTGATAGCCACTGTCCCTGTTACAGCTGCTGCAAGAACTGCAAGAGCTTTCAGAAAATCAGTCTTTGGCTGGTAAGAGGCTTCAAAATCTTGTGAGCTTGTTTCATCAAGTGAACATAAAGGATCACATGATCCAGATGTCGATGGCAGGTCCTGATACAAGCAAAGGGTCAGTGTGAAGCACTACAATTGGCTGAAAAGAGGCAAAGATTCTACATAAATATGAAAACAACATTTTCCACTATGGTAATATGTAAATATTCAATTCACATATAGCTAAGTTAAAGACAATTAGGAGATGTTACATTGCCCTACAACTACAAACAAGCAACCTGTGGCTGCTATAAGGCATCTTACTTTTTCATATTTAAGCAAAACTTCATTTCAACATATATATCAGTCCAGTGAACCAGCAAGATGCTGCGTAAATATATTAAAAATTCTACATCTGTGTCCATGACAAATATATATCAAATTGTGATACAAAATCTAAAAAAACAATTAGATTTTCAAATTTTGCCTTTTATGAATCCAATCAAAATTCCTTGCACCATCTGACAATCATCTGAATCCAAATTCACATATGCCTAACCGAAATCCATTATCTAAACACAAAAATTAGCAAAACAAAGATATAATACTTTAAAAAATGGAATTTTAGTAACACTTAGGAGCTTCTTCCAATTGCTACATTCTCAACCAAAATCACCAATCCAAATCCATAAATGAGCAAAATAAACAAATGGGAAATCTTAAAAGTTGAAGCTGAAGGTAAATAAAACAAAATAAAAAATGACGAACAAAAAAATGGGGCAGTTTTCAATTCATACATGGAACATAAATCACGGTTCCATAAAAAAAAAATAGCAGAACAACCAAAACTAAACACTCATAAAATTGAAGCTTTAGTGAAAAATATGGAGTTGTTTTCAATTCACACATGACACAACCAATATCAATAATTTGAAAGATGTGGGTAATCCTAAAATTTGAAGTTTTCATAGTAGAGAATGTGAAAAAGGAACCTGAAACTGCTTGTCATTGTTGGGTTGTAGTGGAGCTTCTTGAGGAACAGAAGAAGAAGAAGAAGAAGAGTCTCTGGCCTTGTCTTCAGCTCTGGCAAGAACCCCATTTCCAAGTAATCTTGAAGTTTTAATTCTACAAACACAACTGGTGAAGGTTGGCAAGGACACAGAGTGAAGTGAGGAGAGAGAAGTGATAGATGGAGATGGAGAGTGAAGTGAACCTGTCTTCAATTGCTGCAATGGGGACACGTGGGTCCCTATTGATAAGGCAGCCATTCAACTATTCAAGCAATAGCTCTTGTGAAGAAATTTGATCAGACCCAAATGTTGAAGATTATGCAAGAGGAGGCTTTTGGAATGTCTTGTTACAAGTTGCATGGAACTTGGAATTGATTGAGAAAAGAGAGGGGTAAAATAAAAATGGCTATTTCTACCATGATTACTGTACTTGTGTTGATTTAGTGGAAAAGGAGTGGGAATGTGGGATCAGTGATTTATTTTTATTATTATTATTATTATTATTATTATTATTATTATTATTATTATTATTAATTTCAAATTGATTTATTATTCTTTTCTTGGTTTTATAATTTTTTTTTTAAGTATTATAAATTACAATTATTACGATATGACTGTCGGGAACTATCAAGATAAGACAATACATGTGTGTCAAGATAACACAATACATGTGCGGTCTGGATAACTACTTTCATAAATCGAAAGAAAACTCCTCACACAAGTTTGTAAAATAGTGGGACTCGAATCCCAAACCACTACCGTCGAAGGGAGGTGCACAATTTTTTTTAGGGATATTATTATTTTCCCCCCTAAGGTTTGCCATATTCGTAACTTTGCCTGTTTATGTTTGTCTCAAAGTAACATGTATTTGTATTCGGGGCATATTTGTAATTTGGGGTTTTATTGGGCTATGTTGTAATTAGCTAAGAGTCTCACTATATAAGTAAGTTGTTAGTTGAGCTTTTAGACTAAGTGTGTGCAAATGTGTATAGACAACAAAAACTAGAGAGAAAAACCTAGAACAAAGAGTGATTGTGAGGGTGAAGGATTGAGACCTAGAGGAAGAGAGAAGGCTTATGGGTTAGAGGTAATCTCTTGTACTTGTCATTCTCATTATCTAGTGAAATTGGTCTCTTCGTGGACGTAGCCAATTTTGGTGAACCACATAAAATTGCTTGTGTTATGTTGTGATTTGATTGCTTTTAGTTGATTATGTTTCATTATTGCTATTATTATATTATTGTGCTTGTAAGTCCATTCAAACAAGGTCTTGGAAGAAGTTGGTGGTAGTTATCGATTTTGCCTACAAGGTGTTCAACGAAATTACCAAGTGAACTCAAGAGAGGTATTGTTGCACCGCTTACGTTGCTCCCTCTAGTTTCAAAAATGGTTAATTTTCCCTTTAAAAAACCAAATTATTCGAATAGTTACCCACTGTCGTTAATATTTCTTTTAAATAGTGGTTTGACCGTTAAACACCAAGGGCAATATTGTAACCGTGCTACTTCCAAAAAAGGGATATTATTAGTTTCCCCTCTGAGGTTTGCCATATTCGTAATTTTACCTCCTCTAATTTCAAAATGGCCAATCTTTCCTCTGAAAACCAAATTATTCAAAGATTTACCCTTGCCATTTTGATTTGACCGTGAAACACCAAGGGCAATATTGTAATTATGCTACTTAAAAAAAAACATAATTTCTCCATTACTTTCACGGTTTTAAAGTAATAATAACATTGATTTTTTTTTAAGTAATGGAGAAAGTACGTTTTTACCCCCACTAATAATAACGTTGATTTTTGTTAAGAAAAATCAAACTTAAAAAAATAAAAACTCATCACCATTAGTTAATCTCTAAATTCAATCTCTACCATCCATCTCAGATAATTAGAATTAATTTTTTTAAGGAAAATCGAAATTAACAATAATGATAATCCTTTAATAATAATAATAATAATAATAAACCATTAAAAATAAGAAAAAATAATAACGAAACCTAATTTAAACTTAAGCACCAAAATCTGCTTCCATTGTTTTATTATTATTTTTTTTCAATTGATTTTCATTTTTCAGTAGTAAATTGAATCATTTTAAGAAAAAAAAAAATTTGGTTTCAGTTTAGGGTTTTGAATCTGTGTCTTGTTTGGATTATGATAAGTAGATTCAAAATCAATGATTTAATAATTTGTGTTTAGATTTTGGTGAAAACTAATTTTTATTTTTCAAATTCTGGAATTTTTTTTTTTTGGAAGTCGTCTAATTATAATATTATCCTTGGTGTTTCACAATCAAATCCTAATGGCAGAGGGTAAATCTTTGAATAATTTAGTTTTTATGGGGAAGACTAGCCCTTTTTGAAACTAGATGGGGCAAAATTACAATATGGCAAACCTTAGGAGGGAAACTAATAATATCTCTTTTTGGAAGTAGCATAGTTATAATATTGCCCTTGGTGTTTAAGGGTCAAACCATTATTTAACTGAATTATTAACAGTACGGGATAAATCTTTGAATAATTTGGTTTTCAGGGGGAAGATTGACCATTTTTAAAACCACATTGGGCAAAGCTATGAATATGGAAAACCACAGGGGAGAAAATAATAATATCCCTTATTTTAAACATTTTTGTATTTTTTTTTTTAAAAAAAAAAAAATCCTGTGAAAGTCATTTATATAAAATTTATGAACCCATATTTTTTAAAATAAAAAATTGCTATAAATTCGAAGTATATAAATGAAAAATATTATTTCCAACGAAATTTTTATTTTTGAAAAAAGTATTCGATATTACTAGTTAGTGGCTACTAGTTACCACCAATCTACCATACGCAAAATTTAAAGGGTTACACAAATTTACATTGAGTTTACATAAATATATATATATATATATATATATATATATATATATATATAAATACTACCATATGTATGTTTTTAAGACACAAAATATTATATGTCCATTTTCCCATCCTCATTTTCCCTATATCTCCAATTTTTTTTTATTTTAAAAATAATCTATAATTAAATTAAATTTAATTAATTTATAATTTTAATAATTTTATAATTAAATTATTTAACTTAACTTTAATTATTTAATCTAACTATTTTTTTTTCTTGATTTTTAATTTCTAGTTGACTGAGTCAAATGGAGAAATGTGGGAGATTGAGAATTTTGGAAAATGAAGGAAATCATAAATGGGTGGGGGCGGGGTACCTCCCCCCACCTCCATTTCTCTGGGAGATTGAGAATTCGGGGAAATTGGGGAATTCATAAATGGGTGGAGGCGGGTACCTCCCCGCACCTCCTTTTACCTACGAACATCTCTAGAGTCCCTCCAATACATTTTCCTTTAGGGAATTTACAATTTAGCCAACAAATAAGTAAAAATCATTTTATTTTATTTTTTTTACTTATATTTGTATTTTTTTTTTTTTTTTTTTTTTTTGTAAAACTAGTTCCTATATTTAGAAAAATGGCTCATTAGGGTCATTATGTTTGTGAGATGTTTGTCAAATTTGACAATTTCAGAGGTATTTTGGTTTTTATCACATGTTCATAATTGATAAAAACAAATATATTTAAAAAATTAAAATATATATATGAAACTCCATTTATCTATATTTGATAAAAAGAAATAGAATTAAAAGAAAATGTTGGAGTCTTAAGAAAACAAAGAGTCCCGATAGAGATGAGTTTGTGATTTGTAGATTGTGTCTGTGACTTGTGGAAGAATGTGGTGATTTTAAGGGGGCGCAGCAAATCAAAACTAGCCCCCAAAAACATTAGGGATTTGTTGTTAATGATGTATGGAATTTTAACTATTTATAACCACATTTTTATGCAATTACCAACCCCATATAAAAGCACTCACCAAACCCTTTATTATCTTTTGTTTCCTTCTTTTCTTTCTCAATTTTACCCTTTCTTCTCCCTCTCTCTCTCTCTCATCTATCACACCGGTCTTTCATCGGAGGCAACACCACCGAGACAAGCGATGCCCAGACGAAGTTGTTTGGACATCGCATATGGGCATGTGGGATATGTAGCACACACCGCAATGCACACTTAGGTTGTGTTAGGTTTTGTTTTTAAAAATAAAAAACAACTCTAGAGTATTTGAATAAATGTTTTATAAAATTTGTTTTTAAAAACAAAAAACAATATTTTAAAAATTAGGGAGAATTATAAATAACCCACTAACTTTTGATCAAATTCCAAATCAAACCATGTGGTTTGAACAATCAGTAAGAAAACCCTACCATTAGTTGACGGTTAGTTGACTATCAGTTGACTTTGATTAAATATATGCTAATTGCACAAACATCCCCTTATAGTTAATTTAATTGTTGATGGACAAGGCATTGAACTTATTTGCCTTTAGATTTGACTAGTCAAACTTAACATCAAGGAGGGTATTTTTTTCATTTTCATCAAATTTTTTATTAAAAAAAAATTATATTCTTAAATAATAGAAATTGAATTTTATTTTTTTAAAAAATAAAATAAAACGGTAGAAATCAAAATAATTAAAATAATTCGCAACAACAACAAAATATGGGTTACTCTATTCCAAATCCGGGTTAGTACAAACATGGGAGGTTTAATAAAAAAAAAATTCAACAGTGTAGATCTTATGGATGGGGAAGATCATATCTCCTCCGTCCATTTATTTATTTTTTAAATAAACAATTGATAAATATTATATAAATAAATAATAATAATTTTGTCCATCAACAATTAAATTAATTATCTCCTAAAAAACAATTAATTTAATTGTGAAGGGTTATTTATGCAATTAGCTGAGATTTAATTAAAGTCAACTAATTATCAACTAATGATAAGGGTTTTTTTTGTTGATTGTTCAAATTGGAGAATTTGATTTAACATTTGATTAAAGGTCGGTAGTTATTTACAATTCTTCCTAAAAATTACAATAAATAAGTTAAAAATAATTTTTTTTTTATCGTTTTTTAATATTTTCAAAACAAACCATAAGTCCACATCTTTTATCTTCAAACAACTATTTTATTTATTTTAAAAACAATATCAAAAACATTTACATCGTTTTCTATTTTTAAAAATTAAATTTAGAAAATATTATCAAATACATCACGTTTTTAAAAACAATATTCTGAAAATATTATTTTTATTTTTAAAAATAATTTTTAAAAACATCATCATAAAAATGATATCAAATAAATGCGGTCTTAAACTTTCGTCTGCGTGCATAATATACGTGGTAACGTGGTTATTTTTACTATTCTTTATGTTAAAAATATACATAAAGATAGAAGTTAAGAAACTTAAAATAAATAAGGAGAAGCCACGAAGTGAATAAAAACTTCCACGCATGGCAATATGGCATCCATCGGGTGCATGATAATTGGTAGTATGTCTCATCCCAAGCAAGACACGTGTCAGTTTACCTCTCTCTGAAATGACTGGTCATCTTGAAACACCATTGAAGAATGAAGATCAGCCAACACAAACTAGATAAGAAATTGAGAGGTGTTTTCTTCTAGTCTCTGACTCTCTTCTCTTCCTCTGTTCCTCTCCCTCCCAAACTTCACTTAACAAATGGCGTTAGCTCAAGTCTCTGCCTCTCTCTCACTCTCCGTCCATGGTACTCTCTCTCTCTCTCTCTGTGTGTTGTATTGTTTCGTCAATTTCATACTTTGGTTTTCATGTTGCAGATGCTTTTGCTATCAGCTCACCAAAAGCTCACACCATTTCACGATTACCCATTTCGAATTTTTCAAGAATTGGAACCACCTTCGCTACTGGAACCCCACTTTGTAAGGATTTCTCTTTCTATTATTAAAAGTTGAATCTTTCATCTGCTTGTTTTTTTGAAGTTGATAGTCTGCTAGTTGACACCATCTATGAGAACTTTGTTGAGTTTTTGTATGTATATATGTAAACAGAGAGATGCTTTGAAGTCTGTAGATGCAAATAATGTAATACAATTGACTAATGAACAATAATTGTGATTTTAAGATCTGGTTCCAGTTTAACTTAATTTTCATGATGAGTTCAACTCCACCCATCTCTCGAGTCAATTGACACAATTGGCCTAAGATTTGATGGTTTTCAATATTTTTCATGAAAAAATTAAAGAGGGAGGTGGGATTTTTGGTGTGGCAGTTTTTGTTCTCTCTACAATCATGATTTTTGACCATATAGTGAGGGTGATAATTAAGTTTAAATTCAATTAGTGTTAATTAGTGCCTTAAAAAACCTATGTGTGTGGCATAAATACCAAAGAAGTAGATTAACTTATGTTTGTCATTTCATGTTATTTTGATGAGAGTACTGCTTTTGCAGCTGAGATTATATAGGGTCGGTATTAAAGACCAAAACAACAAACCGGGTGCTGTCACATCTCCGTTTCGCTGCATATTATGTGCATGGTTGTCATTAATTATCAAGGGTTTTATGTTTTTTACTTTAATCCATGTCTGAATTGCTGTGTTTGCAAAAGAACCTGAATTGTTTCAGTTTGCCTAATTATCTTTGCGAACTGTGGCCTTTGAGATATTAAGCATTTATCTTGTAAAACTTACCTCACTAACTATAAATGCAAATGATATTTCATTGTTTTCACTATTTCAATTTTGAACTGTACGACATTTATAAAGTACAAGGTCATATCTATTTGGCTTATTTTTCCTCTTCTTGGTTTTGTTTGGTTGCTGAGAGATATAGACTGAGGTTTCTTGCGTGCTTGCTTTCATTTACAATAGTATGGAGAACTTCTCGCCAAAGGATGCCTTCAAGGAAAGCTAATCCAGTTTCAGTAAGATGTGAGCAAAGTAGCCAGGATAGCAACAGTTTGGATGTATGGTTAGGACGATTGGCTATGGTTGGCTTTGCCGTGGCTATTAGCGTTGAAATATCAACAGGCAAGGGACTTCTGGAGGTATGCCATGCTCTTTTTGTGTTCTTACATGTGAACTGAGAAACTACTTTGTGATGCTAATGCGGTTTTAAGTATCAGTCTTTATTATTGTCTTTGAGCTGCCATAAAGTAGCCCAGGATTGATATCTGTGTTAGCTGAAGAATCGAAACTTCTGTGTCATTATGGTTAGATAATTCTTCAGTCGGATCTCGTATGGTTTCAGTTTTCTCTAGATACTTGGAAAAGCTGAAGCCAGGAAATTCTTGGCCCATGTCTTGTTTGATTGCATGTTTAGATGGAAAATCTTTTGATGATATGAGTGATTCTTTCATTTCTCAGCTTTTAGGTTTTGGTTTCTGACACACATGATACAATACTAGAAAGCACTTTCCTTCAATGTTGTCCCCTGCTTTTCCTTGTTCAAGAAAGCTTGTTCTCTATATTTGTACACTTTTTTTATAAATACAATATTTGTTTCTGCTAAAAAAAAAGCACTTTCCAAGTCTTTGCTTTTGGACAAAGTAGCTTCTAATGCTTATCATATTTAACCTTTTCAATAGAATAAGCATCTCAAATAAGCTGCCTCTATGCCCGCCCCAGCCACTTAAAAGTAGAGAAATGTTAATTATATGACAGCGCCCACCGCCCCCCCCCTCCCCCAATCACTGACACCTAACTCAAATGAATATAAATAATATGAAAAACTTTTGATTAATTATTTCATCTCATTCATATCTATTTTTGTTTTGCAGAATTTCGGGCTTACATCACCCTTGCCTACGGTGGCCTTGGCAGTTACAGGATTAGTTGGTGTGTTGACAGCAGTATTCATCTTCCAATCTGCCTCTAAAAACTGATCACTTGATGTTACTGTTTGTTGTCTGTAAAGTTTGATACAATTACATTTTTGTTCATTATTTGTAACTTTTTTGCAGTGGCAACACTCAAATATGTACTAGTGATGGAAATTTTAACTGATGTCAAGGTTTCCCATATGCGGCGTTTCTGTTACTTCAATATCATTGTTATATAATAGTCTGCTTTAATCTAAAGCAGAATTGATGATCTTGTATATGATTTATTGCTTATGTACTCTCTTTTTGGTACTGGGTATGCTTCTGCATACAAATTAGTAAATATATATTATGCATACGGGGAACGATAATCGATAATATCAATCGGCATCATTCAGGTATCAGGTTTCTTATTTAAGGGAATCTCTAGAGTTCATCATTTTTGTGATGCAAAGACAAGTGTATACATTACTTTTTCAAAAGTTGTTGGTGTGTATTTTTCAACTTAGCAATACAGAAGGCACAGAATCTTGGCCTCTGCATTATTGAGATTCCATAGAAAACAATTCAACTTCATTCTTTGCTTCTATCAGAACTTATTCTTCTTTTGCCTTTTCCACTCAACCACAGACTACCTGACTTTTACTTGGAACTCAAGAAATTTCTTTTGGAAAAACAGTCCTGAATTCATTTTTATTGTTCAAATATACAAGCAGCAGTTCTTGGGTTGAACCAGTTGTGATATGGGTAAATCTATATCTCGGCTCGCAAAGCGGTTTTTTCCCAACTGTAGAAGTAAAATCTTAATGGTGGGTCTTGATGCTTCTGGGAAGACAACCATTCTGTACAAGCTCAAGCTTGGAGAAATTGTTTCAACTATGCCAACAATAGGTATGCACCACCTCACAAACTCACTCTTATTCGTATTGTGATATTTCATCTAGGTACAGTTGAGCTTTAAATAATCTTCTTCTGCAGAATTCGCTGTGATTTTAAGATTGTTTTTGCTGTCTAATTCTTTCTTCAGTACACGGATTAACAGTCTTAAACAAACAATTATTTGCAAATATCACTGATTTTAACAAATATTTTGTTTTTCCAGGTTTTAATGTGGAGACCGTGGAGTACAGAAACATAAGCTTCTCTATCTGGGATGTAGGAGGTCAAAGTAAGGTACTAAGTTTAATGTCATTTGATTCATCGTATGATCTTGAATAGCTAAACGCGATGCAACAAATCCTAGAATAGTTTTCTTGGTTAATATATAATAGACAGTCTGAAATGGATTTAGGCAGAAGTTTTAAAAATTCGTTAAAGCACGCCTTCCAAGTTTTCGAAATGGAAACCTCTTGTAAAGTTCGTTAAAAACCTTTTCCGTCCCCAAATATTAGTAACTAGTAAGTTTAAGTGCATAGTGAATGTGCTGCTACCCAACCCAGACATCACCAACTTTTGGATGCAGAAAGAAGCAGTAGATAACAAACTAAAATGAATAATTTGCTTGGTATGCAATGTAATTGGAAATCATGTTCATGTCCTTGCAATTTGATGAACAGATAAGGCCACTATGGAGACATTACTTTGAGAACACACAGGGACTGATCTTCGTGGTGGACAGCAGTGACAGAGAAAGAATTCCAGAAGCCCGCAATGAGCTACATCGGATTTTGGATGATGTTAGTAACCTCTTATGTTTTGTAAATATGGACACTTCTCATTTACAAACTTGTTTTTGATATATGAATTTGTAACATATAAACCAGAGATTGAATTTGTGTTTTGCAGAAAGAGCTGAGCAATGCAGCTCTACTTGTCTTTGCCAACAAGCAAGATATTCCAGATGCCGTGCCTGCTTCTGAGATTGCTGATAAACTTGGGCTCTATTCTCTTGGTCAGCGTTGCTGGTAATATTGCAAATCGTACCCTTTAAGCTCGTGTTTATTTCGGATTTCTGGGTTTTGTTCTATTGTTCTTCTCATTCATTTATGAACAGTTTCAGCCCAATCACTCTGATAGAATGACCTAGATGTAAATCATGTAACTTACAGCAAAAGTTAAGAGAGAGGAAGAAGAGAGTCAAATTGATGACAACTGACAAGTCATTCCAAAAGAAAAATGTTACATAGATTAGTCTTCGCGACACATAGATCACTTGAACAGTCATTTGATTAGTGGTTTTGTAAAATTTTCGGTACAGGTATATCCAGAGCACTTCTGCAAACTCTGGCGAAGGACTTTACGAAGGGCTTGATTGGCTATCCAACAGTATCTCCAGGAAAGAAGGCAGCAAAAATACAAAATAATTCATTCCTGATTTCTTTAAGAAAACACGGGGTATTGATGAAGACAGTTACAGATTCTCCCAATTTAATAAAGAACTCTGTCTATTTTTAGGGATCAGATTTGACATATTTCCTTAATACAGGTTAGCCAAACATTCATATCAATCAATTACAGAAAAAGAATACTGCAGAGAGCCAACTATCTTTGCAAACAACGAGTGATCGAGAGGAGTACGAAGAAAGGAAAAGCACTAAAATAAATTTGACATCTGAAATCAAGAGCAAATGACATTATTTTGCTTATTGATACTGTCAAATTACAAAATTTCTAACCTCTATGTTCAGGAAAAAAGAATTTCCATATAAAGAACAGGCTTGGAACATTTTCGGTCTATCTATTCACCTATCTAGATCATGTACTTTTTTTTTTTTAACTTTCTACCACCGGTAGGATTTGAACCGCTGACTTGTGAATCATTTGCCCAAGCCCCAGTTTACAATATGGTGCAAATGATATGAAATAAAATGAATAAGACCGGTTTACAATCCCCTCATGCACAATGCAACAAATTGAAAACATTGCATAGGCTTCAGTATGAAAGAGCATTAATGTATTCTTCTTCATTGATATTTTAATCGAGGGGTGTTAAAAAACTTCCCAGGAAAGTGACATTCATGTTACAATTTTCAACAAAGTAAAAATTTTCCAGGTTTCAATTTAAATATGTTTGGCTCATGAAAAGGCAAATGAATGAAAACCTATATACCAACTCACAAATCCATAGATTGAGGTCTCGATGCAGTCTTTGATTTTTCCCCTTTTTTCTTCTTCTTCCCACCATTTTTATTCATCCTTTTCTTTGGTTTCTCATCTGCAATAGGTTGCGTGCTCTGTAAATGTTGATGAATGGCAGCCAGTGCATCCACCTGGAATGCAGGATGGTTGAGAACTGTACTCAACTGTTTCCCTTCCTTCAATCTAAATAAAAAATGCACCAATCATTCCATGTTTATAAAAAGATACAAAATGCTGCAAAAATAAATAAATAAATAAATAAATAAAACCACGTAGCAGAGTTGGAAAACATAGAATTGAAGCACGCACAGTAGTTTTTTCCTAGATTTGCAATTCAGCTTGAACTCAGGTGCTGGAGCTGGTTGCTGAGAACCTTTCAACTCAGGAAGGAACTCTGAGAGAGAAGAGAGGTCATATGTTTTCAATTTCTTCTGGCGGCTTCGAAGTTTCGTCTTCTGTTATTCAAACGGGAGAGATATTAATGGTAAATAAAGACACATACAAAATAAACATATTATTTCACATTCAAAGATCAAAAACCATACATCCCATTACAACAACAGAATAAGTTAATGAAACCAAAGCTATCCACTAAGAAACAGATTAATGAAAGAGTGCTTTTAGTGGCTTGACTATTTTGCTTCAATGAATGCAAAAATGAAGTATTCTTAATCTCAAAATATCATTATGTGGCCAATATATTCAAAAGGATAAAAGGTTTTTAAGCATAATATCAAGTAATGGTAACTTCTATTCTACTAAAACACCAAGTAAAAACAATCACTTACAATCATGTCTAGTAAATCAAATTCAATTCAAGCCCTCCCTAAATCAAATTTACATCACATTGCATCATTTTGAAAACTTTGACAGCAGAAGTGATATCCCTTACCTTACCTCATATATTCGGTAGAGTTTAGACATGACACGACAAAGAAACAAGGCGTTTTTTTTTTCAATATTCTTTTATACATGTTCAGTATGACAATAATTTTAGGTTTCAAAAGTTGAATGTACAAAACCAACTTTCAAAATCAAGCTGTAAGATAAACAAGTAAAAAGAGTTTAAAAGTAAGATTGTCATGACACACCTTTGTAATCGCCTTTGTAGCTGCCAAGGAAGTGACAGTATCTCTAACCTCTGCACCAAAAAAACAACAAATATATAAATTTATTAACCGGGAAATAATATTAACCGTCACAGCTAAGTTTTTCATTCAACAATCAAACAAAATTCAAAGAATATAATACAATTCAGTGAATACAAAAGGAATTGAACAATTGCAGAAACTCACTGGCATAAAACTGAACTTTCTTTTCGAATTTACGATCGGACTTAGATGATTCGGTTCTGCATCAAATATTCGAAAGAAAAAAAGTTAGTAATTCAAAGCAAAATTTGAACTTGCAATAGAAATATTAATAACCCCACCAAAAAAAAAAAGCAAAAGATATTTACTTTATGCTTGACTTGCCCATGTTTGTAGTTTTGGATTCGGATATTGATCGTAAATGAAACAATTTACAAAAAAGAATTAGGGTTTGCAGAGGAGTTATAAGAATTAGGGTTTTAGAAAGTGTAATGAAAACTCGACAAATGGAGGATGAGAGGATAAAGAGAGAATAGCAGGGTTTTACTGTGGTCAGTGTCGGACTCTCAGCCAACCCGTTTGATCAAATCGACATCTCAACAAATTCAAGGCCCTCTTTGTGGCCCAATATGTGTGAGCTTTTTTCTTTTCTTTTTTTCTTTTTCTTTTTCTTTGTCCGCTTCCAATTGGTTGAAGATTACTTGTTAATAGATTAGATGAGATTGATCTGACGGTATATATCTGCACCACGAGGTTGTAGGTTTGAATCTTCCTTTAAAAAAAAAAAACCCGAATTTATGTAATAGTGTAAGGGCCAGCTTGATATTGCTGTAACTTTTATAACAATCATTGTTAGTTGTGCTGAAGGAATAATCAACTGTGAAGTTAATCAGCAGATGTTTGATTAATTATATTTGATTAATTGTATTTTTAAAACTATTGTATAACTCAAAAACGGTATACATATGTTTAATAATTTTATTGTAAAAGTGTTGAGATTAGTTACAATAACTAAAATATGCATGATTTTAGGACTCTATTTCATTTTTTTCATTAATTATATATATTAAATCAATATTTAAGTAGAATATTTAAATTAGTCATAAAATATTTTTAAACGATTTTTAAATCAAATCAATATTTAAATAGAATATTTAATTATGAGATGAAATAAAGTATATAAATGATTTTAACTTTATTTCATAAGGATAATAATGATATTTTAAAATATGCATTAAATGATAAAATAGATTATTTTATAATCACTTTTAAAAAGTAACCCCTCAAGCCCTATATACTTCTCAAAATCACTGTCAAAACTTGTTATATTATCAATTAATCACTTTTTGGAAGTTTTACCAAACATCATTTTATATCAAAATTATAAAATAATCTGATTTTAATTTTTCAAAAAGCAATACCAAACTAGCTCTAATACATGGACCATAAGTGGCTCATCATACTTAAATTCTCCATCAACCCATTAAAGTTCAAACATTAACGGATTTGGATCCTCTACTGATCTGATTTTTTTCCTGACGTTTTTAAAGTATGTGATTGGTTATTGATAAATTGGTTATAAAAATCAATCATATCTTAATCGCTCATTCATTATAATATATATTTGTCATGAGATTAGGTTATGTCAGGAAAAAGATCAGATAATCAACATTAACACATGTAAATATTGTTTCACAATTACCGATAAAACAACAATAACGATCACGGTGGGTCCTGATAGATAATTGTTAAAAAAAAAAAAAAAAGACATCACCGGTGAAATCCGTTTGTATTCCACCAGTATTTTTATAGCAAATTCTAGTACAATAACCATGGAGCAAATCATGAGGAGTGTTATATATATATATATATATATATATATATACACATATAGTCTTTCTATTATCAGTTCGTCCTAATATAAAATATATCAAGATGAAGAATGTGGACCATAGATTATAAAGAAGTTTTGATAAGTACATACAATTTGAGTCAAAGTATGTAAATCTAATGGTTCACATTCTTCGTCTTGAGATATTTTATATCAAGAGGAATTAATAATAAAAAAATTATATTTATAAATATATATATATATATATATATAATCCCATAATTACTTATAAAACTGTAATAAGTGTAGGAAGATCTATTCAATATTGGGAGCTAACTTCTAATTATGAAAGCATGATATGAAAGAATACATTTAAGCTGAGGTTGTAGTGTTTGGTCTCGGAAAAAAAAAAACCATGTCGTTGAAATCCATTTGTATCTTACAAGTTTTTTTTTTTTTTTCCTAACAAATTCAAATACGATAAAATTGGTGCAAATCATTAGGAGTGTTATGAAATTGCGGATTAATCTCCACTTTAGGGTGGTGAAATTGCTAATATAATAAGAGGTGGCAAATTCTCATGTTGACTTATGTTATTCTAGGTGGCTATAGACAAACATATGAATTTAAAACGGTGCCATGAGTTTGTGACATTTGTTATATTCTTATATGTAAAGGCGATTGGTTCAGATATAAATATATTCTACTTTGTCTCCCATTTATTGTTTTATTTTTTATTTATTTATAAGTTTTACAACACATTATCCGCACAACTAATGTTTACTTGTAGTATATTGATTGTTTTGATGTATTAGCATTTTATTTCATTGTTTTACACGTCATGATCTCAAACTATTAGGCGGAGGAGTATTTGGCCGAGTTTTGTGAGGCTAATTTAGTTGCAGAGAAACAAGGAGGGTAGTTAAGGCAAAACGGGGTTAAATGGCAGCCGCTGAAGGATGGTATGTTTAAGCTTAACATTGATGCTGCTATTGATGTGCGAAATCAGTGTGTAGGGTTAGGCATGGTGATTCGAGACAATTTGGGTTTGGTGTTGGCAGCAAGTACACAGGATTGGGGCAGATTATTCTCCTCCGATAGCCGAAGCAATGGTTATTTTGTGATGGATGATTTTTACTAAAGAGTCTGGAATAGAGTCGATTGTTATTGAGTCGGATGCTCTAGGAGTGGTTAATATGATTGATTCAGTGTTAAGTTAATTTTTAAGAAAAGAGAAAAGAGGCGAGAAGAGAAAAGAGAAGAGTTGAGTGAGAAGATAATTTATTCAATAATTGATAACTTCAATTCATTCATCCAAGACTATATACAGTCTGATACAAAACGACTAAAATACCAACAAACAAATAATGCCAAATAAAATGGAAACAATGCCAAAGGAAGAGGAACCTATTAAGTTGAATATCAGCTCTACTATCAGTTCCACTTATTCAACGGAAACTAACAAACTAACAATCAATACCAAGTCTTATGTGACCATTTTTTCTTTTGCACGTGCATAGACCAATTCCACAAGTGCATGGCTTAGCTAACAGCCACATATCATTCCCCACCGCTTGAAGAATCCCTATCCTTAAGGATGAAGTTTGGGTAAGACCCCGAAAAACGCCATGTCACATTCTCAGACAATGCCCTAGCCAATTTAACCAATATTTCAGTTTTTGACCGATAGTTCCCTTTTCATATTATGCGTTGGTCTAGAATTGCTTCAGGCTATAGAAGTATTGTTGAAGAGTTAGAAATCGGTGGCAGCTGAGGCGAGACTGGAAGAATTGGACCCAAATGCTTCTGCGGTAAGCTAATGTGGAAGACATTATGAATCTGTGATCCAGCAAGCAGGTCCAACCTATATGCAACCGGTTTTATTTTCTCTACAATCTGGAAGAGCCCGAAGCATCGAGGAAAGAGCTTAAGAGAACTTCGGAAGGCCACGAAAGTTTGGCGATATGGTTGCAACTTTAAGTAAATATGGTCCCCAACTGCGAATGTAACCTAACGATGGTGGTGGTCAGCCTGGCTTTTCATCTTATTACGAGCCTGTAAGAGATTTTGGCGCAAGTCTCACCAAATAGAGTCCCTGTCACGGAGGTATTCATTAACGTCTTGAACACATGAGGTAACCGGTACATAAAAAACCAAGCTAGTGGTGGTATCCCATAAACTGCTTCAAAAGGTGTTACTTTGGTGGACACATGAACGAGCGTATTATAACTGAATTCAGCCCAGAGAATCCATTCAGCCCATTTCCATGGTTGGTCCCCTACAAAGCAACGAATGTATTGTTCTAGGGTGCGATTCACCACTTTCGTTTGCTCGTCAGTTTACGGGTGATAACTAGAACTCATTTGAAGCTTGGTGCCTTGGAGTCGAAATAGAGTCTGTCAAAAGTAACTTATGAAGATCAATCACGATTGAGGTAGGGATCCCGTGAAGTCACATTATGTCCAAGACGAAGGCCTTAGCTACTGTAACAGTGGTGTACAGGTGCTTCATTGGAATGAAATGTGCATACTTAGACAACCTATCCACCACCACCATTAAAACTGTATATCCATTTGAGGACGATAGACCCTCTACAAAATCCATGGACACCTTCTCCTATATTCAATCTGGAACAAACAACGGTTGTAACAATCCTACTGGCTTCATGCAATCCGTTTTATTTTGTTGACAGACATCGCAGATTTGCAAATATTACTTCACCGTGCAACTCATGCTTAACCATATGAAACTGAGTTTGACTCGTACCAAAGTTTTGTGAAAAACAAAATGGCCACCGATCGAGGACAAATGGCAATCGGCCAAGATTACAGGAATAAAAGCATAAGCGAGACTTAAGAGGATTCGGTTGTGTTTAAACCAAACACCATCTCTGAGAGTAAATTTCATGTATTGTTGAGAGGAGTTCTTGGTAGCCAAGGAAGAGTACAAAGAGTCAGGTTGAACTTCATTTTGTAGTCTAGTCTACAATTATACTAATGGCAAGGAAATAGCTAAAAATTTAAATTCAATTACACGAGACAATAAATCCATACCTTGATTGTCGGGACCTTTTTTGTATTGGATTACATAGTCGTAACCGAGAATTTTGGGTAGTCATCGAGTCTGCACTAGGGTTGTTATTTGCTACTCTAACAAGTATTTGAGACTTCTTTAGTCCGTTCGAATGACGAAAGGTTTGCCAAGTAAATAAGATCACCATTTACAGATTGACTTGACGATGACGTTCATCTCTTTCTCATAAGTGGACAAAGTGAGGGCGGAACTTTTTAGAGCCACACTGAAGTAAGCTATTGGTCTGTTATTTTGAGACAGTATGGCACCAACTCCGATTCCGCTTGTGTCACATTCAATGACAAATTGCTGGCAAAAATATAGGAGACAGAGGACTGACGGTGAGGTCAAGGCTTGTTTTAATCGACTAAAGGCTTCCATTGCTTCTAGACTCTAATGGAAACAGTCATTAGTTAGTAAATGTGTCAATGGTGCAGCTAAACTTCCAAAGTGCCGGATAAACTTCTAATAATATCCCGCCAATCCCAAAAATCCACGGACTCCTTTGGTTATAGTTGGTGTAGGCCAATCCAAAACAACCTGTATTTAGGTAGGATCGAAGGCTACTCCTTCTTCTGAGATAATGTGCCCTTAGTAATCAACCTGTAATACACCAAACCTGCATTTCAATTCTTTTGCAAATAGGTTACTAGTTGACAGATATTCAAAACTATTTGTAAGTGCAAGAGATGGTCTGCATAGGACTTAGAATAAATCAGTATATCATAAATAAATAAAAAACCAAAATAAATTTGTGTAGGTATGGGTGAAAAAGGTTGTTCATTAAACTTTATAAGGTAGCATGTGCGTTCATGAGTCCGAATGGCATTACCATGAACTCGTAATGCATGTAATGCATCTGAAAAGCTGTTTTCGGAATGTCCTCCTGTTTGATATGAATTTGGTGGTACCCTGTTCGTAAGTCCAACTTTGAGTAACTCGTCGATGACCAGAATTGGGTATTGATCCTTGACTGTGATTGCATTAAATGCTATGTAATCCACACATAATCGCCAAGTATTGTCTGCTTTCTTGACTAACAATACCAGAGAGGAGAATGGATTGTTTATGGGTCTAATCAAACTGGCATGTAAGAGTTCTTATACCATTTTCTCAATCTCAGTCTTCTGGTAATAAAGGTAACAGTAAGGCCTTACGCTAACTGGTTCCGCATTAGCATGTAAAATAATTTGATGATCATGTGATCGTTACGGTGGCAACTCGGTAGGTGATGCAAGCACATGTGTGAATTTGGTGCATAGGTCCGATGGTTATTTATTCTGGTTATTATTGGTGGTCAAGGGAACAATTGGAAGAGAAGTCCATAGCCCTGTAAGTTATGAAATTCTTGTCAATAAGTGTTGCTACACTCATGTGTCCTAGGCCTTGGAAGGTATGAATGACCCCTTTTTTCCTTGAAAGTCATAGTCAACCATTTATAATCGGTTTCAATAGGTCCAATGGTTTCAAGCTGCAACATGAAGTATGTAGTAATCAGCTGTGGCAACGTGACCTTTAATTGTTAGAGTAAGCATTTGTCATTGTCCTGCACACTTTATTTTTTCGTGATTTATGACTATCACTTGAAACTTCTTGTCACGAATAACTGGTAAATTGAGTTTGGAGACAATACTTTGATAGATAAAATTGTGAGTATTCCCGCCATCGATTACAACTGTAACGTCCTTATTCTTTTACTTGCTAAGGACACGAATGGTTTGTGGGTGATCGGTTTTGATGGAGGACTCTCTTTGTCTTCGTATGTCCAGTCTGAATGAGAGGTATCTTCTATCATGAATAATTGGTTTCATTCGCAACGATGGCCGATGATGAATTTTTCGTCACAATAATAGTACATCCCATTTTCTCGGTGCTCTCATGCTTCCTAGTTAGTGATTCAGCGAAAAGAAATTGGTGGTGTGGGAGAGTTTGATTTCTTTCTCTGATTGGGTGGGGATCCTAGCACACCAACTGTTGAACTGAGATGAATTCTTTGTGCTGCTGGAGCTAGTTGGGAATGAAAAATTTAGGGTGATTTTCATTGCAACAAGTTCTATTCTTCGACGAGTCGCGCCACGCCTATTGTGTCAGCCAAGGTTTTGGGTTGCATAATTTTCACATTCAAACGTATCTCATCGTGAAGCCCTGTAATAAAATAACCTATTAGAAAAGGTTCCAAAAGGCCATCAACTCAGTGGGATAATTTCTCGAAAGTCTCCTGATATATTTCTACGGTTGTGGTTTGTTTGAGGCGAGTTAAAGCTTTCGATGGATCTTCATAATAGGTTGGTGCAAGGTGGTATAGAACAGCTTTGGTGAATTCGTCCCACGTGAGTAGTCCTCAGAATTTTATTAACCACCGGTGCCATTGTAAGGCGATACCTTCTAGACAGAATGATGCTAGTTGGACTTGTTGCTTAGGTGCAATATTTTTGAAATCAAAATATTGCTCGGCCTTGCATACCCATCCCGTTGGATCTTCTCCGTTAAATTTTGAAAAGGATAATTTGAGGTGATGATTGGTTCGGTCGGTGGTAGTGTTGGTTTGGTTTGGTTTGGTTTGTGTTGGTATGGTTTTGACTGTTGGAAGTGTCACCCAAAGCGAATGGGTTGGTTTCGATGGTAGGCTAAGTTTGTTGTAATCGTAAAGCTTGTATTTCAGTAAGAATTAAGTCGAAACGTGATTCGTGGCTGGTGAGGATTTCATTGACTCCATTGTGGAACTTAGCATTCGATTTTCCACGTGTGTCCATGGATGAACCGACTTTGATACCACTGTTAAGTTAATTTTTAAGAAAAGAGAAAAGAGGCAAGAAGAGAAGAGAGAAAGGAAGAGTTGGGTGAGAAGATAATTTGTTCAATAATCAATAACTTCAATTCATTCATCCAAGACTATATATAGTCTGATACAATATGACTAAACTACCAACAAACAAATAAAATGGAAGCAATGCCAAAGGAAGAGGAACCCACAAAGCTGAATATTAGCTCCATTATCAGTTCCATAAATTCAACAGAAACTAACAAACTAACAATCAAGACCAAGTCTTATGTGACCATTTCTTCTTCTGCACATGCATAGACCAATTCCACATGTGCATGGATGTGCATGGCTTAGCTAACAACCACATATCATTCAAATACTAAAGTTTGTGCTGAAATTGGTTTGATTATTGCAGACATCAGAGATCATTTTCAGGATACGGCAAGATCTTTAGTTGTGTTTGCTCATAGAAATACGAATGTTGTCACATATACTCTTTCGAAAATGGTCTTAACTATTATGGAGGACTATTTTTGGATGGAATCATACCCTCCATGTGTGGAGTGGTATGTCTAGAATGATTGTCCTGATTGATTTGTTCCGTTTGTTTTGGTTTTAATACAAGTTTTTTCCCTTAAAAAAAAAAAAAAAAATCTCAACATATTGGGTTGAATCTACATGTGAGTAAGCGATGTTATGGCTTTTTGCAGAATGACTTTTGGCAATTTGTATGTCAATTTAGTATCGAATTGAAACTCCTCTACATATATTTTCTCCACTCTCTCTCAGATTTATTGATTTATTTATGAGCAACACAAGACATTTCACCTACAATCCCCACATTTTTCATCTCAACTCATGTAGTAGCTGATGTGTCACTTCATGAGTGTATATACATTAATTGTAATTTATCTTGCTTATCTATATATTCACTCACCAATTATTGTGTATCATCTCATCAAGTGATATCTCAGCTGCCACATGAGTTGGGATGGAAAATGTAGGATTGTAGGTGAGATATCCCGTATCCGGCATTACTCTTTATTCATATTTATCTTTTGAAAATCTTTCATATATATATATATATATATATGAGTAATGCTAGATATCACAACTAAAATCACAAATATTCCAACACAACACATGTGGCACATGATGTGTCAACTGGTAAGTGGATAACTGTATCCACTTACCAATTGATACCTTATATGCCACATGTGTTGTGTTGGAATAGTTATGATTTTAGTTGTGATATCTAGTATTATTATATATATATATAATCAATGAAACAATAAATTTGAGAGAAAGTAAAGAATGTATATATATATATTGATTATTGGATGATTACAATTCCAAATACAATAAGTTGTCACTGTACTTGACTACATGGGGCCATAGCATTAGATTGCTAACTAATTGCTTGATTTCTGATCAACCGATTAAAATTACCAACACTTCATGAAATAAGCAAAAATATATATGATTGAGATTCGTTATTTATCATATTCAAAGTACTTGTTTCAATTTCAACAACAACAATACAATACATGAGTACTCTTGGCTAAGAGGCTCTATAGCAAAATATGAATTATTGGGGAATGGTAGGAACAAGCATCTTATTATTGACAGCTGTATATATATATATATATATATATTTCTCTTTTTCTTTCTTTCACTTGAAGAGATATTAGTTGAAAAACAGTGCATGCTTCAAAATTCAAAGCTAGCGAAGTAGCTAGGCCTTTCTTTCTGGTGATGCTTTTGTCTCCTACCAACTTTCATCTCTCAACATCAAATAAATTCAGTGCTCAACAGTTGTTTCTTTATAAAAGAAAATTATATATGTATATAATACAATAATTTATAATATTAGAAATTATATATTTTAATAATTGAGATAAAGATATTGACAGCTTTCTTGATAGTGATCAAGTAGAAAAGGAATCTTAATTAATTTGGTCTAAACAATTGAATCTGGGATTCCAATATAAGGATTTGTGTATTTTTAAATTGGGGGTTCTAGGTAATCAAGTTTGGCCCATAAAATATTGCCCATGAGTATTAGTCGGAGATAATAAACACAGATCTTAGACCCAAAAACCTTATCCTAAAGTTATTATTATTATTATTTTGAAATCTGTCATCAATTGGGTCAAAAGTTTATCAGAAATCTAAAGAGATTAATCGCTATCGGTATAATTCAAAATGCAAATTTTATTATATGAAAGTGAACTCTAAACATTTTACGATTTAACGAGAAAGTGTAAAACTCTAAACCTCAAAAGTGAAGGGTCAAGAAAGCTTATCCTGATGTACTTATTCTTCTGAAGTACTTATTTTTCAGTTAAGATTAATGAAGAATTGAAGACACTAATGTCTGACAATATCATTAACAAATAATTACAGATTTCTACATTTGCTTTCCTCCTCCATTTGTTTCTATATTAACAAACTTCCTATTTACATCATTATTTTCGAAGTTATAATAATAAAACACCTATATTCGTCTTATATCCTTCTATTGGAATACAAAAGCTTATAAGATAATTAACTTTATTAAATTCACATTAAAATTTTAAAATTATGCAATTTTTATGTTATAAATTAAATTAGGGTTATTAGCACCAGTCCCTTTCGAACTTTATACGAGTTTGTATTTTACCTCCTAAACTTTTTTAGGCGTTAAACCTTCGAAACTCTCTTTTTCTTTACATTTTGTTTAAAATCCTCATGTCGTCCAATTTCTGTCATGACAAATTGTACTAAGTTCCCCTGATTATATATACAATTGCATCAAACCGAAAAAAATATAATAATATAACCTAAATACCTCTCTGACCAAATTTTAAAAATAAATTGAAATAATGGTTAAATAATAATAACCATTATTATTATTTAAATATCCCTAAATAACACTTGTTTATTTACAATAACAAGAGTATTAATAATGTCAAAAACAAAAATTAAAAATAAAATAATAAAATAATAATAATGATAATAATAATAATAATAATAATAATAATAATAATAATAAATAAATAAATAAATAAATAAATAATAATATCAATATAAAATAATAATAATAAATTATTTTCAATTTTAAATAATAATGAGGGGAATTATCATTTGAATTATATTTTTTATTTAAATATTCCTAAATATCACTTGTTCATTTACAATAACAAGGGTATTAATAATGTCAATAAAATAATAATAATAATAATAATAATAATAATAATAATAATAATAAAAATAATAAATATAATAAAATGATAATGATAATAATAATTATTAAAATAATAATAATAATTAAAATAATAATGATAATGATAATAATAATAATATAAAAAATAATAATAGTAATATAAAAATAAAAATAAATTATAAAAATTGTTTTTTTTTTTCAATTTTCTTGTAATATATTTTTTATATTATTATTATTATTTTTTTTATTTGATCACCACCATGAATATTTGAGATAGATGGTGGAGATCAATCTAAATATCTACCTATATTTTTTAAAAATATTTTTATTATTATTCTTATATTACTATTATTTTTTTTTATATTTTATGGTTATTATTATCATTATTATTATTTTATTATTTCATTATTATTATTATTATTATTATTATTATTATTATTATTATTATTATTATTTTTGACATTATTAATACCCTTGTCATTGTAAATGAACAAGTGATATTTAGGGATATTTAAATAAAAAAGATAATTTAAATAATTATTAAATCTATTTAATTTTTTCATTTCTCTATTTATTTAATTTTCTTTATCAAATAATTCAGAATTTTATTATTATTTAACCATTATTTAAATTTTAAATTTTAAATTTTTATTTTTAAAATTTGCTCAAAGTGGTATTTGGATGATATTATTATATTGTTTTCAGTTTGATGCAATTATGCATATAATCAGGAAACTTAGTGCAATTTGCCATGACAGAAAAATGGAAAGCGTGAGGATTTTAAACAAAGTATAAAGAAGATGAAAGTTCAGGAGGTAAGATACAAACTCGCGTGAAGTTCGAGGGGACCGTTGCTAATAACCCATTAAATTATAATATATGTAGTTAAACGTTAAATCAATATAGTAACAAAAACTATTCAATATATAACGTAACGTTTAATTGCAACAAGGATGGGAGTCATGGTACATACATGTGCAATTGTAGGTCTTCATTTAAAGATTTCTCTTCACTACTTAAAAAAAATAAAAATAAAAATAAATAAAATAAAAATAAAAAACATTGAATAGGTTAAGGCCCGTCAAAACTTGCCAAGAATAAACACTATATACACTGTTTGAATATCTACCCTCGATCCCTCATAATATCAAAGAGAAAACTTTCCACACATACTTATAAAATACGTACAGTCCGAATGTGAAAATCGAACTCTCACCACGTTGGTGGAAGAATGTACACACCACATATACTGAGAATGATACACATTTTCCTCTTCAATAGTTACAAAATAACTTGGTTGAGAGAGTTTTGTTTTTATATCGGCCACACACCAGTTGATGACAGCTGATGATCATGTACTCTGAAGTCTGAAATGGGGCATCTTCAGCTCTCATTGTTGAAGGCTAGGTCCCTCCTCTTTCAATGTCCTTTGAATCCCCCTTTTTACATTTCTTATTTCTTGCACACTTTCACATCTTCTGCTCTTTTACTTTTCAGCACTACCACCATGGCACCATCTTTACCTCCAAAAGAATTCTAAAATTAAAAATCTCATCGACTATTATGTTCGGAATGATTTTTCAAGTAAAGGTTTGATGCATTATCCAATGAAATACATGAATTGATCGAATATGTATGTATTTTTTGAACTATTGTAATTAATTTAGAGTTTTAAAAAAGAGATATGACTGGAACTCACAACTTCAATATTATAAACATAAAAGGTATATTTTATGGTTACGAATAACTAAACTTGCAAGGTAGCGGTTATAGATTTTCATGGTCAGATCGAAGAGAATTGGAAATAATCATGGAAAATGAAATGCACCGACACATTGTACCAAAATTGCAAGTGAAAGCCACTTTTGCACATGTGATTCAATCTAGATGTTTCATCTTCTACCACTCAATTCTTTGATGTGAACATCCCATAATTACATCCACAAAGTTGAATTTCAGCTGTTGAATCTCAAATAAATGAGAGGACTTGAAATATGTATTTGTAGAAATTAACAACTCAAACGTCTATGGTCGGGGTTCGAATCCTACCATTAGAGTTTTATAAAAAATACGTGAGGAGTTTTCTCCGTCACGTTGTTGTTGTCGTCGTCGTCGGAGTAGATATCACTGTCGAAATAACAATTTAACAACTATACTCGTTCAGATTTTGTTACAGAGATTCACATATCATCATGTTGTTATTATTATTATAACGCATGGAGTACCGGAGATTAATAAATAATCTCCAAAACAAAAAACAAACTTTTCTCTGAGTCATGATAAATCCAAGGCACATTTGCAGATTACATCGACAAAAACGACACATGTCGACTAATTTTTCAAAGTTCTCAACTAAAAAAATGTTCACACTTTGCTTTCAAGAGTCGAGAGACACAGGAATATACATATTATACTAATAATTATCAAGTGCGGGCACGTGTGCAATCATACAAAGTTGAATCTCACACACTTGATCGGTAAATCTATATTAAATGACTAATCTATAGACTTCTGGAGAAGTGAAAGCAAATTGAAAAGCGAAAGCCATGTGAGTTTCACTTTTGAATTTGAAAACAATTTTCTGAAAACATTTCTTTATTGCTTAGGGAAACTAAAAGTGATTAAAAAGTTAATCACAATTTTACTTCCAAGTAATCAAGTTGAAGAGACCATCATTGATAATTTTTTTATTAATTTTTTTTTAAGTATTACACTATTTTATAAACAATATAATTATATAATTAAATTCCTATATTCCATCAAACAAAAAAAGTTAAATTCCTATATATATATAACTCATTTACTTGTAAATATTTTTCAATACATATATTATTGTTTTTGAAAAAAAAAAAAAAAAAAAAAGGTATTGACTAACTATTAACTATTAACTAAGATCTTGGTTTTCCACCATAAGCTTGTTTACAAACAGAATAAGCTTTCTGTGAAGGACTACACAGCTGAGAAGAACCTGGACAACCCTGTAGACAATTATCTCCCAAGCTACCGGAAATGAATCCCTCACCGGAGAAAAACCCCGCTGGCGGTTTCCCGATCAAGAAATTCCCATCCAAGAACAGCCTCCTCAAAGACTTCTTCTGGCTGAACACCAATGGTATGCTGCCACGTAACCGGTTGTACCGCATTGACAGCGACGACAGCAGTGGATGATCAGCAAAATTCACGGGTAAATCCCCTTCGATTTTATTGAACCCGAGATCGACCGCCACCAGGTCACTGTTTCCTTTGACGGGCTTCGAGATCTCGACATGTGTCAAGCTGTTATTCGCCAAATTCACCTGTTGAATTCCCGGCAAGAGAAAGAACCATGATTGTAATGTTCCGGTGAACGAGTTTTCACTGAGTTCGATCACTTCCAGTCGAGTCAACCCGTCAAAAGAGCTTTTTGTGATCAACCCAGATAAATAATTGTTCTTCATAGCAAGTTCGAGTAGATTGTATGGTAGTTTAGGTAGTGAACCAGTGATTTTGTTGTAACTCATATCGAGTCTTCTTAGACTCGACATCGAGTAGGTGGTTTTCGGGAGAGACCCAGATAGAGAATTGTGAGAAAGGTCCAACGAGTCAAGATTGTTAAGTTTGGTCACCGAGTCAGGGACCGAACCAGAGAAAGAGTTGGATCGGAGAGTGAGAGTATGAAGAGAGGTGAGAGATGAAATGGAAGGCGGGATGGGACCGAAGAAATTGTTATCGGAGAGGTCGAGGATTACGAGTTGGGTGAGTTGAGAAATGAGTGGGGTGAGTTGACCCGAGTAACCAGCTGGGTCGAGAGTGAGTTGAGTGATTCTGGTGGAGGAGCAAGTGAGACCGCAAGTGAAATGGGTCCGGCGAGGGAAGGCGCATGGGTCGGTGGTGAAGTCCCATGAAGCTAAACATGACCATGGTGGGATTGAATTTGGCTTGATTGAAGATTTGAAAGCTTTGAGAGCTGAGATGTCTTGTGGTGCTGTCAAGGATTGACCTAGAACAACAAAACAGAGTAGTTGCAGGAGATGAAGAAGAGGAGGTGTTTGCATTTTTATTTTGTTTTAATGGTTTGTGGTTGTTTTGGAGTTGGTTGGTTTTATTTATGTACGTGGGTTTTTGTTGTTTGAGAGAGAGTTGTGTGTGAGCTGTGAGTTGTGGTGACTTGAGAGTGATGTAATGTAATGTTACTACGTAGTAGTTTAGTGGAGAGATTTGGGTTTGAGTATTTTAATTGAGCTTCTTTTTTTTTACTTTTTATACTATTGTTGCTCCAACTAACGGCAAAACACTGTTCGTTTCGTGCAACTTTAACGTAAAATTTAGTTTTTATTTTATTTTATTTTATTTTTATTGTAAATTGAGTTTTGATTGGTTGGAGATGAGTATTTGTTGATAAACAATAATATATATATATATAAAAAGGGAATAGTGTAAGATTTGGTGCAATATGTTTGAGATGAATAGTGAAATAGTGTGAAAGTTTTATTATTTTAATGTAAAATTTGCACAAAAAACACTATTTTTGTTGGAGATAGTCTAAGAAGAAGTTTCAAAAATTACATAAATTTTCTTATAAGGTAGTAGAACAATGAAATGCCTACCTTTTTAGTATAATTAACTATGGAAAATAACTATTTATAGAGCAAAATCAGAAGAGTTGCATTCTCATGTGCATATATAGGCTCTGTCTCTTATTCCATGTTAGTTATATATTTCAATAATAAGAGTATTTCGATAATGAGAGTAGATACCTGAGCTATGCTTAAAGTTTTAATTTTAACTAATCTCGATAGATCTCAATTAGTTTTTTTATAGTAAATAAATAGAGCAAAACTATAAGAAGAATTGCATTCTCAATTTCTCATATGCATATATATTACCTCTACATTAGTGGTATCTTTCGAATGTGAAAGTAGATGATTGAACCGTGCATAAAGTTTGATTTCAATTGATCTCGGCAGATCTCGATTAATCTTTTATAGTAGATAATTATAGCAGAACTAGAAGAAGAGTTGCATTCTCTTAAATTTGTTTCATCTCTAGATGTTAATTCAGGAATCAAGCATGACTATCATACAATTGTTTGTTGCAGGATTTACCTCGGAAATCATAACAGATAAACATTTGAAACTGAACCAATCTGAGATTCTGAGTGATTAAATAATTAAAATGACATCAACTTGTTAATTGATATGTTTTTATAACAAAATTGGCATACAACTGTTACATCAAATATTTAGAAAAGGAATGGAGAAGCTAGCTGTCATGTTCAAAACCTGACAATGTTTGAAGATTGTGTTTTGAGATTATGTTCAGGGAATGGAAATTTAAAATATTATTATGTTTAAGAAAGCACAAAACATTTGATTTTATATTTCAATTTATTACTTTGAATTGAACATCTTTTCTAATTTGTTGTTAAAATTGTAAACTATAATTCTTTATTAAAATAACAAGGAATAACCGAATAAACCCCATAATACTCTTCTTATTTCTTACCTACATTTAAATCCTGATAATATATATATATATATATATATATATTTTTTTTTTTCTATTATCAGTTTGAACCGATATAAAATCTTACATGTGGGTCATTGGATTTAAAAGATGCTTAAGTCAAAGCATTTAAATCCAATGATCCACATGCAAGAAACTGATATATTTTATTAGTGACGATATTTGCACTCCTCTAAAACTGTATATACATCCCAAATTTATATATTTTCAAAATTTCAATATTACCCTTAAATTAAATTATTAATATTTTAATTAAGTAAATAATAATTTTTATAACTATTTTACTATTTTGAATAATTTTTTTTTTTGAAAGGGACTATTTGGAATAGTTTACTAACTAAACCAGATATAAAAAAAAAAAGAAAAAGAAAAAGAAAAAAAGGAATCAATAAAATAAAATTAGTAATGAAAAACAAAAAATCCAAATCAATAAATGGGTGAACTTCCAAGCCTAAAATGAAGATGGTAGGCTGTTGCCTCTTCCATTTTAAATTGGAGATATATATATATATATATATATATATATATCATAATAATCTTGGTATATTGCGTAAAATCCTGGAATTGTTGTCCCTCCATTATAAATGGGAAAATGGAGAAGGTAGCGGCTACCTGGAAAAATGGAATCGTGGTTGTCACAAAAAGAAATTTTTTTAAAGAAAGGAATTTTTTTTAAAAAAAGAAATAAGAAGAAGAAGAAGAAACTCTTAGATCTAATAATAATTCTAGTGACTTTGTTTGTGTAAAAATTGTATAAACCCCCTTTGTTTATGTAAGTTTAGTTGGTTTCGCAATGCTATGTTTTGCAATGCTATGATTTTAATTATATATATATATTAATTTTAATATTTAATAATTTATTTATAATATTTTTAAAAATTAAAAGAAAGGGTATATTTGGTAATGTATGGGGTATGCTAACAAAATTTCATAGTGTAAAAATTTTATTGGGGTTTACATATAAAAAATGATGCATATACAGTTTTTCAGGGGTGTAAGTATCCCTACTCATATTTTAGATCAGTTTGAACTGACAATAGAAAAACTGTATATATATGAACACTAGATTGCATAAGATGAAATGAGTTTAATGCTATATAGAGCCGGCCCATAGGAGCAACAAACCCAGTATTTTGTTGGGGCTCCCAATTGGCCCAATTTACTTTTTCTTCTTTTGGAAAATCAGGGGTTTCATAACCCAATCTATTTAAATTTAAACATGAGCCAATTCCAAACCTTTTATTGTTTTCATTTATTTATTTTCTTTTACAAATCAAGGCCCAATGAACTAATTCAACTAAATAAAAATAAACTTCAAATGCTCAATTGAATTGTGATTCTAAGACTACACTGTTTAAAACAAAAACAAGCAGTAAAATGATTAAAAACAGTAACACCTAATGACCTAAAGGCTAAAATGCTAAACAAATCATAGACATTTTTGATTGCTTTGAAAAAAACTCTCGGTTGACTCTGAAACTTCTCTAGCTCTTTTTTTTTTTTTAATGAAAGTTCGAAACTCTATGTCTTTGTCAATATTGAAGTCGTTGCCATTTGAAGATATGGTTTTTGTTTTCAATTAATTTCTACATATTGATTTTGACTCATCTTTTAATTATTTATTTTATTTAAAATAGTATCCACTAATTTTAAGCTTTAGTGATCTCAATTCTCATATTTGTATGTGTGTTGTATAGTCAATTTGTTAAGCTTTTCTTGAATCATTTATGAGGGAGAAGGGTTCTTTTATGGCCAAATGGAATTTTTATTTTTATTTTTTATGTTAATAATAATAATTTTTATATAAGGTCTCGATTTTTGTTAACATCATTAATTGGATGGGGTCCCAAAATGTCTGAAGACATCCCCACTGCTATATATATATATTAAATATTATATTAAATTCGATAAGGTTGGTCTAATGATTTACCCCTCACAACTTCGTATTATAGATGTGGAACCATTTAATGCAAGTTTTGAATTATCTAAGAACTCTGCCTCTAAATTAAGCTTGTTGATTTTTAATTATGTAGAAACAAAAATAAATTATTAAGAAGAAAATAGCCTTAATATTTAGATAAGTTGGTTGCAATTGATGTAAGACACTTTTAGAACCCTCGGAAATATACTATTGGAATTGTTTTGACGAGTATTGTTATAATCACCGGGGAACTCTTGTGATACACTATAGTTTTCCCAAATTAAATCGTTTCGATAATCTTTTTAATTATTTTTTTCCTCTATATATAGGTAGTATTTTCGAATCTTAATAATTTATTGATTTTCATTTTAAAGATGATCCGAAAATCTAAAAACCTTAATACAAAATTGACCTTTCAGAAAGGTGGTATACCCTGCTAAGGAACAAAACTTTACCTTTAAGAAAGGTGGTATACCCTACCAATGAACAAAAATTTACCTTTAAGAATGGTGGTATGCCTACTATGGTTGAAAATCAATCATGAACTGCCGGACTGGAGTACACGTGTCTATTAGAATCTGGTGAGTGGAGAAGATAGACTTGATTTATTACCTAATTATTTTACCTTTATTCTCCACTACTTGCTGCTTCAACAACAATGTTTGTTTGAATAACAACAGGCTTCACATCATTTCCTTTGACTGCTAATTCTCCAAACATGTCAAAAAATTGAGTACATTTACACTAATTAGATAAGAGAGTCAAAATACTGTAAGATCAACACACACATATATATATATATATATATATATATATAATTACTTGAATCGTTAATCAAACTTATTACCAAGCCATATTTGTAGGTTAGCTGAAAGATGGTTACTGGTCTCATGGATGAATGATGGAGTTAAAGTGGGTGTATTTAGTAGCACTCTCTTCAATATGCTCCAAGTCCAATAACGTCATGGACAAGTTCATATTCAATATAATCAAACAAAGAAGGCTTACCTTCATTGAAAGATGTGATTACGCTATTACTATTAATATGTTAAACTTTTCATTTCTGTAGCAGGCTACATGTGTCTCTTAATCTTTTGACAACCACAAGGTTGGATAATTCAAAAAGTTTCAAAAAAAGTTGGCTTCGAAGGAAATCTGGTACTTAGTGTGGAGTGTGGACATCCATTGCCCAGCAGAAAAAGGAAGCTTATCTAATGTGAATTTCTGGCTTACAAAGATTTAAGGACAGAGAATGATAGAACATATGAATCGTTGTTTTCTTATTAGGGATCAAGCTACCTCTTAGATGGGCAATCAGATACTAATCAGGCAAGACTTTCTGAAACAGAGCAATGATAGTAGGACTATATAGTCTATAGGATTTTTGAGGTCTTAATGAAAATTAAATGAATTAACACATCATTAATAATTTAATAGATAACGAATAAGAAACTGAATTTGTCGAATAATTTCTCTATTCTTTTATTGCTAAAATGAACAAACACTCAATAGTTGTTGACTTGTTTCACTGAAAATGGCTCCACCTTACAGACATTCACTGAAAATGAAAAGTCTAAACGAAGTCGTACATTACGGATGAGTGTTTTTTTTTTTTGGAATTGCTTTTTTCTTATGTTTCTGGGCACGTCATAGTAAATGGCAGTCGTGTCATGCCACATCATGGTAGCCGGCATATAATAAGGATGGCAATAGATCGGGTTTGGACAGATTTTACCAAACCCACACCCATAACCGCAAAGGTTTTAACCATCCGAACCCGGCCCATAAACACGTGAAATTAAATGGGTTTGGGTTTCATCCACGGGTTTTGAGAGAATCCATATCCATCCCTTAAACCCGTGAAATTAAAAAAATATATATATTAATGTATTTTTTTAATTATAATAATATATAAATATTAAAAAATAAAAGGAACTTAAAAATAATAGAGAAGAATATAGTGATTGATATTCAACTCATTTTAAGTTCGCAATTTTAAAGAGAAATACCATTTATATAGAAGTATAATGTGAGCCTTTTATTGATGTTTTTTTCGAGGTGGGACTGTCGAAAAAATATGAATAATGCGCCCACCCCTTACTAGTATATATATATATATATATATATATATATATATATTATATAACAACTATTGAAAGCACACTTGGAAGGGATTGGATATATATTTTTTATTCTTTTTTTTTTTTATTTTTTATTTTTTTTTTAATTTTTATCAAGTTTTATTTAAAGTTAAAATTTTTAATATTCTATATATTTAATATTAAATTATTTTTAATATTAAGCGGATTCGCAGGTTCGGGTGTGATTTTTTTTCAAACCCACACCCGAATTTGAACCTGCTTCTGGTTGTTTTTTAGCACCCAAACTTGCAATGGCTTTGGATTTCACACATCCAAACCCGATCATGAAGGGTCGGGTGGGTTCGAGTGGGTGCTCGCCGATGCGGGTCTAGTTGTCATCCCTACCAGCATATAAAGACATGTGCATGAAAGTTGTTGACGTGTCTAAGAACGTGTCTGGACACATCAGCCAAATGTAGATAGATAAATGTTAAATTGGGTTTGGGTCGGGTTGCTGATTACTATTTTCACCGGGTCTTACCTCATTGTTGTGACCAACCCACTAATAAATTTAGACCTCTCAGAGCATCCTCAATAAGGCTCCTTATATTTTCTTAAATTTAGGGAGTATGGTGTACTTTTTACAAATGATGTAAGATCTTAGATTTGTGTCGGCTTGATTCCATTGCAGAACTCTCTATATTTGTAATAGTTGTTGCTTAGGTGGTTCTTGGTGAAAAGAAGCTTCAAAGGTAAAGAAGTAACATCTTGTGCAAATATCGTCTTCAAGGGGAACATCACATTCTTGGATGTTAAGGTATCAAGATTCTTTTTCCTCTTGCGCACACATACACAATTCATTCATGTGTGTCTCTACATCGTTGTGCAAACATTTGATATAACACATTCACACACATTTAAGTATGCACATGCATTGGTCTCGTATTGACAAACATTGTAGATTTGCATGTTTTATGACTATCGCTTAGATATGACATACTTGTGTGACATTGTGTTTATTTGTTTGTGTTTCTTATATTTTGGACTTGAACATGATCTTATTTGATTCCTTATTGAGTCCCGGTCATTTCGGTTACTCATTCATTAGGTTTCGAGTCCAAACGATGTAGCTACGCTACTTTGCGTTCTTATTTGTTGAGTTGTCTTCATCGTCATTTTCTGAGATAAATTCTTAACCTTTTTGTAAAGTTTTGTAGTCATCGTTGTGCATGAGGGAGTCATGGTTCATAATCCAAAAATGGATTTGAATTCAGAGTTCGAATGCTCGAATACGGCTGAAGAACACGAGTAGAGCGTAAGAGGAGCAAGTGTGGCCAACGGCCAAGCTTGGAGGCCACGTGTGCCACACGGCCAGAACACCTCTCTGCCCACGTGTGGCACACGCACCCCACACGTGGTGCTGATATGTCAGACCATGATTGGCTCTTCGTTTCCCTCTCATTCATCTCTTTTAAATTCTTCTATTCTCTTCCTTTCATTCTAAGAAGAAAAATTGAAGAAGAAAGAACATCAGAAATTTTCTCTCAATTTTTATTTTCTTATTTTGATCATAACTCTCTCATACGAACTCGAAATTGAGTGATCCAAAAACCAAAATTGTTGGTATTGAAGAGAACTAAAAACCTTATGTATTTTCAAAGTCATTTGAGTTCCTGATTTATTACAGTTGGTAGATTTCAGTCTGTGACTCAACTTTTGTATGTAAAACTTCTTCTTCTCACTTCTTCTTCTCACTTCATCTTTTTTAATATTTCTAATTGATAGATGATATGTGTTTAGAATGTTATTAGATCATATTCTAGGGGTGGTTGATCTATTGATTGTTGATTTTTAGCCTTGTGATCTCAATTGAACATATTGAGCTAAACTTGACTAATCTTGAAATTGATTATAGAAATGTTGTATATGATGTGCCTTATGTTATTTTTCTAGGTTAAATTTCATCATCTAAGAACTAATATTTTTGTCTGATATATTGAATATTCATATCTTGTTCTTATTGATTCACATGTCTTAATTTCTAGATACATTTGTGATTGTTTATTGAAAGCATATCCTAGATTATCATTGAACATGTTCATAGAGCTTGATTGATCACCTTGCTTTATTTGACTTGTGTTTGCATCATTTAGATCATTGCCTTGTGGAAAGGTTGAAGTCTCTTTCAAAGTGAGTGAAGCTTTGATTAGAGTAAGAAAACTTGACTAGGACATGTGGTCCGGATAGTCATGCAAAAGTCTTAGCTAGAAGTGTGGTACTCTAAATGGTTGAGCTAGGGAAGCTTGACTAGGATCCTAGTGATCTAGTTAGCTAAGCAAGGATATATTCATAGAGGCTTGAGAGTCTTGGATAGAGAGTTGCTCTCTAGAGGTGTAGGACACACCTTGGATAGGGAGTAGGCTAGGTGGTTCATTAGGCCCGAGGGTAGATTAGGAGTTGATAGCTTAGGGTGGATATCTTGTGTTGATAACCTTAAGTGTGTAAGTCATTTCATATAGTGGATTGCTTTGTCGGTGGTTGTGGTATCAACCCGTGGACGTTTCCTCTTAGGAGGTTTTACCACGTAAAAACAAATGTGTCAAGTTTCGTTTTTATGTTTCTATTATCTTCCATATATTGTAATGATTGCATCACTTGTATATTGATTTCCGCATGTGTTGATTATAGCAAATCATTTGATTAAGGCACATCAAGTGTGCATTTCATTATTGTATTCCGTAAAATTTGAATTTGGAAGAAATTGGGACTATACTTATTCCCCTATAGATATAATATACATTATATTGCTTAAGAGAATTTCAAATGAGAAGCCATATAAGGAGTTAACACTCCAAGGATCCTCCCTAAAAATGACTACTTATTGAGAGAAACAACGATGAAGTTGAGATAGAGACATAGAGTATGTGTGAGAAAAAGAAATGAATTTGGACCATTGAATATTAAAGAGGTGAACTCATCTTGACCACTCATTTTAATTGAGGAGTGAAAAATAAATAAATAGGGAGGAAGCCTCGTTTCCTAAGCCTTAAGGGGGCTTTGGCTAGAAAATAATTTGATGAGGGAAGTAGGGAGGCTGTTGGAGCAAATTCTGGTCCAGCCTCCTTATTAATAGTCAAAGATGTGTTGTTTTTTTTTTTGTTTATTGGGGATGCTCTTACGATCTAAGTATTTTTTTTTTATTATTGAAAATGCCGATTTTTTATTTATATAAAAAAAGAAGATAAAAGAAGAAAAAAAGTATGTTGTTGTTTGAATTGATTACAAATATTTTTGACAAACACATAAGTAAAATGAAAATGATCCTCATGCTAATTATACGTCAACATATTTTGTTAAATCCTTCTATTATATAATGTTTAAAATTATATTTTTATGTTAACTTGACAGTATAATAAAAATTTATTAATGTGAACTGTCACGTAATTAACTCAAGTCAACTCTATGATTCCGCAGTTAACTCAAGTCAACTATATGATTCATACATTATAGGACTAATCATCTAGAATCATCCATATGCTATAATTATGTTAGTTTTCTTTATTTGATATTACTAGGGCTTCCAGGGTTTTTAATATTCTGCACATATATATATATATATATATATATATACTTATATATATATATATAACAATGTAATATGTAATATCTCAATTAAGTAATATATTTCTACATGGTATCACAACCACTTTCTTTCTAACAAAAAACCTAATTTTTTTTTTCCGATCCCATATTCTACATATTGCAATGGTCGGCGCTGCCTCCTTCTCCTCTTCCTAATCTTCTTCGATTCCATCCCTACCTGGCCCTACTCTATCCAACTTCATCAAACTCACAGAATTTAACTATCTCTTATGGACCGCTCAACTACGACCGTTTCTTATTGGCCACAATTTGTATCATTATGTTGATGGCACTGCTCTGGCTCCCTCCACTTTGCTTTCCGCCGCCGTTACCACTGATGCTGACACTATTGCTATTCCGGTTCCCAATCCAGCCTATCTAAATTGGTTTCAACAAGATCAGCTTGTTGTAAGCTACCTGGTATCTACTCTGACCGAGCTCATGCTCTATCTAATTATTGGAAAAACCAATGCATTCGATATGTGGACATGTCTCAAGGACAACTTCTCTCAACACTCTGTTGCCAATGCGGCAAATATTCGATTCCAACCCATGAACATGTCAAAAGGTACCAAAACAATATCTGCTTATCTTCAACATGCTAAATCCCTCTTTGACTCTCTTGCCGCCATCAATGAACCGATCTCGACAACAGATTTAGTCACTACTGTTCTTCGTGATCTCGGCTCAAACTATGGTTTGATTATCACTGCTATTCTTAATTTTCCTCCTTTGCCAAAATTTGAGGATCTTCGTGTGCGTCATCTCTCCTATGAATCTCAGTTGTTGCGCACCAAGCCCACTGATGTCAACAGTACAACAGCCCTTGTTATTGTTCAGTCTCCCTCACCCGTTGCCAATTTCACTCAAGCGCCCTCTTTTGGCCGTGGTCAACATCATAGCTCTGGTTGTGGTGGTCGTCGTGGACACTTACGTGGCCATGGTCGTGCTTCTTGGCACTCTACACCTAACTACTTGTTATATGGCTCTGGTTGTGGCTCTTGGTTGCCGTATGTGGTCGTGGCCTTGTTGGTGCTCCTCCATCACAATGGTGTTCCACTTGTTCCACTCCACAACATTCAAACCTGAATTGTCCTCACCACTATTATGGCCCTGAGTCTCTCACATCTCCATTTGCTAGTATACATGTCGTTTATACCCACCACCTCCTAATTACACCTGTCCCGACAGTGGTGCCACCCACCATATGACAAGTACAGTACCTCCGGACTTTATTTTGTTTAATGGTAATACTTCTGTCTTACTTGGTAATGGGGCCACTCTCCCTATTACCAATACTAGTAATCTTCCTCTGTCTCTTGGCTCACATAAATTCTCTCTTAGTAATATTTTTCAAGTTCCGTCTTTAAACAAAATTTTGCTATCTGTTGCACGTTTCACTAAAGATAACTCTGTCAGTTTTACTTTCACTCCATCAGGCTATACTATCTCTGATCTCACCTCTAGTATTCCATTATTTCAGGGCCATGTAAGGACGATCTTTACTCGCTCTCGCTGTCATAGCCATTTGCTTTGGTGGTATCCGCTTTCAACCTCTGGCACCTCCGTCTTGGTCACCCCTTCTTTGCTGTTCTTCGTCAATTAGGCTCTCAGGTTTTATGGCCTACTTTTTCTGGCAATTTTCCCTTTTGTAATGACTGCGCCATTAGCAAGTCTCACAAACTTCCTTTTGTTTTAAATAAAGTTTATGCAACTTTTCCCTTCTATATTATTCATTCTGATGTGTGGATGTCTTCTGTTTCGGTTTTAAATATTATTTACTGATGAATTTTCTCGCTATTCCTCGATTTATTCCATGCGTCAAATATATGAGGTTTTTAAACATTTTTACACTTTTATTGTCATGATAAACTTTTTATTTAATTCTTCTATTAAGATCTTCCAAAGTGATAGTGGAACTGAGTATGTTAATTCTCAATTTACTTATCAAACTTTAGGTATTCATCATCGTTGCTCGTGTCCTCACACGCCTCAATAAAATGGGCTTGCCAAGCGTAAGTACTGTCATATTGCGGACATGACTCACACCTTGCTTTCCGTGGCTCATGCTCCGCTAAACCTATGGGTTAAGGCGGCTTTAACGTTTGTCTACCTCATTAACCTTTTCCCTACACCACTACTAAAGTGGTCTTTTCCTCATTCCGTTCTTTTTCATAAGAACCCTACATATGGTCATCTTCGCACCTTCGGATGTGCTTGTTTTCCTCACCTTAGGTCTTATGTCTCACACAAACTTCAACCTAGTTCGACAGAATGTATTTTCTTAGGGTACGGTTCTCATCACAAAGGCTATCGATGCCTTGATTAGGTAAATCAACGGGTTTATATATCGCGCCATGTTATTTTTAATAAGCTTAAATTTCCTTTTGCTAGTACACATGTCTCGAATTCTCCACCACAATATGCCACACTAGAGCTCTACCATATCGCTTCCATGGTTCTAATCAAGACGCCTGCTCTACCGTGCGTCGGCGAAGCTCCACCATTTATTGATGCCGCTCCACCTATGCCGGTGCTGGTTGCTGCATCTCCACCTCTATTACTACCACCCACGCTGGTGCCCACTTATCATATGACAACTCATTTACATGAAGGTGTCAGACTGCCCAAAATTCGTACTGATGGCACTATCTGTTATCCATTGTCTCAGGCGTATGCTACGGCTCTATCACAGCCTTTTGAACCTACCTGCTACACCTAGGTTGTCAAACATTCTGAGTTGTGCGATGCAATGACTGATGAGTTCAATGCTATGGTGAAAAATGATACTTGGAACTTGGTTCCTCCTTCTGCTTCTCAGAACATAGTTGGTTGCAAATAGGTCTTTCGTATTAAGCGGCATTCCGATGGCTCCATTGGACGTTACAAGGCTCGTCTTGTTGCAAAGGGCTTTCACCAACATCCTGGCCTCGATTATGATGAAACTTTCAGCCCAGTAGTTAAACATGCCACGACTCGCACAATTCTCTATCTTATTGTCACAAACTCTTGGCCCCTTCGCTAGTTGGACATCAAGAATGCCTTTTTAAACGATTTTCTTCATGAGGAGGTTTTCATGTCACTATCTCTAGGTTTCGTTGATCTATAACATCCGCATTTTGTCTACAAACTGCAAAAGGTATTATACGAACTCAAACAGGCACCTAGTTCAACCGTTTCAGTGTCTTCCTTAATCGGCTTGGGTTCACTGATCGGACTATTTTATGCTACTTGAGGTCCCCCATTTTCAATCGTTTGTCTCGTTTTCGAGTGTATTTTTGTAAATAATGTTTTGTTTGAGCTATGTGTATGTACATATTCCCTATCAATGGTATTTGAGCTTAAAGATTAATTTACGAGGCAAAATGAGCCAAAAACGTAGAAATCGGAATTAATGTTGAGTGCTGCACCTCATCGTCGACACAGACCTGCGACATGATCTTTCCATGGTTGATCCATTGTCGAGCCAGAATGCAACACCGAGACCGCGGCAGAAACCCCTTGGCATTCCTACAGCTTACAGACAAAGTGAAGAAATTCAAACAATCTGCGATTGAATTCAACGAGCCCCACCGCCAATTTGCAAACCGTTGTTCAACATCATAGAAGTCCAAGAAGCATTTAGTGGTTGTATTCGGCGGTCAAGGCCGCCGATCGCAACCACCGATTCGGCCAAGATTAGCAAAAGGGCTGAAATTGTATATACTTTTGGAGAATGTCCAACTTGTAGAGGTCATATCTTCCTTCTCAAATCGAACCACGTTGATATCTTTATATATTCAGAAAGAACCAAAAGTCTAGTTTCTAAAACATTTTATGGATTGCGATTCTGAGTTTTCTGTAGGAAGTTATACTCATTTCTGTAATGGTGCACGATGCTAAAATGCTGAATTACTGTCATGTCAAAACGACTACTTCAAACGGCGTCCAGGCCGCCGAACCAAACTGCCGATCAACTCCAGAAAGTCATTTTTTAGATGTTTTTCAGGGACATTTTCATCCTTTAACCCCCAATTTGTACCCTAACCTCCAAACACTATAAAAATACCATTTTGCCTCTTCTCTTAACAGAATCCACACACCACACATTTCTTCTTCTTCATCTTTTTCCACACCAAAAAAGAGCAAGAAGCTTTCAAGGGCATCCATAGAGGTTTTTCCTCCATGAATGCTTTCCATTTCATCTTTTACCTATCATCCACCCATTTAGGAGTAAATTGCAAGGAGAAAGGAGGGTCTTTTGACCAATTTCGAGCTAGGGTTTAATGGAGGACTTAGATGAGGTTTTCTTTAAGGGTTGTCTCTTTTAACTCATCTCTTTGTATTTCTTGTTTTCTTAAATGTGTAATCCCCACTTGGGAATATTTGTAAACCTATATTTGTGCTCAATATATATGATGGTTGTTTTTATATCTTATTTGTGTTTTGATTCATTCTTGCTTTTGTTTAATATGTCTCTATCTTGAAATTCTTGTGTATGGAGATTTGAAATTAATATGTATTCATGAATGAGATTAAGAGTAGATTAATGTAATTTAGGAGTAGTAATAATCAAATATCCCATTTTGTGTTTGTATATTGATGGAAGGTCGAAATTAACTTGTATGGATATGTTTGAGTGACTTAGAGTTAGAATTGTGCATTTGGAGGGGCTCTCCGGGCATAGTCTTAGTTAATTAGTTAGGAAGAGTGGGTGAACCTATTAATTGCCATATTAGATAAGGTTTGGTTCTATGTTTTTGTTAACAATTGGACTTTGACTATTTCTCACTCTAGGAGCTCTAGGTGAGTCATGGTTGGAGTTATAATTATTGGTCTTAGGCTATTTCTCATTCTAGGGGCTCTAGATGAGTTTTGGTCAAAGATAAAATCACTCTTTCCACATTCATTAGCCTTTCACGTTGCCATTTTACATTACGAAATCTAGCATTGGGCTCAATGTAGTTTTGTTTGTAGAATCGGCTCACATATGTTGGTTACGGTTTCGTGTTTGAGAGGTTCTTAACACACTCTTCGACCATTAGCTCTATAAATTGGTATAAATCGGATTGAGGCAAGAACGAACCCTTAACTAAAATTGGATGCACTTAATGCCTAACAACTAACTATTTGTGCACTTATGTATAATGAACTTGTTGAACCTTGTGTGACCATTTTCATACATCTTTCTTATCCACCATTTTATTTATCACTTTAAACACCATTTTCAACCTTCCATATTATCTTTGTTTTTACTTATTTTCATTTCCATTCTCTACACACACACACACACACACACACACACACTGCATTGTAAATACATTTTACACACACCACTCTCACATTTCCGTATTCTAGTTACATGCTTACAATAAAAACTATAACTTGAAATGGTTGACGAATCACACCTCCCTGCGGAACGATACCCCCACTTGCCGCTTTACTAGTCTTTGGCTAGTTTAGAGCACATTGCGTAGGAAATCATCTTTTAAATGAAACAATCTTTTGATCCTCGCGATTTCTTAACGATGAAAAAAGCGAGTATCAAAATGGCGCTGTTGCTGAAGAAGCGTATTTGTTGATTGTTTCTTGTTTTAGTTTAGGTTCTGTAAAATTTAGATTTAATTGCTTTACGGATATATATATATATATATGTATGTGTTTAGGATTTTTCTTTTTCTTATTTTTATTTTTGTATAACATATGCATTTAATGTTGTTTGAGTTGTGTTTGTGCAAAGAAAGAAAATTTTCAGGTCGAATGGACCACACAACTCAAGAGAACCATATGGTGCGCTTATCGTGCCGCAACAATTCCCCAAGTGAAACGGCAGCTGTTAGGATTATGCTCAATAGCAAGAGTGTAATGTTGTAATTAACAATCTTTTTCATATTAATAAAGTGATTTCTGGTTTAACAAATCGTATAGCATTTATAGTTTGTATTATAATTGTCAAAGTAAATAATCATAAGGTCTAAAGACTATGGGAAAAGAAGAATTGTTCGTACATCTAGATATGTATGTGGTAGACACAATTCTTTAGTTAGTCTTGAATATTGTTCACAACTTAAGTTAAAGGTTGGGCACCTTTATCTTGTTAAAGTTGTAGAATTCTTTTGCTAGCATTTGAGTGGGATCAAATGAGATATGATGAGTCTAAAATCATCGGAGTGTCTTCGAGCAAAAGGATCTAGTGCACTGGGTGCATTGAACTGGATCACAATGAAAAGCTTTATCTAGAACCGTCAATAGATAATAGTCTTTTCATTATCAGGACAATCGGAGAGTCTATCTTAATCCTGAGATAAATGATGGACTTATGGTTGCAAGTGATATCATTTGAGTTATCAATGAGTACGATTATATCGCATATTCTATCCTCGATAGTTTGGTGATATTCATTTGTTAATCGATAGAGGACTTCATTTATAGATATGGACATCGTGGCTCCATTTAATTAAATGAGAGTATAATATCATCATATGGATGTTTTGAGGTAATTGGATATTAAATCTCAACGTTGAGTTTTCAATAGTGTCTATTGAAAACATGGCTTCTGGACAAGTCAAAATATCCAAGTTCAAAACGTGGTCATATGAGTAAATATGGTAACTTGGAGAGTTATAGGCGGTCTATGAACTCTTGGCGATTACTGATATTAATCACGAGGATACACTATCTCCAATATGATTGTCTAGGGTATGAATGAGGAGCATCTTCCTTTTCTATCTTTATTTAAGAGTTCAGTTTTAGCTCTTTAGTGGAATGAGTTAAAATTAATGGATCGGACCTAAGTGAATCATTTGTTGATTGTGATTAGGTTATGTCTATTGAAGCTTAAATTTAGATGGCCCGCCAAGATCTCCAATCCACACGGACTTGCATGGATCACTTGATATATTCTACCGGACCAATTTAAGGGTCCATCTAGAATTGCATTTAATATATTAAGAATATAATTTGCACATTATTTAAGTAATGGGCTGCTCAATTATATTAATATATTAATGAAAGACATGTGGGCTTATTTCTTTTAGTAAGAATGGGTCTGGTTCACATGTGGGCTTTTTATTTAAAGTCCAATGGATTAAATGAAATAGGAAAATAATATTAGGCCCATCTTATATATAAGTGGGGCGGCTAGGTTAAGGTTTTGACCTAAAAATATTATTTTGTTTCATTTGTTTTAATTAAATAAGAATTAATTGATTTATTGATTAATTGTTTAATTAAAGAAACAAATCTTTCCTAAAAGTAAAAGACTTGTTTGATAAGTAAATAAATAAATTAGTATTATTTATTTAATCAAATAAGGAGTCTTTTTTTTATTTAGTCAAATAAAAGAATAAAAATAAAAGAGTTGGATTAGGGTTTGAAGCCTATAAAGTTAAAAAGAATTAGGGTTGAATTTCAGTCACCCTATATAAGTGACATGATGAAATTCGGCCAACCCTAATTAGATACTACATAGAATTCGGCAACCCTAAAGGAAAAAGAAGAAAAATTCGGCCAACCTATATATATGTTCTTATAGGGTTCGGCCACATCAATTAATTGGTGCTTGAGTTTTTATTTTCTTTCTTCTTCTTCTTAATTCTAAGAGAGTTTTTATTCTAGAGAGACAAAAAGGAGTGAAAAATTATTCTTTGATAGTATACAATTGCTTAAACATCATTAAGCTTGTGTATACGATATCGATCTAGGTTCACGCGAGTTTCGATCATAAGATTGTGAACTCAAAAGTGACCGGAATAATTTTGACATTCTTTTGATTGTTTTATGACTAACAAAGAAAAGAAAGTATTTGTTTGATCCATTCACAGGTTTGCAATTCAAAGGAAAGGGAGACCACGCTCCTAGGTGATCCACGTTCGTGCTCGGATTGAAGGTCTTGCGGATTACCATCGACGTAAGTCAATCGGATCACGCGACAAGAGGTAATTTACTTTTGTTGATATATATGCATGTTTATTGATTAAAAGGGTTTAAGGTTCATAAAGGAAAAATTTTAAAAGTCACTAAATCGTCTTTAGTATCGCTTCCGCTGCGTGTAACACTTTTATTTGTTTATTTTTCCCTACAATTGGTATCAGAGTCTAGGTTGAACCCTTTTAATTAATTAACGTATATATACGTGGATCTATTTCTTTTTATTGTGATTATGCATGTTTAGAAAGAGATGGCACTCTAGGTATTCAAATATATAATTACATGTGATGTATGGATTTATATATATTTTATGTGGTTTGTTATTGCTCGATTTTGGCCCTAGATTTTCAATGTAATTTTTGTTTCGGAGTTGTAACAAGAAGGGTGGTCTATTATCGCCATAATTCCTTCTTGGTAGATTGCTAGGTTTTATTTTTTTTATATATATGTGCAGTATTTTTTTAGGGTTACTGCAGTTTTTTTTATATTTATTTTTAGTATGTGCAGTTTTTGGTTTGTAAAAATACTGCAGTGAATAAAAAAAAAAAAAAATTAATACTGCAGTATTTATTATATATATACTGCCGTAATATATTTAGGTCTTGGAGATTCGAAGACACGAAGCAAAACGAAGCAACCGGAACCAAGTACGAGCACCGTGCGCACCCTAGGAGTGGATTGGGCTGCACATGACAAGCCCAAACTTTGGTGGGCTGCGCATGGCAGCCTTGTGTGGCCTTATGGGCTGCGCAAGGCAGCCCCTTTGTGGGGTTGTGGGCTGCGCACGCCCATGGGAGAAGGCCGAAGGATGAGCGTATGGTTGATGGGCCACCTGAAGATCTTGTATTCCTGACAAATTGTAATTTACTTGTTTTTCTAGGATGGGCCAAAATTGTTGCTATTTAATTTATGCTTAAATATTACAATATTTGTTATTGTATGATAACATGACATATAGAATAGGAGTGCCACGCATATATCTCTTTTGGTATGAACATGCATTGAATGATTTAGGTATCTAAATTGGCATCTAGATAACTCGGTAAATCATTCTATGGGATTTAATCACACGCCTTAAATAATTGAGTGGGAGAAGGTGTTTTGGTAACACCTATGGCCTCCAAGGTTAGTTGAGCTTTATTATTTATTGGTAATCCCCCCAAGGGGCGTCCATGAATGGAATTTAGCAACATACTTCCTTACAAGGATAGACTAGACAATGGACTCAAACGAGATCTACTCCCCAAGGAGGGATTTTCGTGAGAGAAAATTGAGGGTCGATATCTTGGTAACACACTCAATGTAATTTTATTGATATCCTCCCAAGAGTTCTTGTCAGTAAAATTGCAAGGCTAAAATTGAAAACGCCGGTTGTTATGTTAACAATTAGGTGGGACCTAGTCTAACTAGTAAATGGTGCGAACTCCCAAAGGAGGCGTAACATTTATGGGTGTTAGATCACCGTTGAATTTTATGATTGAGTTATTTATTTAATTCAAGATAAATATTTAAAAGTGCTTTATCATGATTATTTACTTATATATGTTTTGTTTTATTCAGAAATCATGACCCCATCACTTATGAACATCCCGAAAGATAACACTTTAACTGGAGATAATTATGTCACATGGAAAAGGAAAATTGGGTTGTTACTGCAAAGTGAAAAACATAAGTTTGTTCTAACTACTCCTAAACCACCTGCTCCTAATAATGAATCTAGCATAATGTGTAGAGATGAGTATGAGCAGTGGAAGACTTCAGATGATATGGCAAAATGTTACATTATGGCCACTATCTCCGACGTGTTGCAACAGCAGCATGAAGGAATGGAGTCCGCCGATATAATGATGTCTCTAGAGGAGATGTTTGCTATGAAGTCTAGGACGACTAAGAGAGAGGCAGTGACTGCTTTTATGAATCTTAGGATGAAACCTGGACAGGCTGTGAAAGATCACATGATGAAAGTCATAGCACATCTCAACATTGCTGAACTGCATGGCGCTGAGATAGATGGTGAGACAAAGATTGATATGGTTGTCAATTCATTGTCAGATTCCTTTGATCAGTTCAAATTGGACTACACTTTGAACAAAAAGGAATACACCTTACAAGGCCTGATGCAAGATGTTCAAAGTGCTGAAAAGATCCTTGTGAAAGGCAAAGGTCAAGAGATTCATATGGTTGGTAAAGTTGCTACTGTTAAGGCCCGTCAAAAGGTCAAGAAACAACAGAAGAAAAAGCAACTTGGGCCTATCAAGAAGGAGACCAAGAAAGTAACCAAGATCAAAGGGAAATGCTTCCTTTGTGGTGAAAAGGGACATTGGAAGAGAAATTGCCCAAAGTCCCAGAACAAGAAGGAAGAAGGTAATTTGAATTATCTAGAAACATGTTTTTTGGCTGATTCTACAGATTCTTGGATCATAGACTCAGGAGCCACTAATCATGTTTGTTATTCCTTGCAGGGGTTTCAAGAAAGGAGAAAGCTGAGTAAGAATGAAATCAATTTGCGCTTGGGCAACGGAACGTTAGTGTCTGCAAGTGCAGTGGGAGATATTAGAGTTTATTTGGATTCTAGAAGGCATTTAGATTTAATAGACGTTTATTATGTACCTCAATTCAAGAGGAATTTAATTTCAGTTTCTTGTTTGAATAAATTTGGATATTCGGTTACTTTTAATAAAGTTTTTATTATTAGTAAGAATGACAAAATTATTTGCCAAGGTACATTGGAAAACGGTCTATACTTTTTGCATAGAAATATCTCTCACTCGTTAGACACAGAAATAACGGAACCTAATCATAAAAGAGTAAAATTATCAACAGATGAAACCTACCTTTGGCATTTACGCTTAGGTCATATTAACCTTAATAGGATTAAAAGATTGGTAAGTGACGGACCTTTAAGTGACTTAAAGGTTGATGATCTACCAACTTGTGAATCTTGTTTGGAAGGTAAAATGACCAAAAGGACGTTCTCTGCCAAAGGTGCAAGAGCCACTGAATGTTTAGGATTGATACACACCGATGTATGTGGACCTATGAGCATTCAAGCTAGAGGTGGATATGAGTACTTCATCACCTTCACGGATGATTACTCAAGATTTGGTTATGTGTATCTCATGAGACATAAGTCGGATGCTTTTGACATGTTCAAAGCATTCAAAGCTGAAGTGGAAAATCAGCTTGAGAAACACATAAAAATCTTGAGATCTGATCGTGGTGGAGAATATCTATCTGGTGAGTTTCAGCAATATCTTATTGATAATGGGATATTTTCTCAGTTTTCTGCACCAGGTACACCTCAACAGAATGGGGTAGCAGAAAGGAGAAATAGAACTCTTTTGGATATGGTTAGGTCTATGTTGAGTTATTCAACGCTTCCTATTTCTTTTTGGGGATATGCTTTACAAACTGCTATATACATTCTAAACGATGTACCATCTAAGTCTGTTCCTAAAACACCGCATGAGTTGTGGACTGGGCGCAAGCCTAGTTTACAACACTTAAGGATATTTGGTTATCCTGCCCATGTGTTAAAAGGAAAGACAGAAAAGATGGAGTCCCGTTCAGAAACATGTATATTTGTAGGGTATCCAAAAGAAACTAAAGGATATTATTTCTATAGTCCTTCAGATCTTAAAGTATTTGTTTCGACAAATGCTAAATTTCTGGAAAAGGACTATATGAATGATTTTGTGCCTAGAAGTAGAATTGTCCTGAATGAGATGTCAGGAGATATAATTCCACGAGAGGTTGCACAACCTAACCCAATTGTAAGTTCCGATCCAACACAAGATCAACAACCTACCATTCCTCGTCGTAGTGGGAGGGTTAGAACACAACCCGAAAGATACATCGGTCTGGGAGAATCAGTGGAGAATCTCCCGGACGACGATGATCCCTATACGTACAAGGAAGCTATGGAGGATGTTGATAGTCGCCATTGGCAAAAGGCAATGCAATCCGAGATTGAATCTATGTTCGATAACAAAGTCTGGTCCCTTGTAGACTTGCCTAAAGGGATAAAACCCATTGGGTGCAAGTGGGTATACAAGAGGAAAAGAGGTATGGATGGAAAGGTGGAAACCTTTAAAGCTAGATTGGTAGCTAAAGGGTATACACAGAAAGAAGGTATCGATTACGAGGAAACCTTCTCTCCTGTGGCCATGCTTAAATCCATTAGGATACTCTTATCCATTGCAGCATCTTTAGATTTAGAGATTTGGCAAATGGACGTCAAGACAGCTTTCCTAAATGGAAGTCTTGACGAAAGCATCTACATGATGCAACCAGAGGGATTCATTGAAAAGGGCCAAGTGGATAAGGTATGCAAGTTGCAGAAATCCATATATGGATTAAAGCAAGCATCCAGATCCTGGAACATAAGGTTTGATCAAGCTGTCAAAGGTTTTGGATTTATTCAGAATCCTGACGAACCTTGTGTATACAAAAGGATTAAAGGCGACAAGTTGGTTTTCCTGATTCTTTATGTTGATGATATACTACTCATTGGAAACGATGTAGGTGTATTAACATCAGTAAAAGAATGGTTAGCAAAACAATTTGATATGAAGGACTTAGGAGAAGCAAGTTTTATTCTAGGTATCCAAGTAATAAGGGATAGAAAGAATAGAACGATTGCATTATCCCAAGCTTCATACATAGACAAAATCTTGTCTAGGTTTTCCATGCAGGATTCCAAGAAAGGTATGTTACCTTTCAGACATGGAATCAAGCTTTCTAAGGAACAAGTTCCTAAGAATGAGCATGAAGAGCAATTCATGAGTAGAGTTCCATATGCCTCGGCAGTTGGAAGTCTCATGTATGCAATGCTCTGTACTAGACCAAATATTTGTTTTGCTGTTGGCATAGTTAGCAGGTTTCAATCGAAACCTGGACCTGATCACTGGACGGCAGTCAAGCATATTTTCAAGTATCTTAAGAGAACGAGAGATAATATGCTTGTATACTCTGGAGGGGATTTGGTTCCCGTTGGGTATACAGATTCTGATTTCCAATCAGATTCTGACTCCAGAAAATCCACATCAGGGGCTGTGTTTACTATTGGAGGAGGAGCAGTTATATGGAGGAGTATCAAGCAATCTTGTATTGCTGATTCCACCATGGAAGCTGAGTATGTTGCTGCATGCGAAGCTGCCAAAGAGGCTGTTTGGCTCCGCCAATTCTTGATTGACTTAGAAGTGGTTCCTAGTGCGAATAAGCAGATCACTATCTACTGTGACAACAGTGGAGCAGTGGCTAATTCGAAAGAACCAAGAAGTCACAAGAGAGGTAAACACATTGAAAGAAAGTATCATCTTTTAAGGGAGATTGTTCAAAGAGGTGACGTGACGATTACCAAAATCGCGTCAGCAGAAAATCTAGCGGATCCCTTCACAAAGGCTCTACCTCAGAAGAGTTTCGATGGGCATCTAGAGAATATGGGCTTGAGAGATATGACACATTTGCTATAGCGCAAGTGGGAGATTGTTAGGATTATGCTCAATAGCAAGAGTGTAATGTTGTAATTAACAATCTTTTTCATATTAATAAAGTGATTTCCGGTTTAACAAATCGTATAGCATTTATAGTTTGTATTATAATTGTCAAAGTAAATAATCATAAGGTCTAAAGACTATGGGAAAAGAAGAATTGTTCGTACATCTGGATATGTATGTGGTAGACACAATTCTTTAGTTAGTCTTGAATATTGTTCACAACTTAAGTTAAAGGTTGGGCACCTTTATCTTGTTAAAGTTGTAGAATTCTTTTGCTAGCATTTGAGTGGGATCAAATGAGATATGATGAGTCTAAAATCATCGGAGTGTCTTCGAGCAAAAGGATCTAGTGCACTGGGTGCATTGAACTGGATCACAATGAAAAGCTTTATCTAGAACCGTCAATAGATAATAGTCTTTTCATTATCAGGACAATCGGAGAGTCTATCTTAATCCTGAGATAAATGATGGACTTATGGTTGCAAGTGATATCATTTGAGTTATCAATGAGTACGATTATATCGCATAGTCTATCCTCGATAGTTTGGTGATATTCATTTGTTAATCGATAGAGGACTTCATTTATAGATATGGACATCGTGGCTCCATTTAATTAAATGAGAGTATAATATCATCATATGGATGTTTTGAGGTAATTGGATATTAAATCTCAACGTTGAGTTTTCAATAGTGTCTATTGAAAACATGGCTTCTGGACAAGTCAAAATATCCAAGTTCAAAACGTGGTCATATGAGTAAATATGGTAACTTGGAGAGTTATAGGCGGTCTATGAACTCTTGGCGATTACTGATATTAATCACGAGGATACACTATCTCCAATATGATTGTCTAGGGTATGAATGAGGAGCATCTTCCTTTTCTATCTTTATTTAAGAGTTCAGTTTTAGCTCTTTAGTGGAATGAGTTAAAATTAATGGATCGGACCTAAGTGAATCATTTGTTGATTGTGATTAGGTTATGTCTATTGAAGCTTAAATTTAGATGGCCCGCCAAGATCCCCAATCCACACGGACTTGCATGGATCACTTGATATATTCTACCGGACCAATTTAAGGGTCCATCTAGAATTGCATTTAATATATTAAGAATATAATTTGCACATTATTTAAGTAATGGGCTGCTCAATTATATTAATATATTAATGAAAGACATGTGGGCTTGTTTCTTTTAGTAAGAATGGGTCTGGTTCACATGTGGGCTTTTTTATTTAAAGTCCAATGGATTAAATGAAATAGGAAAATAATATTAGGCCCATCTTATATATAAGTGGGGCGGCTAGGTTAAGGTTTTGACCTAAAAATATTATTTTGTTTCATTTGTTTTAATTAAATAAGAATTAATTGATTTATTGATTAATTGTTTAATTAAAGAAACAAATCTTTCCTAAAAGTAAAAGACTTGTTTGATAAGTAAATAAATAAATTAGTATTATTTATTTAATCAAATAAGGAGTCTTTTTTTATTTAGTCAAATAAAAGAATAAAAATAAAAGAGTTGGATTAGGGTTTGAAGTCTATAAAGTTAAAAAGAATTAGGGTTGAATTTCAGTCACCCTATATAAGTGACATGATGAAATTTGGCCAACCCTAATTAGATACTACATAGAATTCGGCAACCCTAAAGGAAAAAGAAGAAAAATTCGGCCAACCTATATATATGTTCTTATAGGGTTCGGCCACATCAATTAATTGGTGCTTGAGTTTTTATTTTCTTTCTTCTTCTTCTTAATTCTAAGAGAGTTTTTATTCTAGAGAGACAAAAAGGAGTGAAAAATTATTCTTTGATAGTATACAATTGCTTAAACATCAATAAGCTTGTGTATACGATATCGATCTAGGTTCACGCGAGTTTCGATCATAAGATTGTGAACTCAAAAGTGACCGGAATAATTTTGACATTCTTTTGATTGTTTTATGACTAACAAAGAAAAGAAAGTATTTGTTTGGTCCATTCACAGGTTTGCAATTCAAAGGAAAGGGAGACCACGCTCCTAGGTGATCCACGTTCGTGCTCGGATTGAAGGTCTTGCGGATTACCATCGACGTAAGTCAATCGGATCACGCGACAAGAGGTAATTTACTTTTGTTGATATATATGCATGTTTATTGATTAAAAGGGTTTAAGGTTCATAAAGGAAAAATTTTAAAAGTCACTAAATCGTCTTTAGTATCGCTTCCGCTGCGTGTAACACTTTTATTTGTTTATTTTTCCCTACAGCAGCGCCACAACAGACGGATTGGACGCAGCCACAAGAGGTGATTCCTCTACTTTAATTGGAGTGGATTAGTTGTTGATTTGGGCAAAAATTGCCCATGCGCTTAATGTTAAAATACTATGCTTGTAGTGTTTGTAACTTTTATTTTTGTTTAGATCTAAGAGTGGATTTGTATTGTGCTTAGATCTTAGGATTTGTTGTGTTTTGTTGTTAGCTTTTTGTTTTTCGTTCTTATCTCGGAATCTTGCTAAACGTTGTCCATATTTTATGATTGGAGCAACATTGAGGACAATGTTGAGTTTAGGTATGGGGGTGTGGACACTTTCGTTGTCTTTTTTTGTTTTTATTTTTGTTACGTTTAGAATATTTTCAAATATTTGCACAAAACGATCAATTTTGAATTTTTTTGGAAATAGAGTCCATTTTTGTTGAGTTGTGTTTCTTTGCGTGCCAATAGAGACATGCATTGCATGCTTTTAGCTTCGTGCGTCGCTTAAATTTGCTTGTACAGTGCCAATCTTTTTATGTTGAGGTGGATGAGACTTCTATGCTTGTTTACCCTAGGAAAATTGTGGAGATTACCCGTGAGCTACACTGTGCCTAAATAACGAAAGTTTGTGGGATTTGTTTATACTTTTATACACTCTTCGAATTTTTGTTCCTACATTGTGATCTCATTGTACATTAATTTTGCATTGATTGCCATAGAACTTCATCATATGGACTGCTTGTTGAGACTTGTATTCCCTTGGTAGATGGACTTTTAGAAATGATTTTGGGCTCGAATAGCCTAAACACTCCCATACCCCTATATTCATTGCAAATTGAAGCCAAACACATATCCATTCCTCAGTTATTAATCATGTTAAGGTGTATAGCTTATGAGAAGCTGGCTTTAATTTTGTAAAAGCTTGTACTTAGGCAAATATATGTAAATTGTGTCAGGCAAAGGTTTACAAAAAGAAAAGAAAAAAATAGAAAAAAAAAAAGAAAAAAAAAGAATAAGTGTTGAAATATAAAACACTTAAGCCTCCTAGTTCTTCAATGGTAAAGTTACTCACTAATAAGGGTACAATTGTATCACAATAGTTCAATGTAAATTTTATAGCCTAAACGCTTATGTTGTAATGTGTAATAGATCTAATTTTGTTATAAAGTGTAATGTGTAAACACACCCTAGCATGGTTAATAACTTTATCCTTCCCGCCCCAACCATCTTTTCCATCCCAAACACTACCACAAATCACCTTGGCCCCAACAAAAGTGAGGGAAAGCCCATTTGATATCTTAGGAAGTCTATCTTGAGAATGCGAGTCAATGCATGTCTTTCCACATTCATGGCATTTCAATTCCTTTCAGGAGATCCATTTTCAGAAAATGTGCGTCATTGGAAAATACTCATATGTGATTATGTTTGATTCCATATACCTAAACTCCAAATCACATATGTTTGATAGATAGTGCGCCTAAGTTCTGAGTGAAAATATGACTGAAATCCGGTGAGGATTAGAGTCGAGGTGAATTTTATCTTGGGCATGGCCATAGTTGTTTTGTAAATCGAAAATATCCTAAGTATTGTCATACTTGCATTGTGTGATGCATTGTTATAGAAAGGTATATTTGAGATTTCAGCATGCATGTGTTGTCTTTGCTTAGTATGTGTGGATTGCATCTCAACCATTTTCTTGCAGAGTATACATTTGTGAGTGTCGTAGCTGTAAACTCTCAAGAGACTATAACTCCTCCTCTAGGGATCGCCTAGTGGTTTAAAGGCTTGTGGCACATGCTAAGTGCCACTGTTTCCTATGGAAGTGGACTAGCTTAGTTTTTATCTTTTATTTGTTTTTATGTGTTTTTTTTAATTATTGTGTTATTTGTATTTTTGTTCTTTTGTTTTGCTCGAAGACGAGTAAAATATAGGTTTGAAGGTATTTGATCGGACTATTTTATAGCTATTTGAGGTCTCCCTCATTTTCGATCGTTTGTTTTGTTTTCGAGCGTATTTGTATATAATGTTTTGTTTGAGCCATGTGTAGGTACATATTCCTTATCAATGGTATTTGAGCTTAAAGATTAGTTTGGGAGGCAAAATGAGCCAAAAACGGAAGAAATTGGAATATATGCTGAGTGTCGCGCCTCATCATCGACATAGACCCGTGACGTGATCTAAACCCAGCCGTGGCCAAAGCGAATCTAGATGTTCCTACGGTTGATCTGTTGCCGAGCCAGAACGCGACACCGAGACCGCACTAGAAACCCCTCGGCATTCCAATAGCTTATGGACGAAGTGAAGAAATTCAGACAATCGATGGTTGCATTCGAAAACCCCCACCGCCAATTTGCAAACCCCCGTTCAACATCAGAGAAGTCCAAGAAGAATTTGGCCGTTGTATTTGGTGGTCAAGGCCGCCAATCGTAACCACCGATTTGACCAAGATTAACAAAAGGGTTGAAATTGTATATACTTGTGCAGAACGTCCAACTTGTGGGGGTCATATCTTTTTCCTCATATCGAACCACATTGATATCTTTATATATTCAGAAAAGACCCGGAAGTCTAATTTCCAAAACATTTTACGGATTATGATTCCGAGTTTTCTGTAGGAAGTTATGCTCATTTCTGTAATTGTGCACGATGCTAAAATGCTAAAATGCTGTCAAATCAAAACGGCTATTTCAAACGGCAGCCAGGCCGCCGAACCAAGCCACCAAACCAAACCACCGATCAAATCCAGAAAGTCATTTTTTAGGCGAATTTCAGGGACATTTTTGTCCTTTAACCCCCAATTCGTGCCCTAACCCCCAAACACTATAAAACTCCATTTTGCTTCTTCTCTTAATAGAATCCACACACCAAAAACTTCTTCTTCTTCATCCCCACCAAAAGAGAGAGAGAAGCTTTCAAGGGCCCATGAAGGTTTTTCCTCTATGGATGCCTTCCATTTCATTTTCTACCAATCATCCACCCATTTAGGAGTAGATTGCAAGGAGAAAGGAGGGTCTTTGGACCAATTTCGAGCTAGGGTTTCATGGAGGACTTAGAGGAGGTTTTCTTCAAGGGTTGTCACCTTTAACTCATCACTTTGTATTTCTTGTTTTCTTAAATGTGTAATCCCCAGTTGGGTATATTTGTAAACCTATATTTGTGTTCAATATATATGATGGTTGTATTTATATCTAATTTGTGTTTAAATCCATTCTTACTTTTATTGAATATATCTCTATTTTGAAATTCTTGTGTATGGAGATTTGAAATTAACATGTATTCATAGATGAGATTAGGAGTAGATTAATGTAATTTATGAGTAGTTGTAAACAAATATCCCATTTTGTGTTTGTATATTGATGGAAGGTCGAAATTAACTTGTATGGATGGGTTTGAGTGACTTAGAGTTAGGATTGTGCATTTGGAGGGGCTCTCCGAACATAGTCTTGGTTAATTAGCTAAGAAGAGTGGGTGAATCTATTAATTGTCATATTAGATGAAGTTTAGTTCTATGTTTTTGTCAAAAATTGGGCTTTGGCTATTTCTCACTATAGGGGATCTAAGTGAGTCATGGTTAAAGTTACAATTATTGGTTTTAGGCTATTTCTCATTTTAGGGGCTCTAGGTGAGTTATTTCTCATTCTAGGGGCTCTAGGTGAGTTATGGTCCGAGATATAATCACTCATTCCACATTCATTAGACTTTCACGTTGCCATTTTACATTACGAAATCTATCATTGGGCTCAATGTAGTTTTGTTTGTAGAATCGGTTCACATATGTTGGTTGCGGTTTCGTGTTTGAGAGGTTCTTAATACACTCTTCAACCATTAGCTCTATGAATGGGTATAAATCAGATTGAGGTAAGAATGAACCTTTAACTAAAATTGGATGCACTTTATGCCTAACAACTAACTATTTGTACACTTATATATGGTGAACTTGTTGAACCTTGTGTGATTATTTTCATACATCTCTCTTATCCACCATTTTATTTATCACTTTAAACACCATTCTCAACCTTCCATATTCTCTTTGTTTTTACTTATTTTCATTTCCATTCTCTACACACACACACACACACACATCGCATTGTAAATACATTTCACACACACCATTCTCACCTTTCCACATTCTAATTACATGCTTACAATTAACACTAGAACTTGAAATGGTTGACGAATCACACCTCCCTGCGGAACGATACCCTCGTTTGCCGCTTTACTAGTCTTTGGCTAGTTTAGAGCACATTGCGTAGGAAACCCTCTTTTAAATGAAACAATCTTTTAATCCTCACGATTTCTTAATGACGGAAAAAACGAGTGTCATTCACCCAAAGCAAGGCTGATCCATCTCTCTTCATTTATCACCATGTTGACCATGTTCTTTACTTGTTATTATATATTGATGACATTGTATTGACATGTAGCCATACTGAATCCATTAATCAATTTGTATAGTCTCTTGGTCGTGAGTTTGATGTAAAAGACTTGGGTTCCTTACGTTACTTTCTCGGTCTTGAGGTCTTTCCACATTCGCATGGATTACACATTTCTCAGGTAATATACACATTGGATCTTCTTCATCACAGCAACATGATCGAATGCAAACCATCTTCCATACCTCTTATTGCCAATGTCTGACTCTCAAGTACTGATGGTGTTCTTCTTGACAATCTAATTGAATTTCGTCACTCAGTTGGCTTACTACAATACTTGACCTTGTCTCGCCCTGATATTGCTTTCACCGTTAGCATTGTTACCCAGTTCCTGAGTGCACCACATCAGCCTCACTTAGTTGCTGTCAAACGAATCATTTGATATCTTATGGATTCTCTTGACCAATACATTATTATCAGTCCCTCTCTTACACCACTTATCATCCGTGATTTTTCTGATATGGATTGGGCCGGTTGCCCTGACACTCGCTGTTCTACCACTGGTTACCTCATTTTTATAGGTTCCACTCTTATTTCATGGTGCTCCAAAAAGCAACCCACTGTTGCACGATCCAGTGTTGAGTCAGAATATGCTCCTTGGCACATGTGTTCGGTCATTTATTATATTTGTTTTTAGTCCCTATTTCTCCAGTCAATTGTTTGTTTCTCGAGTTATTTAGGGTTCTAATTTGTGTGTTTGAGCATTTTCAGGATTGTTGGATCCAAATGATGTGTTTGCAAAATTTCAGAGGAAAAGAGCAATTTAGCAGGTTTGAGGGACTTTTCAGCAATTGTCGCACCTGTGCTCTCATGACCGTTGTGAATTTTCAAAGAGGTATCCAAAGCGTTCCAAGGACAGAGGCTACCGCCTTGCCAACCGCTGCAAGTTGCGCTTTGAAAGCCACAACGCTGTGCATTAACGTGAAGACCGCTCTGGCTTCTAGAGCGATACTCACAGTGGTTTGGCAAATTCACTTGAATATTGGATTTTTGATCACATGCCCGATATTGGTTGATATAAATCCATGAAGAAATTAGAATTTTGCTCTCTCACTCGTTCTTGGACCACATGCCATTTCACAACACACCACATAATTCTCTCATCCATCTTAGACATAGAAGATTTGCAAGACGAAGAATACGCAACATCGAAGATCTGATCAATTCATTGGAGGTCTCTATGAGTTTAATATATTACTTCTCTTCTCTTGTTATTTCCGTTATGTGTAACTAATTTCATACTAGGGAATCAATGTGAACCGCTATGAATGCTCTTTGTTAGAATTGACTATATTTTCTTAATTCAAGTTTTGATTCATTCAGTTCATCCTATGTCATAATTCTTTATTCTTGTTAATGCATGTTAATATGCTCGACATGAATTTAGGGCTTTGATAATTTAATGATTGAGTTTAGAGTGTGTTACGTCACGTACTCTCAATCACTCTTCAATTGAATGGGTAAAACTAATTTTAGCATGTTTATATGCACGTAGGTTTTGGTTCACTTGTTCGTTCACTTAATGGGTTCTCGGTTGTAGTTTACACATCAAGTTTTGAGGTAAAATATAATTGAGAGCACTTGATTCATCCCATGATCATACGGTAACTATCATACTTAATTTAAGAACGAACCTTTAACTTGATTAACATCTTTTATCAAAGTCAATTCGAAATATTGAGTAAACATAGTTGGGGAGCATTGATGACCTAGTTTTCTCACTTCTTGATCACATTCACATTTTCTTGATTAACTACTTTCTTAGATAATTCATTCTTAATCAATCAATCAAAAATCTCTTGGACAATTTCACTTGCTTAGCTTTAATTAGAATTAGTTATAATTAGTAAATCACTTTCCTCGTGGGAATAATCTCTACTTATCGCTGTACTTATCTTATGATTCTTGCACTTGTGAGTTAGGTTTTTATAACACGATTTTATCCATCAACATGCTTGTGCTGAAACCGAATGGGTCAATTTCCTTATTCATGAGCTGGGTTGTCCTATTTCTTTTCCTACATCACTATACTGTGACAACATCAGTGCCACATAGCTTACTGCAAACCTAATTCATCATGCTCGCACTTGCCATATCGAATTGGATTACCATTTTGTTCACGAGAAGGTTGCTCTTGGCAACCATCAGGTTCTTTTTGTCCCATCTGATGATCAAATTGCTGATCTTCTAACCAAGGGCCTCCGTAAACGGTGTCATCTTCAGTTTACAAGCAAACTTGTTCGTCCACGGCTGTCCAATTTGAGGGTAAGTAGCACGCAATTAACTCAAGTTAACTCTATGATTCCGCAATCAACTCAAGTCAACTATATGATTCCTACATTATAGGACTAATCACCTACAATCATGTATATGCTATAACTATGTTAGTTTTCCTTATTTGATATTACTAGGGCTTCTATGGTTTTCAATATTCCGCACATATATATATATATATATAGCAATGTAATATGTAATATTTCAATCATGCAATATATTTCTATATGAACAAATTAAAAAGACTCTCTATTCAATTAAAAATTATTTTCTTTACTTGAGTGTTTGAGAAATGGGACACGACTCAAACTTACGATCTCTGTGAGAGGTATATCATGGGATATATCGCTGGATTAATTTCTCATTTGGTCGTAGTCCTTTCATGTCTTAATTACTAAGAACATCTCCAATGTAAGTGTGACTTGTGAAAAAAAGATATGCCACATAGGATAAATAGACGTTATGTTAATAAATCCAACCGTGCATATTCAACCTCAAGCTGACGTGACAAAAAAAAAAAATATTAGACGTTGTCAATATGATCGTCCACTTTCAGACGGTCTGTTGTACAATTATTTTTTAGGTTGATTCAGCAAATATTTAAAATTGACAAAAATATGGATACGTCATTAAAAAAAATTGTGTTTTAAACGGAAACATTTAAGACTAAATTTTGAGTTAATTGTTTATCAAGTTTATTTTTATACCACATAAAAATTAAATTTCTTGACATTGTTGTCATGTCAACAACTATTGATAAGCAAACAATTTTTGTATCAAAGATGCTCTAAATAAATAAATAAATAATAATGAGCTTGATATTAGAATCCAAATTATGAAATTAAATAAAACAGAAAGATTATCTCACCCTCCTATTTAATTTTATTTTTCATATCAAATACAAAATTCTGTTTTCCACTCTCCTACAGACCTACCAGTATACCACCCTCAATCATTCAAAAATGGCAGACAAGCTCACCAACTCACAGATTCTCCTCCTCTTCTCCAACTTACTCCTACTCACTGTCGCCGCCAACACCGCCTACCCGATTATCCCGGGTACCGGCGGCTCTGAATGCTCCCTCTCCGACGACCTCACCCCGATCCGCCGAGAAGTCTACGACGGCGGCAGAATATTCGACATCAGCCACCGGTACACGACGGACATGCCTACCTGGGAGAAAGCGGAGGGGTTGGGTCAGTTCCTGTGGCTACCCAAAAGCATAAAAAACGGCTCTCACGCCAACAATTCTGAGATGAAGCTCCCAACTCACACAGGGACCCACGTCGACGCGCCTGGTCACGTCTTCGATCACTACTTCGATGCTGGGTTCGATGTTGATACTCTCGACTTGGAAGTGTTGAATGGTAAAAAAATCTCTTCTTGTGGTTGGATTCTTGGTGGGGTTTTTGTGAAACTAATTTTGTTTTGTTTTGTTTTTATGTGTGTAGGTCCTGCTTTGTTAGTTGATGTTCCAAGAGATAAGAACATAACCGGTATGTTACTTCTATTGCCATTTTTACATTCATGAAATGAAAAATGAAATTTTACTTTGCTGTTGAAGGCCTTTTCGAATTATTCAAGGAATGCTAAATAAGTGTTTTGGGGGATTTTTATACTAGTATAGAATCTATAGATAGTAACCGGTATGTTACTTCAATTGCCATTTATGCATTCATGAAAACTGAAATTTTACTTTGCTGCGTGTCGATTGAATGCCTTTTCAAATTATTGAAGGAATGCTAAATAGGTGTTTGGGGGATTTTTATACTAGTATAGCTGTATAGATAGTATTGATGCCAAATTTTTGTCCATTTCTTCAATTGTGTTGGTCCTTTTTTTTAATTTTTTTTAATTTTTTTTTTTAATTTTTTTTTCTCTTAGGTATCTGGTTCTAACTTCTGGGTTTTTGTTCTTTCCTTCTTTTCTTTCTTATATGCTATGTGCCATGAATTAAATCTATATTCATTATTGTCTTTACTCTTTAGTGATTTGTGCCATAAATTATATCTATATTCCTTATTGTCTCTAGTACAACAGAAAGAGAAGCAAATAAATGTAGTTTTTTTCTATCTTTTTTCACCCCACCAAAAGCTTTGGTAAGAAATTTATATGATGACACCCTTTCTCTGTGGATACCTTGTGTATTTTGTGTCTAAAAAAGTGTCTCTAGCTTGGTTCAAAAAGTTTTAAGTTAAAAAACAGTAACCTTTCTTGTGCCTAATGTGTATATACCTTGTGTATTTAGAGAGAGTTTTCTTTAACCTGCTGAATAATATACTTTATAGCAGTGTGAAATGAATAGAGTATATACATATGACAAATAACATAATGTTTTTCTTGTATTTTCCTCTAACTTTTGTATCCATTAGTTTATAATAAAGGTTATTTCTTGCAGCTGACGTAATGGAGTCCTTACACATTCCTAGGGGTGTACGTCGTGTGCTTTTTAGAACATTAAATACAGACAGGTAAATCATTTAATCATTTTGCCATTAGGGTGAATTCTTTAAACATTAAGGTGTACCATTTTAATACTCTGTTCACTTTCAGGAAGCTAATGTTTAAAAAGGAGTTTGACACAAGCTATGTGGGATTTATGAAAGATGGGGCAAGGTGGTTGGTAGAAAACACTGACATTAAACTTGTTGGTAAGATATATGCTGTCGTCGATAGGTTTAAGCTATATATCTATGGCATGCCTTTCTTTACTTTTTTATGCTGTGTCAAGTTGTTGGCATTCATTTAAAATATCAAACTTCATATTTTCTATATCTAGTTATGAAATATAAATGATTATTATTGTTAACTCAGTTGCATCACATTTTCGTTCATTATTTATGCATAAGAAGATACAATTCTTTCAGTTTCATGTCACACAGCCTCAAATCTTCTTGCTTTTCCTTTTTTGAATGTCTTTTGGGATTTATTTCTAATAATCAAGTGATAATTAATTATATACCGTGTTCCGTACTTCCGTGTCTAGAAATTATTAGGGAAAATTGTTGGAATATAGCCATTTAGTTAATCAAGAGTGAGAATAATTGTTGATCGCGCCTAAACGCATGAGATTCTTTATTAATGCAACTAAGCTACAAGTACAATATGTATTGACTATTGTAGGAATCAATATTTAGACAGATAAACCTCTTCATCTGTGCGTGTGTTATTCCTTTTTGGGTACCATCCAGATCGTAGATTGTCACAAACTGAACAATAGTAGGGAAAAACTTGAATAATTATAGCCCAATCTTTGCAATTGATGAACTCAAATCAAGATCTCATAAATCATAAGATTTCCACATTATCAATTGTGATTGGCTGCACCATACTTGAGCTCATCGAGGCTTGAATCATGTTGACCATTAACCAATAATTCAAACAAGAATGAGAATAATCACTGATCATGCCTAAGGCCCTAAACACATTAAACCACAAATAAGACACAATCTGTATTGAAAGTTATGTAGGAATCAATATTCAGACAGCTGAATCTCTTCACCTATGGATATTATTATCCTTTTTTAGGACAATCTAGAGGGTAGATTTTCACAAACTGAATGAGAGTAGGGACAAACTTGAATAATTGTGGCCAATCTGTTAGGGGCTATTTGATGTACGCAAATCAATATATCATACAAAATTTCCACATGATCGGTTGTGATTCCATACTTGATGATTCTTGATCACTTACCACACCATTTATGTTATTACTTTTTCTATCAAAATTTTGAGAAAGCTAAAGAATCCTTATCCACTATTTGTCATGCGAGGAAATCTTTCTAGTAGCACTGTCATATATGACTGATTGTTAGACTTATTAATACTGTGCATCTATCACATTCAAATGTAAGTCACATGATCAACTTATCATGTCCTAACTGTCTGTAGTTGGTTAAAGTAATGGCGACTTGCGAAATGCTAGCATCCTAACTCATCTGTAACTCTGCCATTGTGCCAACATCTGTGTCCTTTCTGACATTGCCAAATGGTTGTTCTTTAATCCACATCCCTCTTGACACTGCTACTGTCTTCAATGTACAGTCTGCATGTACCATTATGTTCTAATTAGTGTTTTCATTGTCGGTACACCGGTTATTTCAACAACATTTCTCATTTTGGTTCTTATGCATCCTCATCATATGTGTTCATCAACTAACTTCTAGGATGTTATTCTTTGACTTATATCCATGATAAAGGCATAGGGATGGAAAAGACCAGCAAAAGAAAAACTAATAAACACTCTGAAATAACTCTCTATATTCAATATGCCCTTTAAAGACTCATATGAGATTATTCTGAGCGAATAGCAAGAACTCCTACAGAGTTCTATCTGGACTAGAACTCAAATTTAAATTTTATATTCATTCAAAGATATTTATTTATCTCCATCCCTTTATATGATAGTTTGAATATCATTAATAAATCTGCTATTCATTCCCATTTGAGTCCACTTGAGTATTTTCAGAGCGTATTAAATTTATAGAGTAATTTCAGAGTGTTTATTAGTTTATTTCAACAATCAACATACAGGAAAAGTTATACAAATGTGCAAGTTTGAAGGCCATGGGAACTACTTTGACTTTGCACTTTTCCATCGCACATTACATTTTCATCTTCAAGAAGTGTAAAAGTTTAACCCATGATGACTTCTTCCTATCTGTGGCTCTGTGCCTACTCTATTTTGTTAACTCTGATGCATATGCATTTATTACCTACTTTTCAGTTTATGACTGCTTCAGTTTACATATTTCCTTAGGTGATTTCCCATAAACTCTATGCATAATATAGATATGCTTTTAAGCCAAATTTCAAAATTTACTTGAAATTGCATTCATTTCTTTCAGCAACACGTGTTGTTTGAACACTTCATTGGAGTATCTCCCTCTTTACGGTGTGTACATTTTTGTGATGTTTTCTTGCAAAAGATTGACACACTCTATTGTTAATTGTAGGAGTTGATTACTTGTCTGTTGCTGCCTACGATGATTTGCTTCCATCTCATTATGTTTTCTTGGAGGGCAGGGTAAGAAAATATTTTATGATGCTTTAGTTTTTTTTTTTTTTCATAACTAGAATTAGTGTTTCCCTACCAGTATTGCTGGCTGCTGATTAAACATTACTCCCAATTTCAAAAAGAATCATTGATTGGTTGACAGTGTATATTTTCTGGGCTAAGGAAACTGATTGTTAGATTCATAGGGAAAAAAGTAGTGTCAAGAAACTCATAAGTCAGAACTAACATTAATCATCTTCTTCAGGAAATCATTCTTGTAGAAGCCCTTAAACTCGATGACGTCCCAGCAGGAATGTATTCCGTCCACTGCTTACCGCTGAGGTTGCTCGGTGCTGAGGGATCACCAATAAGATGCATTCTCATAAAATGATGTTTTTTCCCCATGTGAGTTCTCAAGTATTTCAATTTACCTTAACACTTGATAGCCTATGGTTTTCTAGAATTATTTCTGCCATATAATGCAAAATCAATATTTTTCACATGCCAATAACATTTTCTTTTTATGAGAACGGATGTACGGTGTCATCATGCTGAAGTGGTACGCCGGCCTAATAAAAATACTGTCAATGTATACATCTAGTCTAAAAAACCATCTATCATGCTGAGGTTGAGAGAATTAGGAAGAAGATTTCAAATATTATTAATTCATACATGGCAAACTTTTATTAGATAAGCGTCCAGATAACGCAGTACACCCGCTCTATTGAAGATTTTCCTATTCTTAATGATGCTTGCCTTTCGGTATGTAGATGAACTGGAAATAATCATGATGGTATGTTTCTCATGCAAGTTGGTTAATTGTTGCAGGAAGCAGTGATACAGAGTCAGGAGGTGTTACTTGAATGGAATAAGACATTGTATATAAAGGTTTCACAATTAAATGGTAGATTATGGGTGGATGGAACAGCAAAGATATTTAGCAGAGTTCAATATTAATTTATGTCCTTGGGTTGGGTTATCATGAATAGCATATTTTGAACACTTTTTGTAAACCTAATTTTCTATTGTCTTTTTTTTTTTTTTTTTTTTTTTTTGGTTGAAATATTACAATAAATTCACACCAACCAAGCCAAAGGTTTGTTAGGACTTGCCGAGTATTTACTCCTATAACGGGAGATATCTACATTGGGTATAAAACTCCTCTTTACATGCTTGCAAAATGCGTTTGCTGAGATTCGAATCTCCACCACTAATCTGGAGATGTGAACTAACAGATATACTAAGAAATGATGGGCTAGTTTTCTATTGTTATGGGTGGCTTTTGAGTTTGGACATTACTACTATTATTGGCAATTGGGTCATGTTGGATATTAGTCTTTGAATTCTAACTTAACAGTCCATAAATATTAAATATTTGAAAGAAAAAAAAAAAAAAAAAAGGGAAAAACGACATATTATATGTGGTAGCCAAAAATGATCTTTGGGTCCAAACATTAAAAGGTTCAAACCTTTTTGTTGGAACCAATTAAGGCCCACACATAACGGGTCGACCTAAGGTTTATATTAGCAAGATTTGACAGTTTCATCACTAAGAACAAGCTTACTAGCGTTGTGAAACTCTGTTTATAAACATTCCGGCCATCGAAACCAAGTTTGATTCTCAATCACGATTCAAGCATAACACACGTTTAGCCCAAGCGCACCTATGGCTAAGTATTCGACCCCCATTTTTACTGTTCTTTATATTCGCTTTTTCTATCTGTTCTAAATTCTTTTGTAGGTTTTGTAAAAAGACAACGTGTGTCGTTCGCTAGACTAACCCTTGTGCAAGTTTACAAGAGAAGACGATATCCCCTATTCGACAGATTCGACCAAGTTGCCTTGGCTCTAATACAAATTCGACTCAATCCACATAAACCGTATGACGACCCCTTACACTATACATATCATTTATAATTTTTTTTTTCTCGGTAGATCATGTATACGAGATGAATCTTTACCATTACCAATATGTATATATTTTTTTTCTGTACATTCACACCAAAGTTTAAAACGTTATTCCATCAGATAATATCTGTTACATTCAATGCAGTTAGAATCAATACAGTAATTAGAAGAATTAAAAGGGTTTGAAATTTTTTAAGAAAAAAAAAAATTGAGAAGGAAATAAGGATTCAGGAATGGTAACTTTGTTATGACTTCTTTTCAAGGCTTACGTGGTCACAAAACAACCATCTCTCTACGCTTTCATCTCACTCCACAATCCACATTCAATCATTCACCAACTTCAGTAGTGTGTGGGAAACTGGGATTGCTTCACCAATTTCAGTAGCTGAGACTATCCAATATAATTGGGTTTCGAATCTCTCTGTAAATATTTTTTTTAATAAATATTTATAGGGATAATGTTATGAGAGTAGACATTCAGACAACATATGTGTGAGAACGATATGTCAGAGTAGATATCGCATTTGTCACGGGTGGAGATATAAAATTTTGTTTGGGGCCAATGTAGTCGATGTTTTAAAAGGTGTGAGGTGGTTCAAGATGTTTGTACTAGTGAGGCAAGCGAACATTAAATAATACAAATAAATTTAAAAAATAATTTAAAATATGTGAGATTTGGGTAGATTGTTGTTCTTTTTTTTTTTTTTTTTTTTTAGGCAAATGTGTTTTTCTGTTTTTTTTTTTTTTTTTTCCGAAGGGGCGTTGTCATTCAATGAGTGTGAGTGACCAGCTAGGGCTTTAAAATAATAATTCTAACATAGACAACCTGAAAACGATAAGTTTTGTAAAAAAAAAAAAAAAAGTCTTAATTCAAAAGTCACAGTTTCACCACCAAAAACCAAATTGATATGTAACCAAAACTCGCTGCTTCACAACTAATAACTAAATTGATATGGCACCATCTCACCACCTTCAATCGGTTCGGCCTCAAGGCGGCCGCCTCGACCGATTTTTAAAACATTGTAGTAAAATACAATAGTTAGGGGGTCAAAGTAAAATTTTATAAAATTTAAAATTAAATATATAAATTGTCCGAAAGTTGATCTATCGACGACCAGCTAGTGGTCGTAGTCAATCTAGTAAGCAAGAAATAAAACCATTTTCACTCACTGTTCCAAGAACAAACAGACAAAGCTTCAAAGCATGGCCACCACTACCACCATCAACTCTCAAATTTCCTTACTTCTTATTCTCTTCACTCTAGCGATTCTCAACGACTGCTCGCTGTCTGACAACGAACTGATCATCAAGCCGATTCGTCGAGAGGTGTACGGAAACGGCCGCATATTCGACATCACCCACCGCTACACCACCGGTTTGGTGGGTCTCGGCGAGTTTATATGGCTACGCCAGAGCATGAAGAACGGCTCCCTCTACAACTTCTCCGAATTGAAGCTCGCGGTACATACCGGAACTCACGTCGACTCTCCTGGCCACATGATTGATCGTTATTTCGATGCCGGATTCGATGTCGACACCCTTGACTTGGACGTCTTGAACGGTAATTAATCTAATTAATGGATTGTTTCGTTTAATTAACATTATATATGTTGTTTCATTACTGTTTATGTGATTGAATCTTTGGTGGGGTTTTGATATTTTTTTTTTTGTCTTGTGTAGGTCCAGCATTGGTAGTTGATGTTCCTAGAGATAAAAACATTACTGGTATGCAATTTTTATTTTGCTCTTTTTTTTTTTTTGAATTATGGAAGTGATACTAGATAGCGATTTGGGTTATTTATTTATTTATTTTATAGATTAATTTTAATGTTTGTGAATGTTTATGAAACCAATAAGAGCAAATTGAGGCTTGAAGTTCTGTTTAGCACTTGCTTCTTTTTTTTTGTAGAACCAAAGAATTAATGGCATGTAGCCGATTAGAAGGTGCAAGTAGGACCAGGTACCTACAAGAAAAAAAGGGCCAATTACTATTAAGAAAGATGAGATGACAGAAACTGGTATCATATTGGTGTTGCAATATTCTAATTACTAGAATGTTATGGCCTATTCTTGAGGCAGAGCTGTTCACAAACTTAATTAGTCTCAAACCGAAAATTAAATTCATCTAAGAGCAAGGTAGACTAGAGATAGAAGGAGAGGAGAGGAAGGAGAAGGAAGGGAGTGAAAACTGCTTTTATTGCATTTGTTTAACACAACTTCTGGAAGAGATTTGAAAGGATCGGCTTTCCTTCAAATCCATCAAAAATCTTCATTCCATGAACAGAAGTAAATATAAGAAAAGTAAAGAAATCACATATTTCAGCAACATTGATTCAATTTTCCTTCCCCAACAAACAACTTTTGTGAGAAATTTATATGATGACACTCTTTCTTTGTTTATATATAAAAATTGCCTCCTTCCTGACTTTTCTGAGAAGCTCTTATGGCTATAAAAGACAGAGGGTACCTCGTTTAGCATCCCTTCCTATTTGAGAAGCATATTTTTTACTAAAATTTGGCTGTTTTGAACTAAGCTAATTTGTCATAAGTTTGAAAACGAAATTTTGTGTGTGCATATATACCTGCTGGATAATGTACTTTATAGCAGTTCTAAATGAATCAAGTGTAGGTACATATGACAAGTGACAATAATGTTTTGTCTTCTATTTCTCTTTAGCTCTTGTATCCATTAGTTTATAATAAAGGTTATTTCTCACAGCTGAAGTAATGGAGTCCTTACACATTCCCAAGGGAGTAAGTCGTGTGCTTTTTAGAACATTAAATACTGACAGGTAATTCATTTTATTATAATCTCGTATTGTCATTACGCTGAACGCCTGAACCATTTTAACATATTATGGTGGTCCATTTTAATATTTTGTTCAATTTCAGGAAGCTTATGTTTAAAGAGGAGTTTGACACAAGCTACGTGGGATTCATGAAAGATGGGGCAAGATGGTTGGTAGAAAACACTGACATTAAACTTGTTGGTAAGATATATTTAGTCTTCGGTGGGTTTCAGGCACCTTTATTAACCTTTATATGATGTGACAAGTGATTGATTTTTAATTTTAGTTTCAAACTTGTGTTTCATATCTAGTTATGAAAATTAAATCCCTCTTGATACGACTTCAGTCTTTGCTGTATAGTCTGCACATACCATTATGTTCTGATCTTAATGTTGTCATTAGTGCTTGTTGTCACTGGCCATCTCAAGAATGCTTCTTATGTTGCTTCTTATCTATCCTCATCACCTGTGTTCAACAACTAGCTTTTAGGATGTAATTTTTTGAATGATATCTATGAGAAAGGCACAGGATGGGTTGTTTATTGCGCTTTATTTTGTTATTAAATATCTACCAGATTTTTTTTTTTAAATGTACAAAATTGAAGGCCATGACAGCTGCTTTGACATTATCATTACATTCCTCCTATGTTACATTGCATCTTCAAGAAGTGTAAGAGTTGAAGCCATGACCCCTCTTTCCTATCACTGCTTACTCTATTTTGTCAACCCTGATTCAAATGAATTATTTGGCACCTACTTTTAATTTTAATACTCCTTTGGTTTACGTATTCCCTTAGGAGATTCCCATATATGTAGATATGTTTTTATGCTAAATTTTCTCTAACTAGTTCTGCTACCTTCAGAATATATTTGAAACTGCAATTTTGCTTTCAGTCATGTGTTGTTGGGACACTTCATTGGAACATCTCCTCCTTTCTACTGTGTATATTTTTGTGACGTTTGCTTGCAAGAGACTGACACTATTGTTAATTGCAGGAATTGATTACTTGTCTGCTGCTGCCTTTGATGATTTAGTTTCAGCTCACATTGCTTTTCATGATAACAGGGTAAGAAAATCTTTTCTGATGCTTTAGTTATTTCTTTTTTTTTATTCATAACTACAATTACTGTTCCCAATTCCAAACTATTATTGCTGGCGGCTGAATAAAATATTGTACTCAATTTGGAAAAGAGTCATTTGATTAGTCAATAGTTGAAGTTCATATTTTCTTGGCATATGTAAAGGAAATTGAGTGTTTTGAGTTCAGAGAGAAAAGTAGTGTTGAATTCTCATTAGTCAGCGCCGACTCTTGTCATCTTCTTCAGGAAGTCATTCTCGTAGAAGCCCTTAAACTCGATGACGTCCCGGCAGGAATCTATTCTGTCCACTGCTTGCCTCTAAGGTTGACCGGTGCTGAGGGATCGCCAATAAGATGCATTCTCATTAAATGATGCTGTTCCCATGTAAGTTATGAAGTATTGCAGTTTACCTTACCAATAGCCTATGGTTCTTTCAAAAAAAAAAAAAAAATTGATAGTGTATAGTTATCTGAAATTATTACCGCCATTTAATGCAAAACCAGTATTTCATATACCGATAACATTCTTTGTGAGAAAGCTACAAGTTAATACTACCAATATATAAATCTAATTTAAAACTTCTTCAATGATGGCGATGGTAGAGATTAATACAAAACGTGGTACACCTATCTTATTGAAGACTTTTCTATTCTTTACCGGTGCTTTGCCGTTCTCTGTCTTATGTGACGTTTATTAAGTGAAAACTAAAAATAATCATGATAGCATGTTTGCTCATACAAGTTGGTTATTCTTGCTGGAAGCAGTGATAGGGTCAGGAGGAGTTGTTCAATGGAATAAGAAACTGTGCATGAAGTAAATATGTAAAATAGATAGCAGATTGTGTATCCATGTAGCAGCAGAAGTGCAGTATATTCTTAAACATAAATATATGTATATACGTTTTTCCATCAATAACATGTTAGTCACTTGTTGGACATGGGTTCTTTACTGTTTTTTCCCTTTTGGTGGCATTTTATTTATCATTTTGTTCTATACATCCAAAACAAATCTCGGTAAATAGTCCCTGAGTTGCTATTCCCATCGTGTGCTTTTCAGAACATAAAATACTGATAGGTATTTACAGAAGCAATATTTTTGTTCATGCTTGATCATACGATCATTGGTTGATCTGTTTAAGGAGGCAATCATAGTAGTGCACTCTGCTCTGTTATTTGATGCTTTTGGAATCTTGATATGTAACATGTACAGCAGTAGCTGCTGTATGCCTGTATCCTTTTCAATAAAAGTAAGTTCTTGCTACATAAAATTAGCTCCTGGAGGTGTGTTGTGTAAAACATGACCTTGCAAGGTCAGACTCATAAAAGATAGTTGCATTAAGGTCATCTGGATTGATTCAATATGATTTTCTAGTATCTATGTTCACAGTATTATGTAACTATGTAAATGTAAATCAGACATTGTTATTGTTAGATCTGTAGGTTGATTTGCTGCTGTTTATATATTATGTTTTCTCTCTACCCTAGTACGACCCTGAATGCAACTCCTAACACAATAGAACAGTCTCCCCACAGTTAACGATTTAATAGGCAAAGTTGAGACTCAAACCATTATAATATTTAAGACATCAATTTATGGAATTTATGATACGTTATCATGCCTCTACACATGTCACGTGGAGACAATTGTCTAATGCCATAACACACGTTAGATGTCTTTACCGTGTAATGTGTGCAATGAATAAGAAATCTAGATAAAGAGAGGAGAGAGGATTCGAACTCAAAATCTCTTGGCTTTGATACCATTGAGAAACAAGTAAATCTAAAAACTTAAACTAATAGGTAATAACTCATATATAGTATTTGAAACATATGTTGATGAGATTTATGATACGTTTAGACATGCCTCCGGTCTGGTTCGGTTTTGGTTCTTGGTTCCGAACCGGCTGTTCCGATTCCCCGGTTTTGGTGCGGTTCTAGTGTTTCTATCAAGTTCAGTTCTTATATATATATATATATATATATATATATATATATATATGTTTTAATTATTATTATTTTAACAACATAAAATTATTCGACATGTAAATTTGTAAATGCACTTTATTGGGTAACCTGAAATTAAAATAAAATAAATATATGACAAACTAAAAAAAAAAAGAATTAAAATAAAACTAAAAAAATGTAAAATTGGCATTGCAGTTAATTTTTACCACAATTAAGTTGCCTACGTATCCTCTTGGGGTTTAGAGGAATTAAAGGGCACATAATTCTCTTACCTTTTATTGTAGGTTCGGTGATGACGTGATGTGAGGTGGCACCATAACTAATCGCTGCCATCCGTTCCAATGGTAGGGGTATGTCGGTCATCATCGAAGAAATCATAGGGTGCATCTTGATCAATTTATTGTTGTTTGTTTTGCGCCTTGGTCCAATCATCAACAAAAGCTTGTATCTGAATTGATTTTGGACGTAAAAGCGAACATCTTGCGTCCAGAATATTTCCACCGGCGTTAAATTCTTGTTCCACAGCCACTATAGAAACTGGTGTTGAAAAAATTTGTTTAGCTATAGTAGCCAAGATTGGAAAGTACTTTTCATGCTCATTCCACTGGTGTAGGATATCAAATTTTTTAACATTTGTGTTTCCCATAAACTCAAAAGAGGTACTTAGATAACTTTCAACCTCGGAATACGAGGTCGAGCTTGATGAAGAAAAACCTCGTAATTTTTTATTTTTATTTGGATAACAGTTTATACCATAACCCTATTAATCCGGAAGATGATGGGGAATGAGATACATATTGAGTTTGTGGAACATCTATGTTCAGTGATGAACCATAAACTCTAAGATATTCATCATATAAATCATACAATATTGTTTTAATTCTACAAGAAGACTTAGTAACATCATAATCTATTTCTAAACATCAATAATAAACAGTTAGATATTCAAACAAATTTTCTAATCTACAACGTGAATCAAAACACATTGCAATCAAATAAATAGCTGGAAACTCCTTATAATAGTCTAATCATTTTGTTTTCATAGCATTAACGGACTTCCGTAATTCTATATTGGATGCACACTCAGAAAATGCATCAACAATATTAACACTTTCAATAATAAATAAATTAGTTGTAGGATAATAAATATCAAATAAATTGTTAGTAGGCATTATTAAAGACTTTTAAAAAACCACAAATTTTTGCACAAACATCACAATGGTTTGAATAAAGATTAATGTGACTAACATTATATTGAATAAAAGTAACTAATAAATCTCTGTAATCATAACTTTGAGCAAGCAATTTATAAGTAGAATTTCAACGTATTGGAACATCACGAGGAAATCTAATGACATGCCTATCATTTTGTTTATAAAATTTTACCTATACTTTCATTGCAAAAGGATGTTTCCACAAATAATTGAGAGCATATTTAATATGTTTAATAAAATCTTGAAGAATTTATAATCCTTTTTTAACACATAAATTTAAAACACGGCATGCACATCTTTAATGAATAAACTTACCACCAAAATAAGATTTGTATAATTCAATTAAAGAAGGAATAACTGCGGTATTGTTGGAAGCATTATCAATTTCAATTGTAAAATTTAGAGTGGGGAAAATTGAATTGGGTGGGGGTGGCCCAACGGCTTCAACGAATATTTAAAAAAAAAAAAAAAAAAAAAAAAAATCTGGTAAGGGAGCCACCGGTTCCAAAATCGAAACCAGAACCTCCTTGATTCCGGTTCACGGTTCGGTTTTAAAATCGGAATCAGAATTGAAAAACTGTTTCCAATTCAATTCCAAGACCCACAGTTCCGGTTCGATTCCACAGTCGAAACCGAACTACGGTCATATCTAGATAAGTTAACATCACAAAGCAACAGAGATCCGTGGAGCAACAGAGATACCGTGGAATTCCTAACGTAGATAATATTGTTCATAGGTCTATAACGTCTATTATGAGTATACTAGAATGTGTTTGATTTCTCATTTTAACATAAAACCATTCATTTATTTCTATTTGAGGTTGAAGTAATGTTCACATCATCTTTAAAATCGAATCAAAAACCTTATCAAATATACATTTAATATAGTGATCAATTTCTCGGTTTCGTTGCATGATTAATAAGTAATCGATTTTCCATGGTTAAGCATGACACGTAAATTGATGCTAGTGCGTTTCATAGGTAACATAACTAGATCAGTGGCAGATACAGAAATTTATATGAGATGAGACATTTAAAAATAATATTAATAATAATTACAATTAAGATTAATAAGTTTTGTTTTCATTTTTTTTTTAATATTATGAACCGAAGAAGTTTATGTAAAACAAAACCATTTTAAACTTAGTTGAAATTATTTATTTTTTATAATCTTTTCATAATATCCTCTATCAATTTTATTGATAATTGTTTTCTCAATGTGAACGAGCTATCACTATTTTAATTTCTCCAATTTGATTATGTTGTCTAAACTATTTCTATTTATTTACATGTATAAACACATATATGAGCATACGCACGCACAAACACGAAACACACACATGCACGCGCGTGCACATTTACATACTGATGATCCAATATAAAAATCACATATCTTTGATAATACAAAATAACTCAACTTGATATTAATTCATATTTATGATTCCATGGATAAGTTTTGATACAATAAATTTAGAATATAGATTGAAATTTTGATTAAAAAAATATACAATTTGAGATTTAGGAATCATCAATTAGAATATTAATAATAAAATTTTCATAAGGATAATGATATTTTAATAAAAAGAAAAAAAGTTAACATGCATTCAAATATGATAACAATTAAAATAGGAAAAAAATTGATAATAGTTGAGAATGAAGGAAGAAAAATATGAAAAATTAGGTTAATTTATATAATATATTTGTTAAAATTATTATATAAATATAATATAAAATAAAAACTAAATTTTTTTTGAAAAATTTCAGGTGGGGCACGTGCCCCACCTAGTCATAAGCTAGGTCCGCCATTGCCTGCAGCAATTACATTAAATAAAGAATTAGTTTATCAGTATCCACTGGTCGGATGGAAATTGCTAGCCTTAGTGATAAAAAAAATGTTCGATACCTGTAAGATTATTATTGCGTAGGTCAAGGTAATTAAGTTTCGAAAGGGAACCAATTCGTGATGGAATCCTATTGAAGAGCCAACTGAAGGAAGCACGGAAAACTTGTAGGTTTTGAAAACAAGAGAAATTGAATTGACCAAGCTCACCATGTATGCCTGCACGATTTTGATATCAAATATTGCATTGGAACCGAAAGTTAATGGGAGTGTTTACAAATCAGAGTTGCCCAGTGATAAAATATTTGCTTTGAAAAGTTTCACTGTTGGAAAAGTGAGAAGCCATCTTTCGCAACGAGCTTCCAAAATGAGGTTCAAGTACGGTCTAAAATACGACATCGAAATATTATGAAGCTTTATGGTTTTGTTTGCATAGAAAATGCATGTTAACGAGTACATGGAAAGGGAAGCTTATTATGTGCTAAGCTTATTATGTGTTCTATGTAATAATGATGAAGCTATTAAGCTGAATTGTAAAGGGTATAGCTCATGCTTTGTCTTATTTGCACATAATTGCACACCGATAATTGTTCATTGTGTTATATCCACCAACAACATTCAACTAAACACAGAATTCTAGCCGGAACATATAGATATATTGCTCTAGGTGATGAATGGTAGAGAACAAATGTCACTATTTACACAGAAGTGTTACCAGATAAAACACAAACAAACATAATAATAAAGAAAGATAAGATGAAGAGAAGTAATCAATCAAATCACACACAACACAAGAATTTACGTGGACACTCAAATCTGGGAAAAAACCACAGCCGTCGGGATGACAAGAGAAAGTTCCAATATGTAGTAAATTGTTACAACCATACACTCATGATTCTTTCTCTAAATAATACCTCAAACCCGATTACACCCAATGCTCTCTTTGAGATCTCTCTAGTATTTGCTATTTTACTCCACACCTAACAACCTAGTTATTATGGTATATTTATATGAATTACAGAGAGTTTAAGATAAAAGGAAATCATATTCCTATATGTACAAGAATTACTTGTTCCACATAAATATTATTTCCTGTTTATGATAATTCTTCTTTTAAGGAGGAAACTTTTTCTTTCAAGTACAAGACTTTCCTAATCCGCATGAAGACAAACTCTTTTTCCCTTTTCCAATAAGCACAAGAACTTCCAAAAGAAAATACATTTCCTATTTTCGCACAACATTCCTGATCTGGGCAAAATCTGCCGTTACCGCGGTCTGGGTCACGGTTTTTAACCCTTGACCTCAACCATGTAAAGTCACCGAAGTCTACCGCTCAGAATACCGTAGTTGGAGGGGATAGGTTTACACTCTATTATTAAAAATTATTTCGATGCTTTTGTTAAAATCTTGGTGAACATATAAATTAACCTTTAATATAATTGTTATGAGAAAACAATAATCACATGTATGCTTGATTCACCATCCTTAATCTACACAAACATAACAAGAGACAATGTATCTTATATATAAGAATGTTCAATGCAAAGCAAATTTCATAAGTTGTATTTAGAATATTACAATGTAAGTTCACAAATAGAACTTTACAACTTGATATAGAATATTACAAGATACAATGTTAAGTACTTACAAAGATACAAAGAATGTGAGTCAAAGATCTTGTCTTACAAAGATATTGTCAATAAGAATTAATACAAGATCAATTTGATTCAATTAAACAAATATCAAAGAGATAAGGAAAGAGAAACTTGACACACGATATTTTTAATATGGTAAACCTCTGAAGATGAAATGTCCATGGGTTGAATCCACAACCACCAGCAAAAGTTTTTTCACTAGTTAAATAAGAATACACCCTCAAATGTGATCAACTATCTTATATCACAATCTATTGGATTTCTCCCTATATATTCCCACTAGAGAAGAACTTGCATATTCTCTAACCGAGACATATTGCATGCCTTTAGAGAATATCCTTGCTCGAGCCTATAGGAGTCTCACACCTCTTGCCAAGACTTCCCTTGCTCTATGTTGAAGAATCACAGACTTTTCTTGTTTGAACCTATATGAGCCTCACACCCATTGCCAAGTCTTCCACACTTGTCTAACTGGAGCCTCACATCCCTAGACAAGACTTCGCTCAAACTTACTTAGATGCATCACACCTCTTAGCCAAGACTTCCACGTTTTGAATTACTTAGAGCCTCACACTTTTAACCAAGTCTTCTTTTGCTTAGACTTACTTAGAGCCTCACACTCTTAGCCAAGTCTTCCACCTTTTACAAGGCTATGATCTATGTGATGCAAATGATGCAAGCACATTCAACATAGGACATATGATCAATATAAACTATGGAAACTAGAATTAGACAATGATCACACAATGTATGATATTCTAGTTTAACAATCCAAGTGATGCAATCATACAAGATGATGCATGAACATATGAAATGCATGGATCAAGTACAAATCAAGTAGACATAGACTTAATCATGTAAGCACACAAGTCAAATATTGTCTAGTCATAAAATCAATGAATTAAAACCTAGAATATATGAAACACCTAGTACATGTAATTTCTAATTTCATTCACAAAGCTAATACTTGAATAAATCATATTCATGAAGCACAAATTCAAGATATTAGAAACATACAACAAAAATGCTAGAATCACAATATATGATCAATGAATATTCTAGCAAGGTTATTGATCTTAGAATAATTCATTCAAGTCACAAATAACCCTAGATATCAAGCTAAGCACATTACAACTCTCAAACATGTGAAATTCTAGAATCCTAGAAAACTAGTTCACATTTGTCTCTAATTAGACTTGATTAGTTTTGATATGAAGCTATCCTTCTCAATAGCTTTCATCAAACATACATACACATATATAAGAAGAAAACCCAAGGCAATTGAGGATCATCAAAGATTAAATCACAAAGTTTGACTCAATACCTTAAAATCCCGAGCTGGTTCAGTTTTGACAGTGGAACTACTCTAAAACTCGATCAAACAGCTGCAAAATCTTTTGGAAATGGTAGGAGACTTGATTACAAAGATTCTCCAACTTGAATCATTTAATTCGGAGTTCGAATGAGAAAGTTATAGTGTTTGAAAAGTAGGAAAGTTGGAGAGAAAATTTTGCATTTATATTTTCAATTCTCTTCAACTTTTGAACAAGTGAGAGAGATAGGTATTTAAAAGAGATTAGGAGGGATAACTAAAAGAGTGCGGGACCCACTTGAGAGGGCCTTCTTGGCTATCCCTGTGAAGGCGCGTGGCTACCATGGGAGTCCTTCCCCTGGTGGCCACGCGCCTTCACGGGAAGCTCCCAAGTTTGGGTCTTCGCTTTTCTGTTCTTCTCCTCGCGCACCCCTTGCGTTCTTTAACCGTCCTTAGGCCTCCGAACTCAGAATTCGAATCTATTTTTGGATTATGAATCTGTACTCACTTACACAAGAGGAGGGCTATGAAACTTTGACAATTGGATGTGAACTCAACTCGATATACGATGAAGAAGACAATGCATTGTAAAGGAACGTAAAGCTTCGTAACTTCCTAGTTTGAACTCAAAATCAAATGATTGAGTAACCGAAATGACCGGAACTCAACAAAAAATCATTTAAGAACATATTCAAGTTCAAATCACTTACACTTAAACAAATAAACACAAGATCACATAAGTATACAATTTCCTAGACATAGTCCTAATACATGCATTTCTACAGTGTACGTCAATGTGAGTTCAATGCATGAGCATACTAAAACATGTGAATGTGTTATACTAATTTGGCATAACTATGCAAGGACACTTACGAATGAATTGTGTGTGTGTGTGTGTGTGTGTGTGTGTGTGTGTGTGTGTGTGTGTGTGTGTGCACACCTAAGCCTTGTAAGAGGAAAGATGTCTAATTACCTTTGTAGACATTTAGTGTTTTCCTCGAACGAAGGTAACACTTTGCTTGAAACGTTGTCCGGTTTCCTTGAAGCTTGATAAACCATGTAGCTAAGGACAACAACACAATATAAAGCAAATATCGTTTTAATATAGAATAATGCCAACTAATACTCAAAATCCTAACAGTTCTTCTTCGGTCTTCAAGTCTCCCTCAAACACGATCTTCTACTTCCAAATGTTCTCATGACTCCAGGAAGATTCCGCATTGTTTGAATCACATTTCGTAACCATTGGAAATTCAAGCCATACTTGACAATCCTCTCTTATGACGAGAATTCCCAAAACTTGTCTACAATTACAATCCTCATCACCGAGAATCAACATACTCACCACTAGGTATAACCACTTAGGAACATCCATCATAAGATTTCACTGTCACATGTCAAAATTTACCTTGCAGAAATTATGGTGCAACTCCTAACGTTAGGTTCCTAGGGAGTTCGCTCAACCATCGACATCATTGTCCACCACGCACCTTACATCACCTCCTAACCAATGCCCATGAGCAATTGTGAACCTGCTTCAGCAATACATCCTCAATTATGGCAACTAGTAGTCATGTTATGAGGATGTTTTTATGGATATATTGCTCTAGGTGATGAACTACTCCAACATGTGGCATATATATATAGCTCTTTGTTTTGGGAAATAATATTCTCCATAAATCAATTCATGTATGTTTTAGTACATGATTTATGTTTGTCTTTCTCTAGTTAGTAGATGATTTAAAAAATCATTAGGCTATTTAAAAAATCATTAGGTTTGTTTATGTCAAATCAATTAATATCTGTTTTAGTACATGATTTATGTTTGTCTTTCTCTAGCTAGTAGATGATTTAAAAAAATCATTAGGCTGGGGGGATAATCATACACATTTATATATTGATGATCTTTTCATAATAATCTCTATTAATTTTGTCGAAAATTGTTTTCTTTAGGTGTGCGAACATGACTTAAATCCTCTCCTAAGCTAAGTTTTGTCTAAGCTTTTAATAGTCCGGAGACATGTGGCACTCACTCAATTCAATGGTCTTGATTTACTTTTATTTATTTTCTCCTATTTACTTACTTAAACGATAACGTTTGAAAGCTCAATATTTTTTTTTTCAAAATCCCTAACTTTGCGTTTCTTTCTTTGCTCTTTATCCATAGCAGGAAATATCTCATTGTCTCATTCCCTTCATCATCTTCTTCTTCTTTAGCAACAATATCTGGTTTCCCTAACCAACTCACAGTTTTGCATCTTTACCGGTATATATTTGTATATAATTTTTACTTGTTCTGCTCTACTTCGGTTTTTATCTATTATGAGTGAAATTGATGAGCTTGGAGTTGTTATTTGATTCATTAGCAACAAACCCACTTGGTTTTTAATGGTAAATCGATTAATTTGTGTTAATTTTGTTGTGGCTCTTGAATCTTTAGGCATATAAATGTGCTTTTGTTGTTGGGTAGTTTCGGAAAAAAAGAGAGTAAAAGTTTCAAACTTGTAGCTTTTTGTAGAGAGATTAATGTACTTGAAATTGTAGTATGATTCATTAGGAACAACCTCGTTTGATTTAGATAGTGAATTGTTTGGATTCTTACTGATTTGTAGCTATACAATCTTTTTACAGATATAGTGTTGTTGTTGGTTTATTATAAAAGTTTCAAATTCAATGAACTTTGAATTGTAATATGACTCATTAGGTACAACGTCATTTAGTTGAACTTTTTTTTTCTTCGATTCCTCTATTTTGATGTGTCATTTGTTTTCTTTTTTCCTTCAATTTCTCAGTTTGGCTCTGTTATACTACTGTTCAGTTTAAGAATAACTTGTATGTATGAAAACTTTAGGTGCTTGAATAACATCTAAAGTGTTATTTTATTACAATAAGAAGAACTTGATACAAAAGTTTGTTGGCCACATTAAAGGTCTAGTTAACAAATAAAAAAAGAACAAAGAAGATATAATTTTTACAACCAAGAAAACATTCCACATATACACAAGTTCAATTTTGGAACTCCACAAAATTCACATATTGATCCATCACCTAGAAGAAGATGCAATTCGAATGGTATTAAGTTTCTTCTAGCAATGTAGTAACTCAACAACAAAAAATAACCACCTACACAAAATATCATCAGCATCAATAAAACAACATTTTATATGTCCTATAATAGCTGTTCATCTTCAAACAAGTTATATATTAATAAGATGCTTTTATTCATCTTATCTTATCATCTTTGCTTTTTAGTCTGTATGTTAATTGGGCATACAAATACTGAACTCTTTGGAGTTTTCCTATTGTCTTCTGGGGTTTAACCACTGTCCTGTTATATACCAACTGAAACCAACCAAGTAAAAGAATTACTTTCTTTTTTCAATTTGATTTTTTTTCAACAAAATCCCTACTGCATTTGATAAACAATCTCTCATAATATGACCATGTACTAGTTGCATTGAATATCAGCATAACAAAATTAAAAAGAAAAAGAAACAAATTGATTCATCGTTAAAAATGAGGGCACAAACAAATTGAATGAGTTTGTCTAATTTACTTCTTATGCACTCACGTACTATAGTAAACTCAAAATGGTCCTTCAAAACAATAAAAATGAATTACATTATACCAATTGGTTGCTTTTTGGCACAAAATGTTGACAGTGTATGACAATAAATACAAGAAAATATACAACATAAAATTTTCTTTGGTTTGGAGCAATAAAAGTGAACCTATGATGTATATCATGTTCTATTTGGAGATCTAGAGCAATTGATCCACCTCTAGCGCGGTTCCAGCCAAAGCTTCACTACTGATGTTAAGTCATTTTCTATGAAATAATTGTTGTGGCTCTCATCAAATTTCTGGTGCGAGAGAGTATTGACAAATAAATGAATTGCTTTTATTCATTTAAAAATTCCAAACAAAAGATGAAACAGTTGTAATATTCAATGAACATTCTTTTGATTGAATGCTCATTCCAAACAATAGATACATCAATTAGAAATTTATAGGGTTTGAAACTTCTAGGGTTTGACTTCTACGAATTTTGAAGAAATTACAATGAAAACGAGTTTGGATTTTTCAAAAATGACTTGTTGATGAAATCTCTTACCAATTGATTAAGATGGAGTTTCAATTGATCTTAATCTGAGAAGAATTTTGTTCATGAGGAAGAATTTTGTTTCATACATTTATTCTTGAAAATCTTAAAAGCTACTTTTCTTCCTCTGCTCTCCATCCATGGTGGGAAATCTCTCATTGTCTCGTTCTCTTCTTCATCTTCATCTTCATCTTCTTCTTCATCAACAACGTTCATGAGGAAGAGACATAGAGGAAGAAAACGCAAAGTTAGAGATTTTGGAAACAAAAATATTGAGTTATTTTATTTATTTATTTATTTATTTTTTACAATATATACCAATCGGGACCAGGTATTTTTTGAAAGCTTTCGACATTAGTAGGATTCAAGCCGTTGACCTAGGAGTCATTTATCCAAACCCCAAACAAAAATATTGAGCTTTCAAACGTTGTCGTTTAAGTAAATAAATAAGGACCATTGTATTGAATGAGTGCCACATGTCTCCAGATTATTAAAAGCTTAGGTAAAGCTTAGCTTAGGAGAGGATCCTGATTGGTGCGAACAACTGCGAACGACTATCATTCATCCAGTAATCTTCAATTTGATTGTGTTGTCAAAAACTATATCTGTTTGTCCACAAAAGAAAATCGATTATAAAGCTAAACAAATGACTAGAAGCACACGCACACACGGGCACGAAAACATGCGCACACACACACTATCCCGTTCTAAAAATTGCATATCTTTGATAATATAAAATAATTAAACATGTTACAACACGTGTGTGTGTTTCCACCACACATTTTCTTCTTGGCTTATTGAAGAAGCCAATCCATATGGAGGCCTTACATTCTTTGTCTTCATGCATGTTGACTTATGGCAATGTGTGTAGCTTAGTGATTGGATCACTAACTCTATAAATATAAATCCTTTGTAATATTTTTGGACTTCTCATATCAATACAAAACCGAAGCAGTAATTCTTCCCCCTTTTAATATTATTGTTATTCCCTTGTTTCTTCTTCATCGTACTTTCTATTATATTATTTGTTGTTTCATTTTAATTTACAATACGTTATCAGCACAATTCTGTTATTTCTAGAACCTGAAACTTCTGAATTACCACTAGAATCTGAAGTTCCTAGATTTATTTCCAAAACCTAAAGTTGCTGAATTTATTATTACTAGAACCTGAAACTTCTAGATTCTTATTTATTAATTACCAGAACCTGTGGTTCTGAATTTACTTTCTCGTATTTTATTTATTTTTACGCAATTTACTTTCTCACACTTTATTTACTTTTACTTAATTTTTATTTAAGCAATTTGGTCACCCATCTAGAACCTGAAGTTTATGGATTTATTTATTAGTATCGGAACCTGAAGCTTTTAGATTTATTTATTTATTTACAAATATTCCTTTATATATCTGAAGATTTAAATTCCTCGGATTTTTATCAAACCAGAAGTTCTAACTCCAATTGTGATTTTTAGATAACCAGAAGCTATAATAATAGCAAAGCTTGCAAGTTTGAAATTTGCTGTACTAGAAGTGTCTGGGGACAATTACATGTCCTGGGTTATTGATGCCGGATTACTTCTAAAATCAGAAGGCATGTATTACACTATTGAAAATAGAGCCGAGACATATGAACAAGACAAAGCTACATCCATGGTTATTATCCGTCACCATTTACATGAGGATCTAAAAACCCAATACTTAACTGTCACAGAACCAGAAGTTCTATAGCAAGAACTAAAAGACCGATTTGATAACCAACCCGATGTTGTATTACCAAGTGCCAGGTATCAGTGGCAACTTTTACGCTTTCAACACTTTAGATCAATCTCTGAGTATAATTCTGCTTTATTCAAAATCAGTACATAGCTGAAATTGTGTGGTCAAGATGTAACAGAAAACGATATGTTGGAAAAGACGTTTACGACTTTTCATGACTCTAACATGATATTACAACAACAATATGGAGAACGTTGATTATCAAAATATTCAGAGCTAATCTCATGTCTCCTGGTTGCAGAGAAAAATAACGAGCTCTTAATAAAAAATCATAAATCACATCCGACCGACTCTACAACATTCTTAGAAGTGAATGCTAATACTGTTGGAGGACATAATCGCGGTCGTGGTCTTGGTTATGGTCCCTACCGTGGTCATGGTCCTAGCCGTGGTTGGGGTCGTGAAAGATCACATGGTTATTTTGGTTTGGGTGATTATATGGTTATTTTGGTTCGGGTGGTTATAATCAAAATTATGAAAACACTCTCCGGAAGTAGAATGTTTATAAGGCCAAACCAAATAAAAGGAAGAGTATCCAAAAAGGGCCTAAGAAAGTTGATAGCATTTGTTTTAGGTGTGGCTGCCATAATCATTGGTCACGTACATGCCGCACACCTAAACATTTGGTTGAGCTTTATCAAGCCTCCATCAAAGAAAAGGAAAAGGGAAAAAATCCTGAAACCAACTTCATGAAGGTTTCAGATTTTATGGATATCACTCAGTTTAATGTTTCTGATTTCCTGGATGATCCAAATGATAAAGTGAGCACTTCAACTGGTGATAGAAATGTCCATACAAATTAAGTACTGTTTGTAATATTTTTTTGTTATCATGTGAAATGTTTATGTTCATATTCTTTAAGTAATATATACTTTTGATCACTCTATATGATATGCATTTTATTCTCTTTTTGTGTGGATAAACATGTCTTTATACGATAAGGTGGGTGATATTGAAAAGCAAGGTATAAGAGATATATGTCTTACCGATAGTGCAACTAAACATGCGATTCTACGGAATCAGAAATACTTTCTGAATTTAACCTTACTTAAGACAAATGTTAATACAATATTAGGTCCAGCAGATGTGATAGAAGGCTCAGGTAGAGCCATGATATTGTTACTAAACAATACTAAAATATGTATCAATGATGCTTTATATTCAAGTAGATCTAGAAGAAATCTACTTAGTTTCAAAGATATACAGTGTAATAGATATCACATAGAAACTATAAATGATGAGAATATTGAGTATCTGTGTATTACTTCTCATAATTCAAGTCAGAAACTCATTATAGAAAAGCTGCGTGCTTTATTATCTGAATTATATTACACTCTTAATAGAGATGTAGATGCAATTATGAACCAAAAGTTCTCAGACCCAAAAATATTTATGCTTTGGCATGACCGTCTTGGTCAACCATGATCTACAATGATGCGTAAAATTATTGAAAATTCTCATGGACATCCATTAAAGAACCAGAAGATTCTTTTATCCCATGAAAATTTATGTACTGCATGTGGTCACCTAGGATCCACAATGATGCGTAAAATCATTAAAAATTATCATGGACATCCGTTAAAGAACCAGAAGATTATTTTATCCCTTGAAAATTTATGTACTGCATGTTCACAAGGGAAATTAGTAATAAAACCATCCCAATCTAAGGTTGGCTTTGAATCCCCGTCATTCCTACAAAATATTCAAGGGGACATATATGGACCTATTCATCCACCAAGTGGACCGTTCCACTATTTTATGGTCCTAGTTGGTGCATCCATCAAATGGTCATATGGTTGCTTATTATCAGCACATAATGTTTCTTTTGAAAGATTACTTGCACAGATTATTAGGCTTCAGACACATTCACATTTTCTCGATCATTCGATTAAGTCAATACGTCTTGATAATGCTGGTGAATTTACTTTCAAAACATTTGATGAATATTGCAGATCAGTTGGGATTGATGTTGAACATGTGGACCACATGTTCATACTCAGAATGGATTAGCAGAGTCACTTATCAAGCATCTCCAAGTAATTGCAAGAACTTTATTATTACGAACACAATTACCAATTTTTGTTTGGGGACATGCTATTTTACATGTTGCTGTATTAATTCATCTTCGCCCCACTGCTTATCATCAATATTCTCTGGTACAACTTGTATTTGACCATTAACTAGATATTTCTCATCTGCGTACTTTTGGTTGTGCAGTATATGTCCCAATTGCACCTACATATAGAACTAAAATGAGAGCCCAACGACGTTTGGGAATATATATTGGTTTAGATTCACCATCAATTATTAGGTATCTAGAACTTTTGACTGGTGATCTTTTTACTGCACGATTTACTGATTGTCATGTTGATGAGATAAATTTCCCATCACCAGGGAAAGGAAAAACTTCTCCTAAAGAGAAACGTGAATCTTCTTGGAAAATTCCTAGTCTAATTCATCTTAACTCATACACATCTCAATGTGAGAATGAAGTACAGAAGATAGTTCACCTTCAAACAATAGCAAATCAGTTACCATATGCATTTACAGATGCTACTAGGGTAACAAAATCACACATCTTAGATGTTAATGCACCAGCACGGATAATTGTTCCAGAAGAATGATCTAAACAAAAAATAGCAAAATAATCATCTACTGTACGCCAGAAGCGTGGTAAGCCACTTAGTTCGAAAGATACTGTTCCCCGGAGGAAGAAAACAAAATATCAAGATCATATTCATGAAATTATAAATAAATCCACTTCCTCTAAATCAACTCCAAAATAGTTAAATGTCCCTGAAAGGACACAAGAAACCCCTGTAGGGGAAGGAATCTCTGAAGACATACAAGAACATAGAAATGAGGAAATTTCTATAAATTATACAGGAGGAATGTGGAATCGTGAAGAAATAATCATCGATGATGTATTTTCGTACACAGTGGCTACTGAAATTTTAAATGATGATTATGAGCCTTATAACCTCAATGATTGTAGGCAAAGGTCAGATTGGCCTAAATGGAAAGAAGCAATCAAGCAGAATTGGCTTCATTAACCAAACGTAAAGTATTTGGACCAATAGTCCAGACGCCTGAAGACGTCAAACCTGTTGGATAGAAATGGATTTTTGTACGGAAACGTAATGAGAAAAATGAGCTGATGCGATATAAGGCACAACTCGTAGCACATGGTTTCTCATAGAGACCTGATATTGATTTTGATAAGACGTATTCACCGGTGATGGATACGATTACGTTTCGATTTCTAATAAGTTTAGCTATCTCAGAAAGACTTGAAATGCATCTTAAAGACGTAGTAATTGCCTACCTATATGGCTCACTCGATTCAGATATTTATATGAAAATCCCTGAAGAATTTAGAATGCCAGAAGCATACAACTCGAGACCTTGAAATTTATACTCGATTAATTACAAAGGTCCTTGTATGGATTAAAGCAATCTGAGCGTATGTGGTACAACCACCTTAGTGAATATTTGATTAAAGAAGGATACATTAATAATCTTATATGCCCATGTGTCTTCATAAAGAAATCCGAATCTGGATTGCTATTATAGCAGTTTATGTTGATGATATGAATTAATTGGAACTCTTGGAGAGCTCCTGAAAACTGCTGAATACTTGAAAAGAGAATTTGAAATGAAAGACCTGGGAAAGACAAAATATTGTCTCGGTCTGTAGATTGAGCATAAATCAAACGGAATTCTTATCCATCAATCAGCATATGTTGAAAAGATTTAGAAAAGATTTAATATGGACAATGCTCATCCATTAAGTACCCCTATGATTGTTATAACTCTTGATCATAAGAAAGATCCATTCCAGCCAATTAAAGATGGTGAAAAGATACTTGGTCCTGAAGTATCATATCTTAATGCAATTGATACTTTATTATATCTGGCTCAATGTACTAGACCAGATATTGCATTTTCAGTAAATTTGTTTGCTAGATTCATTTCAGCACCAACTCGAAGACATTGGAATGAGATTAAACATCTTTTTCGTTATCTTCGTGGAACGAAAGATTTAGGATTATATTATTCAAAATCTAACAATTTTTCAGGTTTACTTGGTTATGCTGATGTCGGGTATCTATCTGATCCCCATAAAGCTCGTTCACAGACGGGATATGTTTTTACCTATAATGGCACAACAATCTCTTGGCGCTCCACAAAGCAAACTCTTGTTGCTACATCTTCTAATCATTATGAGACTCTTGCACTTCATGAAACAAGCCGAGAATGTGTTTGGCTAAGGTCAGTTATTCATCATATTCAAAATACATGTGGATTTTCATTATCTAAAGGAATGCTGACACCAATATTTGAAGATAATGTGGCTTGTATTGTTCAAGTTAGAGGGGGATATATCAAAAGAGATAGAACCAAACATATTTCCCTTAAATTCTTCTATACTCATGAACTTCAACATAGCCGATTGATTGATGTTAAACAAATACGGTCTACAGATAATCTTGCAGATTTTTTTACCAAAACATTGCCTAAATCAACTTTTGAGAAATTAGTATATGGAATTGGCATGCGCCGACTTTGTAAATTACATGATTGATATTGAAATTTCATTCAGGGGGAGCAAAATTTTGAATAGACATATATGTACTGTACTATTTTTCCTTCTACTGGATTTTATCCCACTGGGTTTTACTGGAAAAGTTTTAATGAGACAATTTTGAACACATACACACCACTTGATCCAGAAGATCATTGTATATATTTTTACTAAGGTTTTTGTTCCACTGAGTTTTTCCTAGCAAACTAAATTATAAATGGTAGAAATCCAAGGAGGAGTGTTACAACAGGTGTGTGTCTTTCCACCACACATTTTCTTCTTGGCTTATTGAAGAAGTCAATCCGCACGGAGACCTTACATTCTTTGTCTTCATGCATGTTGACTTGTGGCAATGTGCGTTGACTTGTGATTGGATCACTGATTCTATAAATATAAATCCAATTCATTTGTAATATTTTTGAACTTCTCATATCAATACAAAATCAAAGCAACAATTCTTCTACCATTTAATGTTATTGTTATTCCCTCGTTTCTTCTTCATTTTATTTTCTATTATGTTATCTGTTGCTTCATTTTAATTTACAACATAACATGATATCTTTGATAAGAAAAATTAGGTTTTTATTTTGAAACTAACCATAAAATATATAATATACTTTTTTGTAGAACGGCTGGAAGCTTAAGACAGCATGCACAGATTTGCAAGTTTGAATATGATTTTGGTTACTCCCTTTAGTTTTCTTTTGATCAGTCAATTACACTCTAACCTTTAATCAATTATTCTTTTCAAGAAATTGAAATGGATTTGGATCCTCATCTATTTTTTTCTTGATATCATCTAATCGAGAATGAATTTGCTCATCCACACTTTTTGTGGGTAAGTATTACCTCCCTCCTCAACACTTGACATACCACAAATCTGTGGGTGAGCAAAAATGCACTCCATCTAATCTTATGATATATAAACATTGTAATAATTGTGTGGTTAAGATATGATTGGTTTTAAAAACCACTTTATTGACAACCAATTACATGATATGCCTTAAAAATCCTAAATAATTCATTATATAGTCACAGCTGTATTACATAATTGAAAATCCTTAATTATATTTGGTTAGAAGTAATAGAATATTCACAGCTGTAGTACATTATTTCCATTTTTTTAGTAATACCGTTGGTTTCACCAACATTTTTTTTATAAAAAAATTCAAATGAACTCTTAATTGAATACAAAGTCACAATTTACAAACAAAATGTAGTGTGTGAGATGATGCCTTTGGGTTTTGGTTACAAAAGAAGGAACAAATATTGTAAGGTGAATGTTATATACCTTTCCCGTTTACCTTTCATATTTGCTTTTCTCATTCATCACTTGACACATACATTCTTTAATTTAATGAAAAATCCTTACTTTTTGCTGTAAAACTTGTTTACGTTTTTACCCTTATTAATATCAAATGACTTACCTGATAGTTGCTTCTATCTTTAGTTTTTTTCCGCCTCTTGTTTTTCATTAGCAGCATGTGTACTTCAGTATTGGGTGAAGCGAGAGAAAAAAACCGAAAAAGGTGAGGAAAAAAAAAACAAAAAAAGGTGAGAGATAGAAGCACTATTAGAGAAAGTCATTTGGTATTAATAATGGGAAAAAAACGTAAACAAGCTTTAAAATAAAAATGAGAGTCTTTTATTACATTAAAAAGTGTATATATGTCAAGTGATAAATGGGAAAGGTAAATGAGAAAGGTAAATAACATTATCTCGATTGGCAATAATAAAAGAATTATTCTCTTTTAATTATAGCAATCAAATCATTTGAATTAAGGATTTAAGTTTCCTTTCAATTTTGAAATAAAACTAAAACGAAAATAATCACCGGTGATTAATATTCTTAAATTCAAAAATGGAAATCAATTGGCAATAGTGAGAGAATTATTCTCTTTTAATTGTAGTAACAAAATCATTTGAATTAAAGATTTAAGTTTCTTAAAAAAAATAAAAAATTAAAGGGAACCGTCGATTCCAAACCGGTTCGAACTGTCAATTTGGAATTAACAGTTCCAGACCGGTACCAAAATTTTAAGAATTGGAACAGAAACCCTATAGATCCCGATTTAAATTCCAGTTCTGATCATGTCCTTTAGTCCCCGGTTCCAATTCAAACGAACCGAGGTTACATCTACTTGAAGATTCTCTAAATTCATAATAATGCTTTTGTATAGATTTATCAATTAATTACTCTCTCCTTAAAAATAAAAAAAATAAAAAAAATAAAAAAATAAATAAAATAAATAAATAAATAAATAAAATCATTAAAAATCTCACATAACTATATAAGACATGTTTGAAAACTAAACTACACATGTTGCGTGGTGGTTGCAATGCAATGCAAAAATAAAGAGTGGAACCTGTCAAGTCAGTCAAGTAGACGGCTCTTTGTCCTGTCCTGCCTGCACAATAAATAAAAATAAAAAGCTGTTTTGAACCGGAAGCAAACCCATTTGTCCGAAGCCCCTGGATTTTGTATAAATTGTACACACAAAAAACAGGCGGCAATGGAAATTTTCCTTTTTCAAATCGCTTTGACTCAGTAAAAATAACCCTATCTGCTTTGTTTCATTCACCATTCAACATTCTCACAAATTCCTTTTCTTCGATCTTCCCTATAAAAAAAACCCACTTCTCAAAACCATGACACTAAACAACCATCACTAATTTCATCATCATCATGAAGCCTTTCCACTTCTTCTCTCTGCTACTCTGCATCTCTGCCTTTTCCCTCGCCACCGGGCGCAGACTCGCTGCCGGTCCCGTAGCCCCGGTGCCTCCTGCAGAGCATAGAGAAGTGTACGCCGACGGCAGACTGTTCGATATAACACACAAGGTGAGCAAAGACACACCAACATGGGATTCTAAGGAGGGGCTTGGTCAGTTCCTGTCGCCGCTCGCGAGCATAAAAAATGGGTCGGTGGTTAATGCGGCGGAAGTGAAGATGTCTGTGCACACTGCCACGCACGTGGACTCGCCTGCACATGTGTTTGATAACTATGCTGATGCTGGCTACGATGTCGATTCTCTTGACTTGGAAGTGCTTAATGGTAATGTTTTATTTGTTTTGATGATTGAATTATGTGTTTGCGCTGTATTTGTTTGATGATATTACTAAATGATCAATGTAAATACTTTTAACTAGGAAGTACTTCATTTTCATTGACACAATATTAGTGATAATGCTCAGGTGTTGTTTGAATTTGATATATGTGACTGTGAGTGCTATATGTTCTGTGAAATCATGGTATATGAGTTTTTACTGTCAACTTAAAATGCTAAACAGTTCCTTGGCAACCAAGAAAACCATGTAGCGCGTAGTTCATCTCAGCTAAGAACTGCATTTAGACCTGTCAAATGAATTTTTTTTAGAGAAAGATTGGGGTGATTTAAACTAAATTTGATGAAATTACAAATCAACCTTTAGAATTCACCCATCTTGCCAATGAAAAAAATGGCATTTCAGAGGAATTTCTTGAATCATATCTTTCTTTTAATAGAACATTTATAACTCACTGTTTTATACATTTTCTTTTTGGTGGTCAGTTATATATATGTTTTTTTTTTTTTTTTTTTTTTTCCAACAGGTCCTGCTCTATTAGTTGATGTTCCAAGGGATAACAATATAACTGGTAGGTGGTTCTTTTTGTCTAATCTATTATACTTGGCATATTTTTTATTGCATGCTTTTCAAAAATTTAATCATTAGAAAGAGAATATGGTGAAGAAGGGCTTGCTGACTTGCAGCAATTTTGGCTGCATAAACACCTCATGTGAGATAACTTCACTTGTCTAAAGACATAGATGCTGCCAAAAATGCTTGGAATCAATCATCCTTATAAAACTGATGGCTGAGCGATGTGATGATCATAAATTCTTTTATCACTTCAATGAATGTGCCAACACTTCACTGCACCCTTTAGAGTTGCGACATCTTTAGGATATAATGATATATACAAATCAACAGGAATATAATATTTGTAATCATGGGTGTTTCTAAACTATAGTGTCTAAAATTTCTTTTAAGATATAAACTACTTTTTGCATTTGCATTTAGTGTTCTTCATGGATAATTTGGTCAAGAACAAGTGAAGGGAAGGCTTAACATTTACCTCTTCTCTGGTAGATTTGTTCTCAATATCATCTGTGGCCTTTCCTGCTTGTAGTAACTTGCTATCTCCGACGTTGCCGAAATCCTACAAGCATCTTCTGTATTTTATAATTCACTTTCTTTCTTAGTTATGGTTTGATATTAATATAATAATGTCCACCTTTTACAGCTGATGTTATGATGTCCTTGAACATTCCCAAGGGAGTACGTCGTGTGCTTTTCAGAACAGCAAATACGGATAGGTAATCCATATAAACTGTAGTGTTGCAGATTTTCTGCCATTGTGAATTCATTTGAAAGTGAAGTAGTTTTATGTAAGAACTTATGTATAAGGCGTTTAGATGCTACCACTTCTTTTTTATTATAATTTCTGCAGTTGACATTTTCTATTTCCTTCAACATCTGCATAACATTAACGAGTTCATGTTTATATTGAAGTTCCAATCTTCTATAAGGAAATACAAAATCATGAATGTGTTCATAGGACAAATTTGTTTAAAATATACATTCATATAAAATTGTGCAATAAATCTTGGTTTTAGATGGCTGTAATACCCTTTAATCTTTATTAATTTCATACTTCCGTGCTGCAATAGGTGATATATCCCTGCTAAAGTTTAAGCACACAGACTTTGGGATATATAATTAACATTCAGTGACCAAAAAGAGAGTGTTATGATACACTTTGATAATTAGAGACTTGAGTGGTAAAGGTGTCCGACTGAAGATGGAAAATTAAATCTCTAAAGAGAAGTTAAAAAGTGTTACGTAATCCTCTTACCACCTTGTAAAACATGTTGAGTTAATCACTTACAACATTAGTTAAGAATTATTGTGAATTTGCTGGATAAGACTGGCTTGTTTATTCCATTCACTTCATATGAAAATGACTATAGTCCCATAACTTTTTCTCTTCCTACATTTGGACTGCCCATTTGCCTGTACATACAGTTTGGCTTTAAGGTAGAAAATAACCATGAATCTTCAAAATGGTTAGGTTATTCTTTAATTTATAACTTGTTTTGTCTGGTAAATTCAGCAAAAGAAGTTTGTAATCAGAATTTATTTTGTTTTCAGGCATCTAATGTTCAAAAAGGAGTTTGACTCGAGCTATACCGGATTCATGAAGGATGGAGCAAAATGGTTGGTGGAAAACACTGACATTAAACTTGTTGGTAAGACATAAGTTTACTTTTTAATTAGTTCAGAGCAACAGAGTCTGTAATTTTTTTTTTTCTTTATTTTCTTTATTTTGTTGTCTGCATTCTAGCTGGTCTTTTCACAAAACTGATGGTTGCTTTCTTTCCTCGGTCTGTCATAAATGCAGGACTTGATTACTTATCTGTTGCTGCCTATGCTGAAGCACTTGATACTCATCTTGAATTCCTAGCTAACAAGGTAAGCAATGGCTATTATGGGCCCTTATCATTCAAAGAATTATTGCTCTAAACTCAAGTTAACCATACTTAATAGGTGAAGTTTTTTCTTGCTAGTGCGTAAAGATTGTGATGTAGCTTGATCTATGATGTTGTTCCCTGATTCTATTACAAATTTCATGCAGGATTTCATTGTTTCATTAGTTAATGTACATCATAATCTTCTAATATATAGAAATGGTTTAGAGAAATTTGCCTTTAGTGGCAGTTTCATTGTTAGCTATTTAAGACATTCTCTGGTTAATGTCCTCTTCTCCTATACATTGTAACGATGTAAATATCTAGCTCGAGGGTAATAGGATGAACTTTTTAATTATGGTACCCATGCTGCTGCTTGTAGTATGGAGTCTTTTATATTAATCTCCAAACTTTCAACTTCATTAATCTGATGCACATTTATTGTAAAATGAACATTGTGGTTCTCAATGATTGATGCAAGTTGGTGTAAGACACTGCCAATGCCGAATGCTAACACTTAGCAAATGCTTCAGGAAACCATCCTTGTGGAAGGCCTGAAACTTGACAACATCCTACCTGGACTATATACTCTCCACTGCTTGCCTGTAAGGTTGGTAGGTGCCGATGGATCGCCAACAAGATGCATCCTTCTCAAATAATATTTCTATTTTCTTGGTAAGCGATTTCCTTTTTAATCTTTATGTCTATGTCTTTTATAAAACCTATTTATCTTACAAATGGCATGATAATAATTTTAAACCATTTCACTTCCCAAATTCCCTTAGCTTTTTGTGGCTTATACTTTATTTTCCTGATGCATATTCGAAAACAATTGCAGAAAACCATGTTAGTCCAAGGAAGTATGCTGAACATTATTGCAAGAACTGGCAATACAACATAGCTTCTCCAAGTTCATCTCCAAGACTCTTAAAGTGTCCATGTCTATTATTTTATTATGAATGTGGAAATAAAAAGTAGAAATTATTATTGTTTGATTTGTATTCTTTTTGTTGAAATAATATGATTTAAGTCTTTGAAATAAGAAAATCTGAATTGTCTCTATCTATTGTAGCCACTTATATCTATTATATTGACATTTTTGAGAAATATTACGCGGAGTTTAAATGTAAAATAATTAAAGTTATCAGAAAATCAATTTGACTTGGTGTTTCTCTCCTTTGACTTTGGAATCACAAACGAATTAACTCTTTTTGTACTTGAAAATTGAAATTTGGTTGAGCAGTTTGGATTTCCATAACTTTTTTAGTCATTAGCAGGTTATTGGCCACAAAGTACAATTGCCTTCTTCACTTTCTTTTCTCAAATTTAGGCTTTTGGATCATAATTGTTCAAATATTATTTTGTGAGGTATAAAGGGTAGACAATATATAAATTTCTTAGAGTTTGGAGTGTTTCCAGAATAAAATTACGATAATATGGAGGCATTGACTTTTCTGGTATTTGTTTAGAAACAGAAACTGAACCCTGGAATATAATCGAAATCCAAATGCATAGTTGTAAAGTTGAAACCCAGGTGACCAATTCTGGAAGAAAAGAGCTCTCTAATAACTTTCTTGCCAAGCAACTCCCTGTTTATTATTCTGCTTTATTAATACTGAAACCATGAAGACTGTTATATTAATATTCTGTTTTCTCTACAGTCTACACTCACTTTCTCAGCTGGGATTCAGCATTCTTTATCAATATAATTTCCCAAAATGAGAAGCAGCTTTTAGATGGAAAAGTGCTTTCCTCCCTTCAAGTATAAATGATGCCATGTTCATGTTGAAAGCAGCAGAAGCTAAACTACTATGATGAATATAAGCGACTCAAGCTGACTTGTCGAAGGTTGACTTGATAAAATTCCATGTGAAAGATGACTTGTACAAGAACATTCACTAAATTACAAGTCCTGATCCGAAATATTAGGCATCTGGGTCCACGTATTCTTGGCTGTGATTGTCCCTATTTTTTTTTCTTAATCTCTTCTCTCTCTACCATTTTCACCGGAATCACTTTTTTTTCTTTCTCTCTCTTCTTTTTTCTCTCTCACACATTGTTCTTCTTCTTCTTCTTCTTCTTCTTCTTCTTCTTCTTTCTCTCCTCTCTTCTCTTCTCTCACGCCAAGTTCCTCTTCTTTCTCTCCTTTTCTCAGCCACTCCTTCTCTTTCTCTCCTCCCTTCTCTTTCTCTTTCAAGTTTTTTTTTTTCCATATTTTTAAAAAATTTACAGAATTTTTTTTAAACAAAACTTTTCGGATTCATTTTTTTTTAAAGAAAATTTCTAGATTTAAGGGTGGTTGTTGTGTTTATAAAGGGTGGGGATGTTTGGGTTTGGGTTTTGTTATATAAAAAAAAAAATTATCAACGATTATCATTTTTATTGTTTTTGTTAATAATGGTTGTGAGGATATAATTATCCCTATTTTTTTTTCTTAATCTCTTCTCTCTCTATCATTTTCACCAGAATCACTTTTTTTTCTTTCTCTCTCTCTTCTTTTTTCTCTCTCACACGTTCTTCTTCTTCTTCTTCTTCTTCTTCTTCTTCTTCTTCTTCTTCTTCTTCTTCTTCTTCTTCTTCTTTCTCTCCTCTCTTCTCTTCTCTCACGCCAAGTTCCTCTTCTTTCTCTCATTTTCTCAGCCACTCATTCTCTTTCTCTTTCTCTTTCAAGTTTTTTTTCCAGATTTTTAAAAAATTTACAGAATTTATTTTAAACAAAACTTTTTGGATTTCATTTTTTTTCAAAGAAAATTTCTAGATTTAAGGGTGGTTGTTGTATTTATAAATGGTGAGATGTTTGAGTTTGAGTTTTGTTAAAAAAAAAAAAAAATCAGATTTTTAAAAATTTTTTTTTTTTTAGATCTCGTTTTTTTTTTTTTTTTTTCTATATTTCATTTTGTTTAAATTTTTGTGTGTGTTGTGTTTAAGTTTGGGTTGTAGTTGTGGTTGTATTTAATTTTCAGATTTAATTTTTAATTTTTTTTTTCCGATCTCGTTTTTTTTTTTCCAAGTTGTGGTTGTTGTTGTGTTTAAGTTGAGTGTTGTTTGTTTAAAAAAATTTCATATTTTATTTTGTTTAAATTTTTTTCCAGATTTTCAGTGTTGTTTATGCTTCTTTTTTTTTTAATTTTTTTTTCCAGATTTTCTTTTGAAATTGAAGAGTTCAGATTTTCCATTTTTTTTTCAGACCAGTGTGTTTAATTGTATTACTGGGGTGTTTATTTGAACTGGTGTGTGTAAATCAGGTGTAAATCAATTAAATACAACATGACAACCTAATTAAACACACAAAGTGTAAATCAATTAAACACACCAGGGTAACCCAATTAAACACACCAGGGCAAATCAATTAAACACATCGGGGAACCCAATTAAACACGCCAAGGCTGACCAATTAAACACACCAAGTACAAACCAATTAAACACACCAAGACTGACCAATTAAACACACAATTTATAAATCAATTAAACACATCAGACTAATTAAACACACTAGGTGTAAATCAATTAAACACACTAGGACAACCCCATTAAACACACCAAGTATAAATGAATTAAATACACTAAGCAAAATTCATTAAATACACCAGGGGCAAAAACAATTAAACACGCCAAGGCAAAACAAATTAAACACTAGACAAAATTCATTAAACACACGAGACAAAAACAATTAAACACACCAAGCAAAACGAATTAAACACACTAGGGCAAAAACAATTAAACACATCACGGCAAAACGAATTAAACACACCAGACAAAATGAATTAAACACACCAGGGTAAAACGAGTTAAACGCATCAAGCAAAACGAATTAAACAAACTAGGACAAAAATAATTAAACACACTAGGCAAAACGAATTAAACATAGGGGCTGGTGTGTTTAATCGTTTTTGCCCTGGTGTGTTTAATTCGTTTTGCCCTAGTATGCTTAATTGTTTTTGCTTTGTTGTGTTTAATTCGTTTTAGCCTGGTGTGTTTAATTGTTTTTGCCTTGTGTGTTTAATTGGTAACATGGTGTGTTTAACAAAATGAAATCTGAAAATTTTATTTGAAAAAAATCAAATTTGAAATCAAACAATAAAAATTTGGATATCCAAATCTGAATTTTTTTTTTAACAAAACCTAAATCCAAACGCAACTCCCATTATTAATAAACACAACAACCATCCTCAAATCTGAAAATTTTCTTTGGAAAAAAAAATGAAAATTTTTTTTAAATCTAAAAAAAAAAAGTGAAAGAGAAAGAGGAGAGAAAGAAGAAGAAGAAGAAGAACACGTGAGAGAAGGAAAGAGAGAGAGAGAGAGAGAGAGAGAGAAAGATTATGGAAAATAAGAGAGAAGAAGAAAAAGAAAAAAATAATAGAGAAATATTTTTTTTCATAAAGAAGGGCAATCTTGTCCAAAAAGTGGATATTTTTACAAAAAACAATAAAAACGATAATCTTGGACAAAAACAATAAACTCACTAATTTTTTGGATAGTTTTAAAGATCTCTCTTTTATTAATGTATTCAACATAATTTCGGAATTGGATTTACTTATTCTCATCCAGTTTACGGTTTTATTCTTTCACAAGCATATCATTATTGACGTAGAGAGTCAATGGAATTCTGGATAAAAACTCTTCAAGAAAAATGTGAACAGTTTCGTCAAATCAAAACACGAGAAATTATTGAATCCAAAATGGAGTACAATCTGGAAAAATGCAAAAGTGTCCTCAACAAATACACCCAATAAAAGAAATAATCATAGCCAAAACGGTACGTTTCTATGGTGCTAAAACACAAAAAAAAATAAAAATAAAAATAATAATAATAATAATAAATAGATGCTAAAAAACAAACAAAATAGCACTTTTATACATCAGCAACAATCTTGACACTTCACCAAGTCAATTACAGATGTCTACTTAATGGGTGCAGCTATGCTCCTGCATCAGTACCCTTCTCTTGAAAAAGATTCGACTTCGAATTCACTTGAACTATGGTAGCATCATCAGGTGGGAAATACTGATAGATGTTTGAAACATTGAATGTCAGGGATATATGAAATTCTGATGGTAAGTCTGGGGCATAAGCATTATCATTGATCCTTTTAACAACCCTGAAAGGACAAAATTTCTTACTTTTCAGTTGTTGTAAGTCCCCACTGGAAATCTGTCAAGTGAACCATAACAAAATCCTCTTCTCCAAAGACCTTCTTGTGCCTATGTTTATCAGCATCGCTCTTGTACTTAGTATTTGCTTGCTGAAGCTTTTCTTTCACTTCAGTGTGGGTGTTGGCAATGAAATATGCTAATTCTACAGTTGACTTACTCTTGTGACTAGGAAGGTGGAGTAGATCAATAGTGTAGTTTGGCACTTTAGTGTAGACAATAGAGAATGGTGATTTACCGATTGATTTTTTAGTCAAGCTATTGAAGGCAAATTCTGTTTGAGGTATTGCCAGGTCCCGCTGCTTAGGTCTCTTTCTAACCGGGCATCTAATCATATTTCCTAAACTACAATTCACCAATTCGATTTACCCATCTGTTTGAGGATGACAAGTGCTGCTAAACTTGAGGGATGTGTCAAATCTCCTCCATAATTCTTTCCAAAAATGACTTATGAATTTGACATCCTAATCAAAAGTTTTAGATGAAGGAACCCCCATGCAATCTGACAATTTCCTTAAAGAACAATCGAGCAACATTGCTAGCATCTATAGTTTTCTTGCAAGCAATGAAATGAGACATTTTTGAGAAAATGTCAACCACCACCATAACTGAATCGACATGTGTTTGAGTCTTTGGCAATCCTAACCTAAGGTCCATACTTAAGTCTTTCCAAATGCTCTCTGGAATTGGTAAAGGAGTGTAAAGTCTAACGTTTTGAGCCTGCCCATTAGCACTTTGACAAATGCCACACATCTCCACAAACTTAGTGATTTCCTTCTTCATGTGGGGTTAAAAACATGCCTGTCAACAAAGTGATGGTTTTGTCTCTTCCTGGGTGAGCTGCTTATCCCTGCATGTAATTCCCTGATCAAATACTCCCTAAAAGAAGTTTTTGGAACACAAAGCTGGTTTCCTTTAAAAAGAAAACCTTGATGAATACAATCATCTGATAGGCTTTCATGATTCACACATTTGGACCAAATATTGCAAAAATTAGGGGTGGGTGGTTCAGTTCAGTTTTGGCCAAAACCATATTGAACCGTTATATTTTCGGTTTTTGAAAACTTGAATCGGTTTAAACCATATTGGACCCTAAAACCAAATTGAACCAAACACTTTTACCTCAGTTCGGTTCAATTCGGTTTTGGGCCTATTGGGCCTATTGGGCTTTAAGGGTTTTTTTTTTTTATATATATATAATTTTTCATTTTTTTTATCCTTTAACAGCTATTTTGCATTTGGGCCTTGGGACAATTGATTTTGGGCTGTGTTTTTTTTTTTTTTTTTAACAATCCTTTACATTCAAAACACATCTAAATAGACCCCATTAATCAAATTTAATCCAAATTAATCACCATTCTATATAGATAAATAAACCTGCTGTCCTACTCAATACAGTCCAAAATGCAGTGATAGAAGTCGAATATGCAGTGATATAAATAAATCTACTGTCCTGCTCAGTTACACAATAATAGAAGTCCAAAATGGCAAAATATAGTCCAAAATGTTGTCCAAAATGGCAAAATACAATCCAAAATAAAATAAGATCACACATAAATAATCCAACATACAATCCAATCCATAATAAAATTAAACTTCAAATCACGTCTTTCTTCCACTTCAAATCTTCACCTATACAAAAAGAAAATAAATTAACTAATAGAAACAAAACACATAATTATAAATAGAGAAAATACAAAACTAAACAAGCAAATACCAAATTAAATTTTTACCTTCATTTCTTCTCAATCCTCATGGATCATCCATTGTTATACTTGTTATTCCACTTTCATGCTCTAAATGAAGACAAAAAAAAAATGTAATTAGCTAATTTAGTAAATTGTAAGATATATATATATATATATATGATTAAAAAAAACAACAAACTTTATAATTTATTATTATTACTTACCGCTTTCAACAGTGGTATAATATTCTAATTGATGAATGGATGTATCATCATCTTTAGCGTGATCTTCTGCAACATACGATTCAGCAATAGATGCCGACAACCAATTTCCAGTCAAAATTAAGCCATCGATTATTTTAGGTGTTAATGAACTCCTAAATGGATCAAGTATACGCCCTCCTGTGCTAAATGCAGACTCGGAAGCCACAGTTGAAATCGGCATTGAAAAAACGTCTCTTGCAATCATTGACAAAATCGGAAATTTTATCGAACAATTCTTCCACCAAGCCAAAAGATCAAATTTATCATTCAGTTTCTCACAAGGCTCCAACAAATACAACTCCACCTCACTTTTCCACATACTAACATCTTCTTCTTGTTGTTTTTGGCTCACAAACTATCTTCTCTAAGCTTCTCTTTTTCATAAAAAGTTTCAGCCAACTACTCCCAAAAGAGGACATATCATCATTTGACCTTACACTCACACTACCATATTGTGTAACATAATACTCATACAAATCTACCAACACTTCTTTCAAACTAGAAATCATTGAATGAGATTGTGTTACACCAAAAAATGCATCAAAACGCCACTTCACATAACCAAAATTGTACCTTGGGTCAAGAACAACCGCAATGATCAACAAGTTGTGGTTTTATCTAAACCCTTCCAATACTTTTCAAACTTTTGTTTCATACTCATAGCCATTCTACTCACAAGCGAATCCCTCTCAATGCTAAAAAATGTTAATTGATTAAAAATAGCGCACCAACTCTTAAAATAAATATTAGATGTCACATGCAATGAAGTACTGAAATCCAAGGTAATATTGTAAGAAGTTGATAAAAAAACAAATAAATACCTTGGCATTCTCCCAATCATTTAAAAGAGGTGGACCAATCATCTTCTCATCACCCAACTTGTCCTTGAAGTAAAGACATAGTGACCATCTTCCTCTTCCATTCGCTTAAATGTTTTTCTAAGTCTCACCACACTTTCCAACATCAAGTAAGTTGAATTCCACCGTGTTGGAACATCTAACACCACAAAACCATTATTCCCCAACTTCTCATGCTTAACAGCTCTTTTAAATCTATCTAGCCTACAAGAAGAAGATTTCACATATTTGATCGCATTGCGAATGGCTACAACCGATTCATACAAATATTTCAATCCATCACTCACTATTAAATTTAGGATGTGTGCACAACATCGTAAATGCAAGTACTTACCCCCCAAAATTGTTCCATCCTCGAGCCAACTATTCAATTTTCTACTCATATAACCAATGGCAACCGTATTTGTGGTTGCATTGTCCACGGTTATTGTGAATATTATATCAATACCCCACTTCAACAAAACTTTCTCAACACACCTTCCAATCGACTCCCCAATATGATCAGTTATTTGACTAAAACTAAAGATCCACTTCTACAGCTGCCAATCATAGTCAATAAAATGAGCCGTCACAACTATATAGTTTATATTTTGGATCGATGTCCATGTGTTTGTGATTAGACAAACCCTTACTTGACTAGATTTATAATACGTCTTCAACTTCATTCTCTCTTCAACATATAACTTATACAAATTTCTAACAATCGTTCTCCCAGATGAAACATCAAATCTTGGAATCATCGCAACGCAAAACAAAACTTGCGGAATCCCCGATTCTCAACAAATATAAATGGCAATTTATCTAGAATTAATATCTCTGCCAATGCCCTTCTACATTCTTCGGCACTAAATCTAGAGGTAGCTAAGGTACTACCGACATCCTCCACATTTGGTTGTTTAACCAAAAATATTTGTCTTGAATCAGTAACGGGTGGCAGGTATTTTTTGCACCTTTTACGAATATGCGTATTCACGTTTGTCGTTCAATTGGAACCCCAACCCACATGCATACATATCACCACAATGTTTGCACCTAGCTCTCTTTTTTCCATCTTTAGTTTGGTATTCCTGGAAATGCAACCAACAATCAGATTTTTTTTTTTTTACCTTTCCTACCGCCTACCCGTATACCTTTCCCACTCTCTCCACTCTTTTCTTTTACAATAGAGCTAGAATCCTCTAATTCATCATCGGATTGCGAACCAGAATTCTCCTCCGTCGAATAGGTTCGCGGGTTGATTTCCATCCTTTAAAATCAAAGTAAATAATAAAATTAAATAACATTTAGAACATGTGCTTTCTTTACATTAGCACTGCCATGTTCAAATGGCCTATAGAATAAGAAAACAAGAATTGCATTTACTTATTTATTTTTCCGTTTACAAGGTACACAATTTGTACTTGAAACACTTTGTCAATTCTTGAATTCAAAATTATTCTAAAGAATAGTAATTATATTTACAGAAAATGATGCAAGTCACTCTCCAATTAACTTTCACTTTCAGATACCAAACTTGAAGCAATTAAAAATGAATATGTTAAGCCATTATAAATGATATTATTTTTCAATTTATTTACAATTTAAACAAACCATTAACATTTGAAATTGTTATTTAACAAGTAAAACAATATATATATATATATATATATATATCAGCTCTCTCATTGTTAGTCGACTGTACAAGTTTTAACTTTGAAGTAAAATATTGTGTTTTGCTAACATGAAAAGCAAGAAGCAGAGATCAAAACTTGCACCTGGAATTGGGTTGGGCACATCAATTATTTTGGTGGGCAGTTAAAGTCTTGCTTACAAATTTTTTTTTTAAAATTGTAACCCTAATCAAGAGTACGGTCGGGTTAGGCATAAATTTTTCAAGGAAAATTTAGGTAAAACATCGTTGCAACTTGCAAAAATGAAAAAAATAAAGAAAGAAAGTAATTCCTATTTTTGTGTGTTAAACCTAATTTTACATATGCATAAATAAAATCCATCAAATTAAACATGTTAAAAATAAAATAAAACATCTCAAACACCCATGAATGAAAGAAACATAAAACTTCCATAAGATATCAAACAAAGAAAGCAAACAAGAATAAGACAACCGAGAGATGGAGATTCGGCGAAAAGAAAAGAAATACAAACCTTGAAGATTGACGAGTGCAGGCAGATCCATAAAAGAGACGAGTGCAGCGGAGTCCAAGTGAGAGATGCTTCAACGGTTCAACGTGTGAGAAGAGATGGAGACATGGAGTTACTAAGTATGAGAAGACAAAGAGATGCGGCGGAAGAGAGATAAGAGATAGAGTCTGCTGGTCTAAAATCTAAATGAGAAGTAAAACTAGGTTTTTTTTTTCTTTTTATAGTTTGGTTCGTCGGGCCGGTTCGGTTTTGGATAGGCCAAAACCGAAACCGAAACCGAAACCGAAACCGAAACTGAAACTGAAACTGAAACCGAAACCGAACCATGTTGTATACGGTTCATTCGGTTTGAACCGAATTGAGCCGAATTGATAAGGTGAACCGAACCGAACACCATTTTTGACTCAATTAGGGTCGATTCGGTTCGGTTCAATGAACCGTGCCCACCCCTAGCTAAAATCATCATCTTCTTCAAACAGCTACTTCAAACTGTCAAAGCTAGTGATATCAATTTGTAAAGTGGATAGGAGACATGATATACGACTTAGTGCATCGGTTGCTTTGTTAAGTTGTCTAGCTTTGTGCTTAAACACAAAAGTGAACTTTTGCAGGAATAATACCCACTTAGCATGCATCATGTTGAGAGACATTTGAGAGTTAACAAATTTGTTCAAATGCTTGATGGTCACTGTGAAGTACAAATTCTCTTTGAATGAGGTAATGTTCCCAATGCTTTAAAGCCCTCACAATAGCATAAAGTTAATGCTTATAGGTAGTCCATTTTGCCTTGTTTCACTCAACTTTTTGCTAAAATATTCGATAGGCCTCCCATCTTGAGTTAAAACAGCCCCTAACCCTACCATGGATACATCAATTTCCACCTCAAATGCTTTATCAAAATTGGGTAGAGCAAGCACGAGAGCTGTGCTAAGTTTCTCTTTGATCAAAGCAAACCTAATTTCTTATTCTTGTCCCCATCCAAACTTTCCATTCTTCAAACGATTGGTAATCGGTGCCACAATACTGCTGAAATCTTTGATAAACCTTCGGTAGAAAGTAGCCAAACCATGAATAATTCTGACTTTTGTGATGGTCTTAGAAGTAGGCCAACTTCTAATAACTTCCACTTTCTTTTCATTAGTTGAGATACCTTGTTCACTAATCATAAAGCCTAAGAAAAGCAATTGATTAGTTAGAAATTTACATTTTTTGAGGTTCAAATACAATTTATTTTCTTTAAGGGTTGTGTGGACTGATGTGCTAAATGTCCTCCCACACTTTTGCTGTAGATGCATATATCATCAAAGTAAACCACTACAAACCTTCCAATAATTTGTTTAAGCATTTGATTCATAAGCCTCATAAAAGGGCTAGGTGCATTGTAAAGGCCAAAAGGCATAACCTGCCATTCGTAGGGCCCCTCCCTTGTCTTAAAAGTTGTCTTCCACTCGTCATTAGGTTTGATTCTAATTCGATGGTGCTCGCTTTTTTGGTCCAGCTTTGAGAACAATATTGAACCCTCCAATTTATCCAACATGTCTTCCAATCTTGGTATTGGAAATGCATACTTCATAGTAATTTTGTTGACAGCCATACGATCCACACACATTCTCCATGTGCCATCCTTTTTTGGGACTAAAAGAGCCGGAACTGCATAAGGGCTCAAGCACACTCAAATCAATTGTTTCTTGAGTAAGTTATCAACAATCTCTTGTAAGACCTCTTGTTCTTTTGGGCTCATTCTATAATGGGGTAAATTTGGTAATTTAGCTCTTGGTACAAAGTCTATTTGGTGTTGAATTCCTCTTATAGGCGGCAATTCTACAGGTAATTCAATTACAAATAAATCAAAGAAATCAATGAGCAGGTCTTTTACCTCAATTGGTACATGTTTAATTTTAGGAGCGAATTCTTTAATCACCAAGCCAAACAACAATTCATGTCCTATCTCTCTCAAACACTTTTCCTATGTCAACGATACAAGTCTTCTTGGTTGTTTTTTCTAATGTTGTTCTCTTGTTTTGCCTATTCATTGGCATGAGAACTATCTTCTTTCCTTTCCACTTAAATAGCTAGCTATTTTCCTTGCCCATTTGTGCAACATCCATATCAAATTGCCACGGTCTCCCTAACAAGATATGACAAGCATCCATTTCTACTACATCACACAACACTTCATCCTGATTATGTTTCCCTATTGAGAAAGAAACTTTGCATATGTCATAGACTTTGGTTGCTATGCCTTTTTTTGATCCAAACTATCTTGTATGGTTTTGGATGCTTTTAAGATTTCAATTCTAGCGCCTTAACAAGTGATTTAGAAACCATATTGTCATTATTGCCACTGTCAATAATTACATCACAAACCCTTTTGCTGATTGTACACCTGGTCCGAAAAATTGCATTTTGCTGAGATAGGTGTTACTGTTGAGCCAATATAAGCTTTTGAATAATGCAATTCACTTGTTCCCCTTCATCTCCATAAATCTTTTCAACTTAATCATAATATTCTCCTACTTCATTTTCTTCGCAATCTGTTTCTTCAATCTCACCAGCCACATTGATCTGTCTTCTTTGAGGGCACTCATTAGATCTGTGACCTGGTTGATTATGCCTAAAACATTTGCCGGAGGTAGGCTTTACATAAGGATTTGCCTTTTGTTGGACTGAAGGTCCTTGCATTTTTGTTGGAGTTGTTAGTGGTGCTATTGGTGTTGTTCTTGGTTGCCACTTGTGAAGAATTGGCCTGCGTAGAATTAGTAATTTTGTTTTTGTCACTATGAAAATCAGTAGAGATTCTTCTTTTGTTATGTTGCTTGCTGATTTGTCAAGCAAATTGGTTTTCCACCTTGAGAGCAAAGTTAACGGCTTCTGATAAAGTCCAAATAGTCTTCAGCTCCAATTTATCATGAATCAGCTTATTCATGTTAGGATTATGCTCAATAACAAGAGTGTAATGTTGTAATTAACAATCTTTTTCATATTAATTAAGAGATTTCTGGTTTAACAAATCGTATAGCATTTATAGTTTATATTATAATTGTCAAAGTAAATAATCATAAGGTCTAAAGACTATGGGAAAAGAAGAATTGTTCGTACATCTGGATATGTATGTGGTAGACACAATTCTTTAGTTAGTCTTGAATAATGTTCACAACTTAAGTTAAAGGTTGGGCACCTTTATCTTGTTAAAGTTGTAGAATTCTTTTGCTAGCATTTGAGTGGGATCAAATGAGATATGATGAGTCTAAAATCATCGGAGTGTCTTCGAGCAAAAGGATCTAGTGCACTGGGTGCATTGAACTGGATCACAATGAAAAGCTTTATCTAGAACCGTCAATAGATAATAGTCTTTTCATTATCAGGACAATCGGAGGGTCTATCTTAATCCTGAGATAAATGATGGACTTATGGTTGCAAGTGATATCATTTGAGTTATCAATGAGTACGATTATATCGCATAGTCTATCCTCGATAGTTTGGTGATATTCATTTGTTAATCGATAGAGGACTTCATTTATAGATATGGACATCGTGGCTCCATTTAATTAAATGAGAGTATAATATCATCATATGGATGTTTTGAGGTAATTGGATATTAAATCTCAACGTTGAGTTTTCGATAGTGTCTATTGAAAACATGGCTTCTGGACAAGTCAAAATATCCAAGTTCAAAACATGGTCATATGAGTAAATATGGTAACTTGGAGAGTTATAGGCGGTCTATGAACTCTTGGCGATTACTGATATTAATCACGAGGATACACTATCTCCAATATGATTGTCTAGGGTATGAATGAGGAGCATCTTCCTTTTCTATCTTTATTTAAGAGTTCAGTTTTAGCTCTTTAGTGGAATGAGTTAAAATTAATGGATCGGACCTAAGTGAATCATTTGTTGATTGTGATTAGGTTATGTCTATTGAAGCTTAAATTTAGATGGCCCGCCAAGATCCCCAATCCACACGGACTTGCATGGATCACTTGATATATTCTACCGGACCAATTTAAGGGTCCATCTAGAATTGCATTTAATATATTAAGAATATAATTTGCACATTATTTAAGTAATGGGCTGCTCAATTATATTAATATATTAATGAAAGACATGTGGGCTTGTTTCTTTTAGTAAGAATGGGTCTGGTTCACATGTGGGCTTTTTATTTAAAGTCCAATGGATTAAATGAAATAAGAAAATAATGTTAGGCCCAATCTTAATCAAGTGGGGCGGCAAGGTTAAAATTTTAACCTAAAATATTATTTTGTTTCATTTGTTTTAATTAAATAAGAATTAATTAATTTATTGATTAATTGTTTAATTAAAGAAACAAATCTTTCCTAAAAGTAAAAGACTTGTTTGACAAGGAAATAAATAAATTAGTTTTATTTATTTAATCAAATAAGGAGTCTTTTTATTTAGTCAAAATAAAAGAATAAAAATCAAGGAGTTCGATTAGGGTTTGAAGTCTATTAAGTTGAAAAGAATTAGGGTTGAATTTAAGTCACCCTATATAAGTGACATTATAGAATTCGGCCAACCCTAATCTTAGACTACATAGAATTCGGCAACCCTAAAGGAAAAAGAAGAAAAAATTCGGCCAACCTATATATGTGTTCTTATAGGGTTCGGCCACCACAATCTATTGTGCTTGAGTTTTTTATTTCTTTCTTCTTCTTCTTAATTCCAAGAGAGAGTTTTTATTCTAAAAAGACAAAAGAGAGTGTGAAATTATTCTTTGATAGTATACTATTGCTTAATCATCAATAAGCTTGTGTATACGATATCGATCTAGGTTCACGCGAGTTTCGATCATTAGATTGAGAACTCAAAAGTGACCGGAATAATTTTTGACATTCTTTTGACTGTTTTGTGACTAACAAAGAAAAGAAAGTTTTTTATTTGGTCCATTCACAGGTTTGCAATTCAAAGAAAAGGGAGATCACGCTCCTAGGTGATCCACGTTCGTGCTCGGATTGAAGGTCTTGTGGATTACCATCGACGTAAGTCAATCGGATCACGCGACAAAAGGTAATTTACTTTTGTTAACATATATGCATGTTTATTGATTAAAAGGGTTTAAGGTTCATAAAGGAAAAATTTTAAAAGTCACTAAATCGTTTTTAGTATCGCTTCCGCTGCGTTTACCACTTTTATTTATTATTTTTCCCTACAATTCAAACCCCCAACATAACGTGCTGCTTGCTCAAATTGTTTCGAGCACTAAACTTATAAAACTTATCTATATATTCACTAACTGCCCTTAAACGTGATGTCGGTTTCGATTCAGTCTGGTTCCTGGTTCGAAACTGACGGTTTAAGTTTCGGTTTCGGTTTCGGTTTCGGTTCCGACGATTCCACCGGTTTGTTTCTTTATTTTTATTTTTTATTTTACAAAAAATGACATTTTATTTATTTAGAAAATAAAATGTTAGAAAGCACATTGTAAAGAATTGGGCTGCGGCCCATAACCCTTGTCCAAGTAAGTATGTTTTCTTTTACATTCTCCTAATTTTTCATATAGGTTAGGCCTCTTTTCACTTCTCTTATTTATCTGATGTGGGATGTGAGATTGAATTTTCATTTTCATTTTCATTCATTGATATAACATAATGATATTCTCTTAAATCTCAACTTATTCTCTAAATATGGAAAACATGGAGAGAATTAGGAGGTCTATTGAAATTAAATAATGGTTTTGTTAAAATAAAAAAAAAATCAAATCAAATAAGTCATCTCTTCCTCTTCCATTATCACCTAAACTTCAATTCCATTACCATCTTTTCCATCTATGAACAAAAATCATATATATATATATATATATATATATTAATAAATCATCAAAATTCATTCACATATTATTGGTATTGCATAAGGCCATGGTTTCGGTTTAGTTCCACGGTTGGAACCGAATCGACGTCACGTCTAACTACCTTGCCTCTTTGTTGGCAATATTGGTATTGCAAATACATCATCTGCTCATAATCAGCTAGAAGAAATAGAGCTCTCAAAAATTGCTTCATCCTAGCTCAAGTCCTTACCGAACCCTTTCCTTCACATATTTGATTATGCATCAACTGTTCCCACTAAGTAGATGCACCCCCTTTCAATTTATATGCCACTAGTTTAACTTGCCTAGATTCAGGAATCTCCATATATTCGAAAAAAAATGTTCTACATACGAATCCAGTCAAGAAAATCCTCAATATGCAAACGACCATCAAAGCTCGGAATATCAATCTTAAGACTATAATCTGGAGCTAAATGACCTCCATGATTTTGTTGGTTTTGAACATACCTTGGTTCATCGAATCCCTGATTTTCAATCTTTCATCACTATCAAATTCATGCTGATTTTGTCCCCAATATACAGGTTCATCTTCTTCAGTTTCAGATAGATGTTGTTCATTGTGACGATAGTGTTGTTAGGTTGTCATCCGATCTCAAACCGCCATTGGAGAAACACGAGCTTCACCACCTTCCTGAACTCTATTTCCTCGATCTCTCATCTATTCATTTCATGCTCCAAATACAGCAATAATTGTTGTATGTCTTGAGCTAGAGAATCAACCTTTTTTTCCAAAGTAGAATGAGATGCCCAAAAAGCCTACACCCCACAATCGGCACTGTTGGGATGGTGACTGCTAATGTCGCTGTCGACCATTGAACAACGGAGAAACTGAAGCTCTGATACCAGATTACGTGGAGAGTCAATGTAAATTTGGAAAAAAAAAAAACTCTCAAAGATAAACGTGAATGGTTTCGTCGAACCAAAACACAAGAGAAATCTATTGAATCCAAAATGGAGTACAATCTGGAAAAATGCAAAAGTGTCCTCAACAAACACACCCAACAAAAGAAATAACCCTAGAAACAACTTAGCCAAAACTGTAAGTTTCTATGGTGCTAAAGACAAACAAAATCAATGCTAAAAGACAAACAAAATAGCACTTTGACACATCAGCAACAATCTTGACACTTCACCAAGTCAATTATAGATGTCTGCTTAACGGAAAAAAATTATGTAGCTATGCTCCTGCATCAATTATTCAGTTTTACAAGTAAACAAATGCTTATCTCTTACAGACAACTCTTTTCCCATCAATCCGCTTGTGCACCTCATACTTGGAAAATCCGAAACACTCGCAGAGCAACGGTGTAGTCGGCAGCGAACATACCAAAAGTCTGGAAGTCTTTTTCGCCACCAATCATAATCATGTTTGCACCCATGTTGACGCAAGTCATGTAATCATTTTTGTAAGTTTGTCCCAGAACACTGTTCACTTTATTGCTCAATGAGTAAAACTTGAAACCCAAATAAAGAAGAGTGAAGCAGTCCTCTCTTGTAATGTCATAGTTGTGAACTCTGGAATCTTGTTCTATTATAGGCACAACATGGGTTGTGATCTTGAACTTTCCTCGGACTTCGACAGATACATTATTTGTTTCACTAACTCTGGTGATAGAGATGTTCTTGGATTGCCAGTTGGAGCCGTAAGTTTTTAGGAGAGTGATAAGTTCCTTGTTGAAGGAAAGAGTAAGGCGGTCGATAGAGTCATCCCAAGTCTAAGTTTTGAAGGCACCGATGAAGAGTTGTGGTTGTCGAAGAAGACAACAATGGACTAGAACCAAGTGAAGTCCCTTTTCATGATATGATTTCTCCTGCCAATGAAGTGAGCATTAACGTGTAAATTGGAGTTAGAGACAAGGCAGAAGTCTTTGTCTTTCTTGACGTGGAAGTAAAAGGTTATGCCATCTCCACTTATGAAGCGAGGGTCTTGGCATACTGCTCCTAGCCTATCAGACCTAGCTGTTAATCAAAATATTGCTTAGAATTAACGGTGAAATTATGATTATCAATTGTTGGGTTTGTTTGGTTTGTTTGGTTTTGAAATGATCAGTAGAGTTTAGTAGACTTAGTGTAAATAGGCTTGCAAGTGACACAATCAACCTGAGAAATACGTAGACTATGCAAGTTGGTTATTCGAAACCAGAAATTACGTAAACTAAAAGATGAAAAATACTTAGGCCTTGTTGGTACATAGTATTAGGCCGAACAAGTGGACCGAAAAATACTAAATTAGTATTGTCCGGTGTTCGGTAAAAAATCATAATCGTATTATTAAATCCGGTGGAGAATTTAATCAGACCCGAGTAGTACTATTCAATCCAGCCCATATATACCTGCCTCAGTCGAACTTCATTTCATTGGCGATTTGACGCTCTACTAGGCTTTATTTTTTTCTTGAAAATGGCGCTTTATTCACAAGTCATGAATTGAAAACCAAAGGCAAAAAATTGGGACAAGTACTTGTAGTCGATCAGATCTACAATTAATTCGAGATCGGTGAGATGGACACTAGTAACCTACAAAACTAGAGACAAACAGAGCAGTGACGAACCACAGAAAGGGGATGTTCTCTTTGGGGGGGGACTCTCCAACGCTCAAGTCATTATATTATTCGATTAGTGAACTGAAATTAAAATGGGTTGGGAGTGACAAACTGTTGTGCTCAATATATTGAATCGAGCTAGTTGTTGATATGGTTGGATCTACGATGGATCTTATGGGTCGCTGTCCAAAGGGGTCCCTAGACTCGATGTTGATCAATCGGTGATCAGGTCGATGTTGTATATCGATGACTTTTGAAGGATCGATGCCCTAGGGATTCCTTGACTCGACGTGGGTCGATCGAGGATTGGGTCGATCCGTTTCTAAGAATAACTAGGTCAATCTCTGCCGGAATTTGGAATTGCAATAAATGAAAGAAGAGAATTGCATAATGAAGTTTAAAGAGCTTTCAAGTATTAGTTGAGAAAATCAGGACCCCTTTCTTTATGAAGGAGTCTGGTATTTATAGTGAAACGTTAGAGCCTTCACAAATCCTACCATTTATAAGAGCATGATTTTTGGGCCCTTTATTGCATGATTTGATTTATTTGAATCTGGTAATAAAGGTTTTGTCAGACGTTGGGATTCACGTAACGTCTAACATGATTGTGACTGTATAAATTTCTTTTGATCACGTTTTTGCTAGGTCAGATACCTTAGTGGGCCGGGTCATGCTTTTGGTAGTCCATGTTGGGCTTTAGTTATTTTGATCTTTATTAAGCCTTTTTAGTGGTCTAAGCTTGAGAATCTTTTATCCTTTAATTAACTTGTGGGTCTGCTTATTAGGCCGAATGTCCGTTTTTTAACCACTACAATACCTATCAATTGGTGGTCCCACAAACTTTATCATTTTTTTTTTCAATTTTTTTTTTACATAACCTCTTCAATTTAATTATATATATGATATCAAATGAAGTGTGAAAAAAAAAATTCCCAACATAATCAATACATTATTAAAATTTAAAAATAGAAATCAATTTGTAATATTTTTTCAATTTCAATTTTATAGAATAGAAATTTTTTAAAACAAAAATCATAATCCAGTTCAGTATAGTACGACATGCCAGACATGGGGAGTACTAAATATAATCCAGTCCAGTGCAGTACAGTCTAGTCCAGTTTAATAAATCTAGTCTTATTCAATATAGCACGACGTACCAAACATGCCCTTTACGGTCCAATGTGACTTGGTGATTAGAATGTTCATATAATATCCTAAGTTTGAGTCGTCACGTAATTGTTATATATATATATATATATATATATATAAGAAAAATGAAAATATTAATATTTAAAAGAGTTGACATAGGTTCAGTTTGGCATTGCTATGCTGTAGGGGGGAGTGCTTTTGGAATTGCTATGGAAAGTATCCGTTGGGTGTTTGGTAAACTGATTTTCAAAAGTGCTGAAAGAACCAAAAACAATTTCAGTGTGTATGGTAAACTGAAGTAAAAAATGATGTGATTGTGTAAAATTACTAAAAGGATAGACATCTAAATGGTGTTATACTTTGCATTTTCTTGTTTATTGTGTTTAGTGTTAAGTGTTATATAATTATGGGACTTTATTGAATTAATTAGCCCCATTTTTTGTACCGTTATGGCAACAATTTTTATTCCTGATTCACTTTTTTTGTTTCACTTTATAAGGCAACATGATTCTCACTTGCTTTGTAATAAACCATCTTTTGCACATAAAACATCATGTATCCTTGTACAGCCCTTACAACGTTCTTATTGGCTTGAGTGATCCAAGTATCATCACACTTGTACCATTGATTACTTAACCGCAAATAAGTTACATAATGGCCAGCATCTAGCTTTCCAATGTGATTCACTACAGCAAACGACTCAAACTCTGATGGTAAAATTATACAAACCCAAAAGGATATATTATGTAAACGAAAACTATCAAACATAATGGTATGGGACATATTACATGAGTTTTTTTCACACGAATAATTGCAAATTATAGCTAAGTGCGTACACTCATTAAACTTTGTGCAATTGCATTTCTTAACATTTCCATTTCTCGTCTTCCTGGACCATCTAACCTCCATTTCTTCATTAACCTCTTCACTTAAGTAATTTTCACTTTTATCAAAATCTCTATCTCGTTGTGCATTTCTTCTAATGTAGTTATGAAGAGTCATTGTAGCAATAAAAATTTTCACTTATTTTTCATAAGAATAACTAGGCATATCACGTAGAATACTCCAATTTTTTTCCATACCCCAAAAGTGCACTCATTGATGCTCCTAAATGAAGAATGTGCATGGTTTAATATTTCTTTGTGACCTGTTGGTTGTTCACCCCTACGAAAATGTGGAAGGTGGTGTACTAATTACCTCAATTAGATATCTCAAAACAAAAGTTCTAACATCTATAGAACAGTGAACCAAGAAGAAAGAAAATAAAAATGAGGTTATCACACTTTTTTCATCTTTACCATTAGTCCATAAAGCATGCAAGGAATTTTTTTTTTTTTTTTTTTTTTTTGAAGATGTTATATATTAATAGAAACAAAGGCAACAACAATCCACCAACAGCAGCAACAAACAACACCCAGACAAACGCAAAAGGGCACTGAACACACAACAATCAGCCACCCAACAAAAACCAAACAGAAACTAAACAGGGCAAAAATAGAAAAACAAAACAGCAATCAAACAGGCTAATTTTGTGAAGATTTCACATTTTCCAATTGCAATTTTTCATATTTATATTATCAGAGTTTGAGCACATAAGTGAATTAGAAAAATACAAAAATGATATCCATTTTCTCCACCATATTCAACAACTTTCAATCACCTTTAGTTGAAACAATAAAAACCATTCACCTATGAAAATGGAATCTCTAAACACCTTCAGCTACAAAGTTTGAGCAGTCAACCTCAACAAGTTGATATTTCTAATTGACAACCTAATAAAAGCAATTGACAACCTAATAGTAATTAAAAGGAATTTCCCATTATCAACTAATAAAGCTGCAACATAGGTAATGATAAGATAAAATATACCAATCAATAAACAGGAAGAAGAAATTTATGAATTTCAAATCATGTTCGATGAATATATAGTGGGTTATTATTCCAAACTAGGTAACAAGAAAGATTACAGCTTAAAATTGCATAAATTTTGTAGAGTAGATAATAATATAAATAAACACACAACCAGATTACAATAAAGACAATAGGTTTAATGTACCAATACTATAAACACTTAAAAGACGAATCAATAAATAATACTTGATCTAAACCAACTGCTGACAGATAGAAGTTTGATATCTCATGTGTTCATAACCTAAAGGATTTCAAAACCTAGGCAACTGCAACTAGATAATGAAAACCAAGAAAAGCACATGTAACAGATGGCATCAAAAACTACTCAAATTCTAACTCACAAATAAGAGTGTTTTACAATTTCAAGGGCGTAACAAATCTGAATTTCTAATTGACAATACTGAAATTTGCAAGCATATCAAAACAAGCACGGAAAACTATTGTTATCAGCTAAGATATACTTTACTAATTACTCCAATTCAAGCAACAACGAACAGAGACATCAACACAAAGAACAGTGATTGAAAAAGAAAAAAGAAAAAAAGAAATACCCTTTTGGCTGCGCAATGCAAGGTCGAGAGAGAACAAGAACCAAAAACTGACTGAAATTGAGGGATGGAGGGATCCTCAACCTGTAATAAACGAAATTAGAACCCTAAAATTAGCTAAAAATCCCAAAAAATCCAATTCAAAATCAAACCCTTAAACATGAACGAATGAGAAGGCTACAATAACGAAGGAGAAGGAGAGAAATCGAACCTGAAAAAGGTGAGAAATCGAAGGAGAAAGGCTGTTTTCTGATCGAAGGGAGAGAAATCAAAGCGAGAGAGGAGAGAAGTCGAAAGAGAAAAGGTTGTTGTCTGAAGATGAACGTTGATCGAATGATTTTGGTGAAAAAAAGGTAAAATGGACAGTTGGTAAAATTTCATTTAATTAACATTGTAATGCGTTTTCTAAAAGCAGAAGCCAAAATCCAAAAGCATGTATTCGTAGCTTCTCAAAAACTCAGTTAGGAGAAGCAAAAAGTGATAAAAAGTGACCAAAAACACTTCCCCACGATTTCACCAAACACCCTATCTTTAGTCTAGAATCACTTTTTGCCCCAAAAGCAGCTGGGGAAGCAATGCTAAACTGGGTCATAATCAATAGACCGACCCCAAATTTTATCTATAAAAAAAAAAATACAGTATGTTGATTCAATAATTGAAGTTTCTAATTGATTTGGTTATAACAATCTTGGCTAAATTTTGTTGAGGAATGCAATATTAAAAAAAAAAAAAAAAAAAAAAAGTTTAGCTACTTTATTAGATATGGATGGACATTTGCAAAATTAGTCAAATTAGGAAATGAATTATTGTTTTTAACAAAATTCTAATTTTTTATTGTTTGTAACCAATCATCATAATGCATTATTATTTTTAACCAATAAATTATAAAACTACCCTTTTTTTTACGTATTGTATAACGTTAAACTTAACATAAGTGGCTTATTTCATGTTTAAAGTGGTATATTGTCTGATATCGTGAAATCATGTATTTTTGAAGAAAATAAGATATTTTATGCCTACCATAAAATACATAAGATATCTCATGCTCAATATAACATCAAAGTTTTTTCTCTCAATTTTTTTTATCAAAGATCTCTCTCTTTCTCTTGCTCATGTGCTTCTTGTATTTTCTCTCTATGGATAATCAAAAATATGTTACAATTCCAAAAATAATGTTGTTCTCAAGAATTTGCATGCTCGGCTTTTTTAACCATTACTTCCTTGTATCATCTTTTAATAATGTTGTTTTTAGCAAGAAAAGAAACAATTTATACTAATGATAATATTCAATCCCCAAACATGCAAATTTTAACTGGTAACTATTTAGGTTACATAGTTAAAAATTGTGTTGGGATATTACGTTTTTTTTTTTCCTTAACTATAACTTTGCAGTATTTGCAAAAAGATCCGGATATTATAGAGTTCTTCTAGGTTGGTGGGGGTTTCCTTATCGTATTTGTTTTAGTTCGAATGATGTTTGATGTATATATGGGATTCAGAATCATATCTGATATTCTAGTGACTATGATGGTACGGTTTCAGTAAAAAAAAAAAAAACAGACACTTGAACTATGCTGAATTTCTTATTTGTTTATTGTTGTTTAATTTTGTGTCCTCTGTATATAAAAAAAGTTCTAGAATAGCTTTTCCCCTTCGACAAGCCCCAGTAGTAGGCAACCCGTAAGAAGCCACGGAAAAAGGCAACTTGATACAAGCCCCAAGATCTAGCACAATAAACAGCATACCGATTGTTTTGTTTGATTTTTTGGAAGCCTATTTTGTTTTGCACTTTTGCTTTAAATTGGGTGGGAGGTGTTACTATGGATTGCTTTTTGTTCAATAAGATCTACATTTATTCTGGGTTTATTCTCTTTCTTGTTTGTTGCTGCAACTCTTGTCTTAATATTGTTTAATTATTGAGAAAACTTAGAAAAAAGAAAATGTAGGTTGCTGGGTCTCTATCTGTGTTTGGTGATGTGAGATTATGCGATAAACTCGTTAGACTATTTGAATCTGTGATAAATGAAAATGCTAAAATTTTCTTCTTATTGCGATGAACAAAAAAAAAATGACATATATAAGATATTTCATGCCCAACATGATATATATGAGATATTTCGTGTCTTACATGAAATACTACATAAGACATGAAATATTCCATATAGCATATATTTCACGCCCAACATGACATACATGAGATATTTCATTCTCAACATGACATACATAAGATAGTTCATGTTATACATGGCAGATATAGGATATTTCATGCCTTACATAGAATACTGTATACATGAGATATTTCATACCTAACATGACATACATAGGATATTTCATGCCCAATATAATATACATGGATATATCATGCCCAACATTACATACATGAGATATTTCATGTCTTATATGAAATGTTGCATACATGAGATATTTCATGTCCAACATGACATATATGAGATATTTCATTCCCAACATGACATACATAGGATGTTTCATGTCCAACATGATATACATGAGATATTTCATGTCCTACATGAAATACTACATACATGGAATATTTCATACCTAACATGATATACATGGTATATTTCATGGCCAATATGATATACATGGGATATTTCATGTTTTACATGAAATGCTACATATATGAGATATTGCATACCCAACATGACATACATGGGATATTTCATGCCTACATACATAAAATATTTCATGTCTTACATGAAATACTGTATACATGAGATATTTCATACCCAACATGATATACATGGGATATTTCATGTCCAACATAATATACATGGGATATATCATGCCCAATATGACATACATGAGATATTTCATGTCCAACGTGATATATATGAGATATTTCATTCCCAACATGACATACATTGGATATTTCATACCAAATATAATGTACATGAGATATTTAATGTTATACATTAAATGTTGTATATATGGGATATTTCATATCCAACATGATATACATGGGATATTTTATGCCCCAATAAGAACTATGAAAAACTTTAGGCTAGCATTCAATTACAACGTTCGATGAGAACGTTCGATGAGACACTTTAGATTACGTGGATAGAGAACTTATAGAGGAGAGGGTGGAAAACAAGTTGTCATACATTGAGTTGGTGGAGAACATGTTAGTTCTTGCATTGTACATCCACCTGAAGGAAGAAGACTATTGGGCATGCCGAAAAAATTTAGGATACGTTCTTCCTCAAAAATGCCTTCTTTAAAGGTATATACCAATTGTGGAGGATCTAGACCAATTGTGTTTGGACATAATATTTAGACACGCTCAAACGTGGAAGCAAAATCATGACCTACCATAACGTTACAACTTGGAACGAGTATTGGTTGTCAACTGTTGAAAATTTCATTTTATGTTGATCGTTTAATGTTATTTATAGTCTTAGTTTGTGTTGTCATTTAAAAATTTTGGAATGTTAATAAGCTTTTCTCTATGTACAGATACTTTATTCTTTAATTTTAAAGCTTGGTTAATAACTTTTGATTAAAAGCATCTGCATGACAGAAATTTCGGCAGAGTTGCTTTTGTTTATTGACATTATCAAAAAAATTGATTACTTGCGTTAATCACAATATCATCACAATGTCATATCTCAGTAACACAACACAACATTGTATTACAAAACTATATCACTTTACCCACTAGAGAGCCTCAATTAATTAGTTATAATTAGAAATACCATCTTTAATGTCTAGACAACATCTATTTAATGTCATTGACATGGCAACGAAGCTTGAAAAAACCATTCTACAATTTCACTTTTAATATCCTTCATATCATTCGTTGTGAAGTCCTTTTGATAACATTTATCTTTAACAATATTTTCCATGTACTTCATGACGAACACACCGTAACTCCTCCTGCATTTACGAATAATAACTGTTAATGTCGATAAGTGGAAATAGTAATAAAATTTTGAAAACAAACAAACAAACATTAAAAATTCTTTCACGTGTCATGTTACTGAGTCATTTTTTGTAGCAATTTTGCATAGTGCTTTTCGTTGAGTCGTTTTATCAAACACCTTGAGTGCCCTACTTTCATAGAGTTGTTCAATAGCTAATCTAAGTTTGAACAATCCTTTAAGAACCAGAAACCCAGCTCTTCATCATCACAACCCCATCTCCAAAACATGTTCTTTCATAAGACAAACCAAAATTACATTTAATTTCTCAGCAAAAGCCCTACCAAAACTCTACCATTTTCGACCAATAAAAAATAGAAAATTTAATGAAGAATAGGAAAATTTAATAAATAATATTTTCTTTTAAAATAATTTAAAAGACCAATTGTTTGGAAGATCTGAGAACCCATATCTCTCAATATTTTTAAAATTTATAAAAAAAAAATAGAAAATTATTGAAGAAAATGAAAACTAAATAAATAATATTTTTTTTGGAAGATAAGACACAGTAAAAACCAGAAAGCAACAAAATTAATCAATTTAAACAAATCAATATAATAAAACAGATAATAAAACAGAAAAAAAAAAATCCCCAAATGCAGGAAAAAAAAAATAGATAAAAAAATCATTTTTTTTCTTTCTAAGCAAAGAATCAAAGAAAGCAAAGTAAAAACAATTTCGAGAATCAATCTTTAAGACTCAAATATCGGAAAATTGTTCTTTTTTCTCCGAAAAGTTAGCAGTTGTAGCTTGATCTTCAAACTTCTCTCACTTTCGCCAACCTATCAACACCTCTTAAATCTTACAAAATATAAACACATATTAACATAATATCAAGAAATTAATAACGAAAAACCATTACAAACCAACCCCACATCAAAAAAAGCCATATACATAACAACAATCAACTTAAAAACAAAAAGCTAGTCAATCAAAGACAAAAGAGAATTTAAATTCAAAGACCAATCAACATAAAATGTTAGGAGTGAATAAAATAGGAAATAGAAAACAATAAAAAACAAAAAGACAAATGGTGGACAAAACCCAAGAACAAAACCAACCGATTGCAAAGAAGAAAGTGAAGATAAAAACTGGTATGGTTTATAAATCCTAGTTTCTATGCTCAACTTGAAGATAGTTTCCACCAACAGTAACAAAGAAAAGAAGTGAAATAGTAAATATATAATGTAATAGCATAAGCGACGGTAGAAGAGATGATAGAGGTCGACAGAGCTACAGCGATGAACCGTAGTCGGTAAAAGGAAAATGAGAGATTGAGAGAGTGAGTGAGGTCAGACACGTTTTAGGATTTAGGGTTGGGTTGTAAAGTTTAAAATAAGTATATATACTTTGTAAAATAGAAATAAATTGGGTTATTTTTTTATTTTTTTTTTTAAACAAGGGTATTTTAAACAATGTAACTTACATTTAGTTAAAAATAATAACTTAAATATTTTTAATTAAAAATAATAATCCATTATTTGGTTTGGTTATTTTTTACGATTTTCACGAAATATTAACCTGTACAATAATTATGAATCATCCAAAGTCAGAAATTAGAGTCCCTTATATAAAATAGTCATACAGAAACGACACCGTTTTTACTAACGCTTCACATTTACATCAAATACTACACCGTTTTAATGTCCTGAGACTGTGCAAATCAAAACCCCAATATTCTGAGGTTTTATCATTACAAAACCACAAGAAGAAGAAAAAAAAATCCCTAGTGAGAAGTCGAAGAAGAAGAAGAAGAAGATGGAGGGCATGTCGTACCAGCGATTTCCCAAGGTCAAAATCCGCGAACTCAAAGACGACTACGCCAAGTTCGAGCTCCGCGACACCGATGCCTCCGTAGCCAACGCGCTCCGTCGCGTGATGATCGCCGAGGTCCCCACTGTCGCCATCGACCTCGTCGAAATCGAGGTCAACTCCTCTGTCCTCAACGACGAGTTCATCGCCCACCGACTCGGTCTCATCCCCCTCACTAGCGAGAACGCCATGAGCATGCGCTTCTCACGTGACTGCGACGCCTGTGACGGTGACGGCCAGTGCGAGTACTGCTCCGTTGAGTTCCATTTGAACGCCAAGTGTCGCACGGACCAGACCTTGGACGTCACCAGTAAGGATTTGATCAGTGCTGATCATAGGGTTACTCCGGTCGATTTTGGAGATCCTGCCGCCTACGATTCCGGTGACCAGCAAAGGTCTCTTTTTTTTCTAAAAGAAATTAATACAATGTTCGTTATAAAGTTGTTTGCTTTTTGATTTTTGCAGCTATGTTGTTGATACAGTGATTGAGTTCTTCAAATTACTAGTGTGACTTGACTTATTGAGTTTTGCTACATAATATTAGGGTTTTGCAATGTAGGTAGAATTATTATCATCATTTGAAATTGCAACGGAATTGTTTTGTGTTTTTAAGGAGTATGGTAGCTACTAGTGTGTCTTAGGTTATTGGATTATGCATTGTAGTTTTAAAAGAGTAGTTGAGATGGAAAGGAGCCGTACTGATATTGAGTTTTGCTTTGACTCATCTCTTGGAGACACCAATATAAGTTTTATGAAAATTTATTGTTTGGTAAAGTTAACTGCATAGCCGTTGTGATAGTGTCAAATGATTCATATGGGTTACAAGGTCTTATATTCAATGTGGCCTTGTTCATGTCACATTTGTTATTTTTTCAATATTTTTCTTTGATATTGAAAAGGTTTAGGGCTTTGTTGCCAATGTTCTTTTTAATATGTGTTTAAGTTGAGGATAATGTAAGAATGCTAGTTTAGTTAATTTTCTTTTCCTCTATTTTACATTTTTACATGCAAGCATTTTAGGTTCTGTCAATATTCTGTTAAGATTTTTGCAGAATTACTCGCTTTTGTGTCAAGTTATGATGCACTATTTTGGGGTTTTAGGATTTAGGATCATTTTAGTGATTTTAGCGACTTAGGATCATTTGTTTCACAGCATAGCAAATATATTAACTCCATTTAGTCCTATATAATTGTTTGAACATAGACCTTTCAGTTCAAAGTTTGATTCTAATACTAAGAAAAGAAAAATCGTGGGCATATAATTTTCTAAGTTCTTTTTTGTTTTCTCCCTAAATTTCCCATTTTCTTCTGCGAGTTTGCAGTACAATCTTTTGGCCTCTGTTGGGATTGTTATTTTGGTTGATAAAAAGAACTAATATTTTTGTGATGGTTCACATAGTAATGTCATTAATGTTGTTAAAGTTGAGTTGGTTTATTTTGCAATTAGGGGGATTATCATTGTAAAGTTACGTCGCGGGCAAGAGCTGAGACTGAGGGCAATAGCCAGAAAAGGGATTGGCAAAGATCATGCGAAATGGTCACCTGCTGCAACTGTAACTTTCATGTATGAACCTGAGATCCACATTAATGATGAAATGATGGAAAATCTGACACTTGAGGAGAAAAAGGCCTGGGTTGAAAGTAGCCCTACGAAAGTGTTTGACATTGATCCTAATACTGGACAGGTTGATTTTTTTTCTCCCCAGAAGTTTCTAATTAGTCTTTTTCATTTTAGTAATACTTTCATGTATCCTGCTTGTATGTACACTTAAAGTGTGGCTGCTGCTCATGCAAAATATAGTGTTTTATATGCTAAATAAAGTGATGGCTAGAAATATGAGTAAGCAAAATTTTGCATTGTGTTCCTTTCTGTGCGGAATTGTTGTTTCTACACTTACTTGAGGATGTATAATGTACATTAAGCTGAGATATAATATATCTGTTTCTATTGTGATGACCAATTTGAGTTCTCCATGAAAAAAGAAGAAGGAAAAGGTAGAAAGTCGAAGATTCGTTTTATTATCAAGTGGTTTTACATTGATGAACTCTAATGTTTTAAGTATTGTTGGAGACCTTTCTTGTAAAAGTGTGGTCACTTAATGGGGCACAAAGCAGAAACTTTCATGGGTTTCTAACTTTATATTTTCTAGTATTGAAGCAACAATCTATCAGCTTTCATATATCATTAAGTTAAAAGAGTTTTCAAATGGGAATGTTTCCCTGGAGAAGTGGCACTTTTGTCATTATTCATGATTTTGTGGCACTTATTATTGTGAACGTCTTCGCTTGTTTGCATACCAATTTATTCTGATGTGTTCTGGTGTTTGAAGTTGGTGTGAAAATAATCTTGTAACATGAAGAAGCACCAAACTGAATCTTTGGAGTCACTTTCTGATTGTGTTAATTGTGCTCTTCTTATTTATTCGTTTTCTTTTTTCAAAAATTTTCTTTTCATATCTTTTCTTGCACTCTAGATCCTGGTACATGACACATAAAACTCATCAGATTATTGATTAATGGTCAATGGTAAGGGGAAAAATTTTGAGAGCCATAATTTAGGTGTCAGGAACATTTCAAATTTGAGTAAGAAATTTATTGGAGTGTTATATAGGTTAGTACACATGTAGCATAATGGTTAGAGAGAGTGCAGTAGAAAGGAATTGCATGTGTTCTGTTGTGTTATGTTATAGACTACATGTATCTAAAGCTTATTTTTATTGGGTATTACAACATTATTACTGGGCTTGGAGCCTAGGGATAAAGCTTGGACTTGAGAATTGTTGGAATTTAGCTTGTGGATGCTCTGTGGTGGTTTTGTCGTGTTTGAACCTACTGAGCTGGAATCTCAATCTTATTAAATATAGGGGCCCTGATTTGCTGGATTGGGAAAAATCGAGTAACCATAATGTGGATGTTATAGACATAATGCATGGTTTTAAGGACACATCAATCTAATTGCCCTGGAAGTGTAACATTCATTAATAATTTTTTGGCAGTTTTACTTGGATTTGTCTTATCTATTGATGATTACTTCGACTTGCTTTGATCTAAATCATGATGTTAACTTGTTTAAGTGATTTTATTTTCACAGGTAGTAGTTGTTGATCGTGAGGCATACACTTACGACGATGAAGTCTTAAAGAAAGCAGAAGCTATGGGGAAGCCGGGGCTAGTGGAGATATATGCCAAAGAAGACAGTTTCATATTTACAGTCGAATCAACTGGTGCAATCAAAGCTTCCCAGCTGGTACTGAATGCCATAGAAGTTTTGAAACAAAAGCTAGATGCAGTTCGCCTGTCTGAAGATACTGTGGAAGCTGATGATCAGTTTGGTGAACTTGGAGCACATATGCGAGGAGGATGATGATGATTGCATGTCATGATTGGACCGATAATTTAAATTTTTCCAAGGTTAAAAGAAATTATTCGGTTTCCATTTTCCTTTTCCTAGGACTTATATTTTGTAATTAAATGCATGCTCCTTAGAAACTAGTACTGCCAATGAATCTGTTATCCACTCGTTTTTATCTATCTTGAAATTGATCCTGAACTTGACGTATTTATATAATCTCGAACTGTGTAGTGTAAATCACCATCTTGAAGCTGTTTATGCCCTAATCTTTTTTATATTTCATCTTCTTGAAACATAGTTGGCTTTATATTTGACTTCCTGGTGTAATGGAATAACGGGCGCTTGTCGCTTGAGGAATCAGCGCCCACCAAACCCTTACACCACGTTGGGTGAAAGTAGCGCGGTTTCAGCAATAATTTAGATCGCGATCTTCCCAATTTGTTGGCATACAAAGATTTTTATTGTATTCTTCTAGTACATGTATCATGTGTTTAAATTCTGTTCCAAACTTATTCGAGTCACGGGTATCAAGTTTTGTAATATGAAATGTGGTCCAAACATACATACTCTCATTTGCCTGCATGTTGTGCCCCAATATCATAGCGACACAACATATGGTTTGTTTTACATAGCATGTTGTGCCCAATATCATAACGACACAAAAGATAGTAAATTTTCGATGAAATCATATGTGGGAAACTTGATTTTAGTAATTAATGTGTTGAAATGCAACTCTTCAAGTAAATGATGCACAAAATTATGGTTGAATTTTTAATTGATGTGTTGAAATGATTCACCTCCTACTAGATAGTGAAGCTAAAATTGGTACATTAGTTATAAATTATTTGGTACTAGCTTTTCAAAATGGGAAATTATGAAAAATGGAAGTGATCCTTTTGAAAAAGCTACAATAATTTCAAACCTTAATGCTAATAATATAGAGTTTAGAATGAGAAGAAAGAGATAGGTTTTCCATTTATTATTTGAACGGTGTTCCAAAGTTGATAGTACAAGACCTTGGTTATTTATATATTATAGCAGGTCATCGAATTGAAAATAATGTTGGAGATTGGGAATGGGTCAGTGAATTACTGCAAAAAAAGATACCGAAATCTTTGTCTGAGAAGCAGACATACTTGCAGGAGGCAGCCAAGTTTCAGAGTTCTGGGACATGTTCCTCATAAACTCATTTTGTCCTTTTCTTCTCTGAATTGATTATACACATCCAACCCATCTACCCTTTTAATTATCCTTTAAATGGGGTTTGATTCAAAGACCACATGTGTTGTTCGGATATTATTCTTATAAAGGGAGACACTTGCTCTCACAACACCCGATGAAATGTGTATGGTCTTGAGGTTTGAATACTCGTCACTAACGTGGAAGGGCAATGCAGTAATGGCCGTTGAGTTTATAACACTGAAGTTACCACTGTTCCATTATTGTATACTTTTCTATTTGTGAAATTAAATGAATGGTGGTACGTTGGGGCATGCATATATGATTTCTAAGCTCATTATTGAAGAAGGTTCATTAATGATTCATTGAAATTAATGTCATTAATTAAGAGATTTAAGATTTTTCTGTACGTAGGGGTTTTTAATGAGCTTCCATTATCATCCACAGAAATGGAAACCATCTAATTAATTATATCCAGATATATATATATATATATATTCAACTGTACGCATCACAATTCACAAATCAAATGAACCCGGCCGGCCTCCTAATCAAAACTATGATAAAATGATTTTGAGTATCATGAAGATATAACCAATTTGGACCACATATATATCATCTTCTTCGGTTCTTCCAATAACTTCATATCATATATAATGAATTTTAATACATGGTACAATGTAAAGATAAGATAGATAGATGTTTTGTTTGATTGGCTTGGATTGGGTGACTGCAGGTCACATATTATATATGTTTTATATGGTTTTGGTTGTTGGCATTACATGAGATTGTGACTACTGGGAAGTCAATTAAAAGACATTGGATGCTGCATTGAGTTGTAGTTGTATATATATATATATATGAACAATAAGTGAGTTGACAGAATAATGCATGAAAGGACTTTGCACAATTATATGATTCACGTAATCGGCATGCAAATGCAAATGCTAAGTTGACACAGCTTTTTTTGGGGCCTCCACTTCTGATTTCTCAGGAGCCCTCTCTGCTTCTTCTTGGGACCATTTATATATATATATATATATATATATATATATACACTTCTTGAGAGTTTGAGACATATAATTAATAACATTTTTGTCCAGTACTTGTTGGTAGAGTGTGTGATAATTACACTGGTAAAAAGATATTTCCATGGATGTATCTAAGAGAACAATTTAAATGAAGAAAATATAGACAAAATATAGACATGCATGACAAATTTTCATGAGATCGATAGATATAAAACATATATACACTATCTAGTGATATATATGCTCGATCAATCCATTAAAAAAAATTAAAAGACAACTGACCTTTTGCTTTAATCAGAGATATTGGCAAGTAAATATATATATATATGGATCGCACTTACTGCTTGACAACATGTGGCAATGATAGATGTACTTAAAGTTGTTTTCAGATTAAATGATCTTGTTGCATCTCCAAATTAAGCTCACTAGATTCTCCTTTTCTTTTTTTTTTTTTAACTTGTACTCTCATGGAGTCATGGTCGATCATTGGAATAAAATATTGAAATGAATGTGTAATTTAATTACGAACGGGATCATATTTTAATTCGTATTCAAAGAAAATATATTAACAAAATGCTTGGATGAATCACTGTTTAATGTAGCTTAGTGGTACGATCAGCATTTAAATAAAATATTTAGATGTCTACTTTTATAATCGGAAGAAGTCGACTCTCAACATTTATTGTAATTTTATAGACAACGGTGGAACAAGGTGTTAAGATTTGAACTTTGGTAAGTTGATGGAGGGTGTAAATCTTCGATCATCAAGGCAACAAGACTTTTACATATGTGATATATAAATTTCAAAACCATATATAAATCTCTTTAAGTTTTCCACATTAAATAAAAGTGATACATAGGTGACGAGATGAGATTGGTTTGGTATTAAAATTCATCACACCTGCATTATGAAGTTGCGGGTTCGAATCCTCCCGATTCCTAAAAAATCCCGATTTATATAAAAGTGTAATATTGAAAAAAAAAAAAAAAAAAGTGATACATAGGTGGTGATAGTGGAAACATGCATTATTATTAATTAAAAGGTATGATAAAAGATAACTAGAATTGGGATTCATTCAGGTTTAGATGAGTCAAAAAGACTATTATTAATTACCCAAGAAGAGCACCTAAAGGCTAAAAGTTGTTAGTGGTGCAGAAGAAGAGAGAGAGAGAGAGAGAGAGCTACAAAAGTAAATACAGTATGTAATTTACGAATTTATGAACCGATATTTACCTAATTGTCCTGAGCTAAACAGTTCTTGTGACATGTGTAACCGATGGTTGAAATTATTTTTATTTATTTATTTTTTTTTCACTTTCATTATCTTTCAATGCATAGTATTCATCTTCAAGTGATTTTATCAGAATTTACTGGTTACTACTTACTAGTCCTATGAATGTTGCCACCATTAAATTTATTTTTCTTATAATAAAAACAAACAAAAAACCTCTCCTCTCCTACTGCCTCTGCCCCCACACACCCATCTGGTCTTCTATCTCTATCTCTCTCTTCTTTCTTTTGTTGCCTTTTAAGACTTTACAGCTGTGTGTGACCAAGAAATTTTTCAGAGGGTTTTGGTCCAAACTCATGTGAATTTGAATAAACTAAAACAACAAGAGAAAGGCAGGCAGGCAGGCAGGCTATAGACACTAGAGAGAGTTGTAGCAATCACATTCTTTTTTTTGGTGGTTACTAAATATTGTTGACGAAAATGATAAGTAATTATTTGGCTCAATTCTTGTTTTGGATTTGTTTTATTGAGATGATACTTCATGAGGGATGTGCCTACTAGTCTACTACAATGAGATTCAAGACAAACAACTTACTAAGAATTTGAATTATTAACTTATTCATTTTAAAGTGTAATTTTGGGTAATCTAAGATATAATTCAATAAAACATTTTCATATATAGAGTGATAAATGTGCTATAATCTATACTCAAATCTAGTATCAATATGCATGAGCAGGAACTTTGAATTATAATAGTCATTATCAATGTGGAATCAAAGTGTTAATTATGATCCTGTTGATAGAAATGTGAAACATCTTTATCATCTAATTACTAAATTACTGCAAAGTGGACGTATTTCAACAAAGGAGAGTGTATCGATTATCAAATCCGTGACTCTCACACAAGATATATGCACCTGTCCCACACTCTCATACAAACTCGTACATTGTAGGTAATCAATCACATAGTAAATGCATACAATGTAGTATGAGGTGTATGAGTGCATCTACTCCACCCCAAGATTTTCTCTATACTCATGGATGATAGATCCATCAGATATTCAGGTTAAGAAAAATGCTTCAATATTCTTCGGCTTATACACTAAATCCATTTATATTTTGTTTCATGTATGATATGCATATTCCATATGATTGGTTATTCATATCACATGACATAGTAAATGCATACAATGTAGTATGAGGTGTATGAGTGCATCTACTCCACCCCAAGATTTTCTCTATACTCATAGATGATAGATCCATCAGATATTCAGGTTAGGAGAAATGCTTCAATATTCTTCGGTTTATACACTAAACCCATTTATATTTTGTTTCATGTATGATATGTATATTCCATATGATTGGTTATTTATATTACATGACATGATTTGATTTTATTAAAAGTATACGTCAAATGTTTAATCGATCACTTGTATAAAAAAATATATATATGTTTGGCTAATACACACAAGACAATAACCGATTGGTCCATGAAACAAGACCAAGTCAAAAGAGAGCTAGTATAGATGATACCTGATAGGGGAAGGGGGGCATGCATGATGATATTATTCTACAATTATTGGTGTGGGGCAGTGGGGGCTCATATTCATCTTTTTGGTGCTTGGGGCAAGCTGTTTCCCTTTGAAAAAACAAAACACGATTCTCTCATAAAACCATGTTATCATGAGGAGCACTACTACCACGCATACTGCATACACACTCTACAAGTAAAAACAATCAAACAATATTACCTTTGATAAAAAGAAACACCAAAAACATCTTCCACTATATCAAAGATTTTGTCCCCCATCTTCCAAATCCCCACTTTCTTCTCTCCCCTGTTTACCTTTTATAGCTTCAGTCACTTCTCATCTCAATGCTTTCTTTTCCTTTTCATTTTCTTTGCTAATTTCTCGTTGCTTGTTGGAGGGTTTAAGTATTTTTTTTTTCTTTTTTTCTTTTATTCTTTTTGAAATATTGTATGGAAATGGAAGATGGAGACATGACTCGAACTTTAAGAGTATAGGTCTGTAGGGCTTACCACTTAATCAACCTCATTTAATGCATATCGACTATATTTTGAATACACCCCTTTTTTTTCATTCAACGGTGAATGGTGAATATAGTGTGTGATCAACGTTATTTGTGATACATTTCCCCCTTAGTTAAGGTGGTGTACACCCCTTCTTCCACGTCAGTGGTGGGGTTCGGTTTGAGTCTCACGTTGCACACTTTTAATTAAAAGCATGTGCAGAGTGTTTTCTCTACGATGTTATATGAGTTGATATCCGTATCTCGCATGTAAAGGTTGATCACAAAATGAAATTCAAACATTTGAGTTTACGATTTATCATCTCATACTTTTTATTATTATACCACTTAATTAAATATCTTAAATTTCATTACTAATTAAGGGTGAATTGCTTCAAAAAGAATTTTTTTAAAAAAATTAAGGGTGAATTATTTCTCCAATAAAGGTAGCAAGCTTGCACTACTGTTTAGATTCAATTGCTTAAAAAAAAAAATAATATAGTCTACAACACGTGAAAAAAGCAAGAGAATATATATATATATATATATATATATATATAAAGGTGATAGTAAAAATAAAAGAAAAAAAGTAAGAAAAATATCAAAAGAGGGAAGGGGAGCTTTAATAAGAATCCACTATTAAAAAAATAAAAATAAAAATAAAAATAAAAATAAAAATAAAATGAATCTCTTTGCAATCTAAAGAGATAAAAGTGGTACCCCAAAAACTTTTTATTAGGGCTTACTTTAAATAGGATTATGGAGTTAATAGAATAATTAGTTAGAAGTCTAATCCAATAGAAATTTTACAAAAAGGAGAGGAGAGATTTGATTAATATCTATAAAAAGCTCACCAGAGAGAGAAAACATTCCATTTGTTTTAAAGTTGAGAGGTAAAAAGCACTTGCAACATTTTCTTTTCGGTGTCGTTTAGTGGGTCATTTTGTAAATTTCGATGGATGACTATAGGCGCGTGCCGCGTGTCATTCAATTTTGTAATTAGTTTTAAGGCTAATTACACATACTTTCCCTATATTTTATGTAAAATTAACAGATATTCAACTTTTGATGATAAAGACACAAACGGTCCCTTCTTTAATGCTGTTAGTTTAGACTAGAACAATTAGATTTACGATTTGGATCATAAAAATACATAATCTCCCATGGTCCATTTATCATCACATAATAGACAATTAAAAATTAATTTATAAAATGTTTAATAGATTTAACAAAAAAAAAAAAAAAGCATACCTTGCAACAGTAATTATCTCCACCACCGGTAATGGATATCGAACCACAATGATTTCCACGGCCGATAACGGTAATGATCTTTGCCTTATCGATATTTTTGAATCAAGTAAAGGAATAAGGGTATTCACCCAAATTTGATATGAAATAGTGTATATATATAATCTTTCTTCTGTCAGTTCGACCTGATATAAAATATATCAGTACCTTGAATGTGAGATATTAGATTTAAATGTTTTGACTTGGTCTGCATGCACTTATCGGTGCTTCTCCATAATCTATGGTCCATATGCAATACACTGAAGTATTTTATATTAGGTCAAACTGACAAGAGAAATACTATATATATGGTCCTGTTCACATCAGTGCACACTGATGTAACTACATTAGTACCAATGTATGTGGACCACTGATTATGGAGAAGTTTTGATAAGTACATACACTTTGAGTCAAAGTATGTAAATCTAATGATCTATATCTAATGCACAGATGAAGTTATATCAGTATGCCCTGACTTAAACATTTATTTATATATATATATATATATACGGAAATTTTCGTATGAGGATACCTTGATATAATTATATAAAGATATTGAATGTGAGTCACTCGTTTTACATACTTTGACTTGGTATGTATACACTTGTCAAATCACTTTTATAAATGAGTGGCTCACATTCAATATCCTGATAAAGTTATATAAGGATATCCTGATAGGAACGGAACCGTATATATATATATATAAAAGTTAAGGTTTCAACTTACAAGAGGACGGTAAACGTGGCAAGAGAGAGGGATCCTACGGGAAAAAAGCCATGTAAGTGTGATGTGAGGAGCGTGGGACAAAGAAATGAGTGACAGCTAGTAGGTTGTACAGTTTAAAGCCAAAAAGTATACAAAATCTAATACAACAATTTGGCTCTTCTTACGAGGTCAAACCCCTCCTCTCCAGTCTCCTCCGATCCAAACCAAACCCCATCTATCAACTCCTCTCTCTCTCTCTGTGTGGCCGACAACCTTTTTATTTATTTATTTATTTATTATTTTTCGAAATCAAACACCATATACACGATTGAGATTTGTAGTTCAAAACTTAATAAATTATAACTCTAGCTTTGGTGAATATGCAAGTTAGATTTGAATCTTTACCACAAATGTGAAAGGAGGAATACACAAAACTAAATCTAAAACTAGGAAAGAGAAGTGTGCTACATTAAGACTTATAACTCTCCGATGAATGCAGTAAACGCCCAAACGAGATTTAAATCTCTACCACAAATGTGAGAAGAAAAATACACAACACTCATCTAAAACTCTATAGTAAATGCGCAAGTGACATAACATGCAAAACACTAAACCTAGGAGGAGTTTTGCGTTCTTGTCTCTTGGAATTAATACATATATCTGCATGTTAATACATCCAAATGTAATTTAATAGTAAGAATAATAATATTTTAGATTCGAATCGTCAACTCTTGCAGTGATATATAAAGTTAAATAAATAAATAAATAAATACAACACATTCCATTCATATAAAATTTGAGTCCTATAATTTCATCTTCATCTAAAAAAAAGTTTGAGTCCTATCATTTCTCTTACCAATAAAGTAATTTATTGAGACCAATGAACAATATCCATAGTAAGGTTTTTCCAACCTATTCTCCAAAAAGCTTCAAGACCTCCCATACATAAGGCCATACTAATTCCCTGGGGATCGGGAAGAGACTCGAATCTAAAATCTCTTCACTCTAATACAATGTTAATAATGGAAATATATATTTTATTACACAAATATATATATAAACAAAATTTTGTTTTGAATAAGATTAATTTTATAAATATGTCCACATAAAGTAAAGTATTGCTTGGAAGAGATTACTTGTAGAAAGAAAGAAAAGATACAGTGGCAGCTAGAATGGTACAAAAGAGAAGCAGACACGATCTCTCTGCATACATTCTTCACTTTTAATTTCAATGGCCTTTCTCTCTTGTCCCTCTTTTCTTCTTGTAAATGCTCACCCATCTCCACAACAGGAACCAAGGGTATTATTGGAATTGCAGAGATGGAAGACAATTTAACAAGACAACATTTAATATAATATGACAATAATATTTATAATAAATCTCCTTTTGAGAAAGTGAGATCAACTAGGACTACCAACAGAGACCCTCAAAGGAGTCAACAGTGGCTTCTGGTGGTCTTGTTGGGTTCTGCTCTTCTTGAACAAAGGCTCTTGTGAGCTGCTGCTGCTAAAAACACCATCAATCACGTCCACTAACTTGCGCTTGTTGTTGAGATTGGTTTTGGTTTTGGCACATGTACTTGATAGCATATCTACAATGTGCTTGTAACACTCATTTACTTTCTCCTGTTACAACAATGCAGATCATGAGTGAATAATTGTGTTATTTTACTGCTAATAAACCTAGCTAGTTAGATCATATCAGGCATTTAATGATATAATGAATAGAAGAGAAGAAATCATGTGTTTTTTTAATGATGATTAATAAAAAGCTAACCTTGCTTGTATTGATTACACCAAGAAGCTGGCTTTGGTACTCAATTGAATTCAAAGGCTCAACTTGGTCAATAACGTGCATCATTGTGGCAGTGGCCAATACAGAAGGAAGATAGCTGACAAATCTTGAATCTGACAAGAAAACAAAGAAGTTGATTGATTAAACTATTGAATGGATCAAATCAACAAAAGGGTTTTGATCTTTCTTCTTTGTTGTTATCGAAAGTTGTAAATTTTAATACTCATGTGAGTCCTTACCGGAGACCAGAGTGAGAAGGAGACGCTCACATCTCCTGAGAAACTCCCAATGGACATTGTTCTTTAATCCAAGCCTCCTGATAATGTGATCCAGAAATGAAAGTGGAGTCACTAGATGCATTTTCCATTTCAGTGTAGAGAGCACCAAGAGCTCCATTCTCTGTATGGCTTTGGCTTCAAAAACATACTTGGTGTCTTCCACCTATCAAATTAAACAAACCCCAGATGTGTAACTGTTAGAAAATATAAGATCAAGGAAAAGGATATCAAAATGGTTGAGATTTATATTATACATACTTGGAGGTCTAAGAGAAGAGGCACTTGGGTTTCTTCAACTTTAGCAGCTAAAGAGAGACAAGTGACAGCCAAGAGCTGGATCATCCATGGCTTCTCTCTCTGAAAATGGAGACTGAAGAGTAACCTATCAAGATAGTTAATTGCAAGCACTGCAGTGAGAGTAGTGAAACCATAATGAGCAACAACTTTGAGCACCCACTCAACTGCCTCACCACGAGCTAACAGAGCAACACATGAACTAGTACTACTTGGTTCTTCAAAGTTGATGAAATGTTGTTGTTGTTGTTGTTGTTCTTTGGAGAAGAGAGAGAGTAGCTCTTCATCTTCCCAGAACAAGTCCTGTTCCAACAACAGAAATGGAGAGAGACAAGTGTTTGATGAATTTTCTCCTTGTATTACTTCTCCAAAACCACCTTCTTCATCTTCTTCATCTTCCCATTGCTCTTCTTCACAGTAGAGTACTGCATCAAGCTGCAAGAATGGAGAAGTGTTTTGCATTTGCTGCTCTCTTTCTAATTGTACAATCGCCATGATTGATCTTCTTCTAAGAAGAAGAATCCCTTTGGTCCACTAGTGTTCATTATACAAAACACAACCCAATTGATCTATCTCTCACACCCATCCCTCTGTTTCTCTATCTTTGTGTTTGATGTAACAAAGGAGGAGCTTTGAAAGGAGAGAGATAGATAGATAAAGAATGAGGAAAAAAAATAAAGGAAGAGATTGATTTTTATCAGAGTGAGTCTCACGCTTCAGGCTTGTACTTTAGTTTATATATATATATATATATATAATTATAAATAAATATTAAATTACATTATATGAAGAAAATAAATTTAGTTTTATTGAATATTTTTTATTTTTGGGGGTTTGAAAAATCTTTGTGCTTTCGGTGTGTTCCGTTGGCGGGCTGCAGGAAAAAATGTAAAAATGGCACACACACCAAGCTGGACCCCATGAAAACTACTTCTTCTTGTAAAATGTAATGCAAATGCAACTCATTCATTTTTATTTTAATAAAAAGAAACTCTACTATATACTTATATAGATAATAGATTAGATGATATTCATCAAAATCACATAGACACTACTAGGTACTACCAAGCTTTTTAATTTTTTTCATTAATAAGGTATTCTGTCTAATTTTGATTTTATAATTGGATAGCTAGGTCATAATTGAGTATGGGTTTGTTGTCATGTCACTCTTTGGAGTCTTTGGTTTTTATATTTGTAATTGAGTATGGGTTTGTTGTCATGTCACTCTTTGGAGTCTTTGGTTTTTATATTTGTAAAGACGTTGAATGATCTGGTGGGAGATATGGGGGGGATCAAAACGTGGGACTCAAATCCCTCACCACTTACGCAGAAGACGTGGAAAGGGATTTGTACCTGCTTGTGTTAAGAAACAATGTGGGTATGATATAAGTTCTCTAATATGTATCATGTATTGTAAGAATGTACCTCCATGAGCGTAGCTCAATTAGTAGGTGGACGAGTTTAAAATTTAGGTAAGTAATTATTAAGTCAGCGATTCGAATACTAATGGTAAAAAACTTTTAAAAAAATACATGGTCTAAATATCTTGATAGATAAATATTGTTTCATCCAATTTAATAAGAATTTCAATAGATTAACTAGAGTTTTAATTACAAAACTAAAGATCCTTAAGCTACAGCTAGATTCTTAAATAGTTAAGTCTAACAAATAAAATATGTAGAATTTCAAAAACTGACGAGATGAGATTGATCCGGTGGTAAACTCTCCATGCCTATGCTATAGGGTCGTGGGTTTGACTTCTCCTCCTTCCAAAAAAAAGACCCAAATTTATGTAATATTTAAAAATTAAATAAAAATTAAATTCCAAAAACTTTTCAAGGTTTTATTTTAACAAAAAATTAGATGATTTAATCATTATTAGTAGGGGGTAGGCGTTTAATGGATCAGTTCATTTTTCAATAGAACCGATAAAAAATCGACAAAGTTCGGTTTCTGAAAATATCAACTGATCCAATAAAATTTATAAATGTCAACTGATCAAAAACCAACCTGATTGGACCAGTTTGGTTTGGTTTTTTCGGTTTTGGTTATATTGGCCCATATTCATGGGCTTTAATTATTACGCATATTTTCATATTTTAATTCTTTTGGGTCTTCGATCAATTAAATTACTAGCTTGAACAAATTGAAAATACTAGTTTAAAATTAGAGTGACGATATTGACACCCCTCAAAAACTGTATGTATACCCTTTTCGTAAGTACACCCCTAAAATATTTTAAAAATCTCTGGTTCGTAAATAAACTCCACTTAATACCAAAAATACACTTTCTTTAATTTTATTGTATTATATTTTTATTAGCACACCCCATTATTTTGTTATCTAATTAGATTTATTTAAAATTTTATTATTTTATATCTTTTTATTCAAATAAATAATTACTCTTTAAAAAAATAATGTCTAACTCCTGCAAAAACATTTGATGTCACAAAAAAATTGTATGAAAAAAATTTCTTTTCATTTCATTAAAACTGTTTTTTTTTTTTTCTTAATTCTTTTATGTCAACAATGTATATGAATTCCTTTGTTCCTAAGAAAGTTTTATTATTATTATTTTTTTATTATTATTATTTTCACAATTGTTCATAAGAAAGTTTATTGTTGGTATTGATTTTTGTTTCACTCAATTATAGCAGTAAATTGTTTTTCAACTCAATCAATTTGTATCCTTTAAAAGAAATTGATATTAGTATTTAAAATAAAAGTTAGGGTTTGATAAAATAGAAAGGTTTTTATTATCATATCAAACAATTAATAGGAAACTTCCTTTTTCCCTTTTTAACAAAAGGATTGATATAAAACCAATTAATAACTATTGATGTGTACTTACAAATTATTTAGTCATTTAAGTAATTTTACTTAAGGATAATATTGAATTTTAAAAAATATATTAAATTGAGATGTACATACAGCTTTTGAGGGGTATAAATATCGTCACTCTTAAAATAATATTCAATAAAAAAACAAAGAAAAAAAATATGATATGACACACTTTCATAATTTTATAGTTTTATGGGCTGTTGAATATTAAAAAACTAGGGTTTTTTATTTTATTTTAATTTTTTATATAAGTTGGATTTCGGTTCGGTTTTCCGGTTTAGGATAGCAAACTGGAAAAAAAAAAACCGATCAAATCAGTTTTCAAAAAAATGAACCGAACTAAGCCGGCCAATATAAGAAAACTGTAAAAAAAAAACCGATTGGATCGGTTCACTTCGGTTTATTAGTTTTTTACTCACCCCTACTTATTAGGAAATATATCCATTGGTATCAAACTTTCAGTCAATCACCCCTTTGTATTTGAATTTAAGTTACATATTTTTCAAAATATAATATTGGTTGTTAGTAAGACCAACAAAGGAAGAGTGTAGATACCAATGACCCCTTGCCTTAATGGTTGGAGTCTCCCAATGGATGATCCACCATCAAGGTTCAAGTCCTGCCTTAATATGTATATATATATATATATTTTGTCTCATATTGGCTATTAAATCTCAAGTGTGGGTGCCCTTACCCGGTTCTATAGTAGTATTCCATACTATACTAGTAGAGTCTAATCTCGCCAAGTCTCGACAGTTATTGTAATTAAAAAAAAAAAAAAGTGTAGATCCTTTTAATAATATATTATAGAATAATGTTATATATATATTTATTTTTTTTAGACATCCATTAATTCTGAGTTTTGTGGAACCCAAACAAAATCAACCATCATAAGCACAGCTTGAAATGTATTTATCAGCATAATTATAAGAGAGGGTATTGTGATTATGAAATGTAACATTTTCTATTATGATTATGAAAAAATAAATATATAATATATAAAAAATGAATATTTTAAATGAAATTCCCTCTTGTTTGGCACACTTCAGACACTACAAAACTACTGTACAATCTAAAAATCCAAGAGAGAAAAAAATAAAATGTAGAAAAAGACAATCAGGGGAGAGATGGAGACATCCCACGCGACATCAAGATCACGCCCGTCCAAAACGGTGAGTTTGGGTGAGGGCGTGTATTGGACGCGCAGAAGAATGAAGGTGGTGAAAAAGGGAAGAGGAAGCTGACTCTGGTAAGTCTATTTGTAGTAGTAGTAGTAGTCTCTGTGTATCGAAAAAGTCAAAGAAATGATGCCGTTTTGTCTGCAGCAATTACTCATAATAAGCCGTAGTCGTACGCTATGCTGTCCTCTTCTTCCACCTCCACTCCTTTTTTACTACCTACTCCTCATCCTCATCTTTTACTTTTTTCAAATTTCAATCCTCATATTACTTTCTTTTTTCTCTATTTACTTCTTCTCCAAATTCTATATTTTAAGAAAATTTTAATATGTGGAGCCACCGTTACAACTTATAATAATTAGAGATATCAAACGGGTCTAGTCGGATTTTAAGGTATGGGTTAGGCCTTGGATGCAAACTTGGTCCTCAATTTGAGGGCTAAACCTGAGTCAAATTCAGGTTATTCGGTCCATTTGACACCTCTATATATATAACTTGATCATGAATTCATGGTAGTAATATATAAGGTTAATTTTGGCAATATAGACATTTTATAATGCAATATTGGTCAAATGTTATCTCTAACGGAAGTTAACTAACGATAGGAAATTATATCTTTTTATCATTTAAGCAAAAATTGATTATTGGTGTCTTATTGTGAAATGTCAGGGTACTTAATTGCACTTAACCCTTTTTGTTATCGTTTACAGAAGAAAATTATGTTTTGACCCATATAACTTTCAAATCATCTCATTTAGGTCCCTGTGACAATTATAATTTAGCCTCTATCAGTTCAAAACCTTTCGATTACACCCCCGATTGGCTATCATGCATTTTAAGTTGGTTTTTCATATTCAAATAAAAATTATTAGTCTCAACCAATCTAGATGGGGCCTAAGAACACTTAGAATAATACAATAAATACCATTATTGAACCAAATCATTCAACTACACAAATAAACATCAATTAGTTTATAATATATTATAATAATAAACTTAAAACTAGTCTAACCTTTGTTTCAAGGTTCAATAAAATCTTCGTGTGATGTCAAAAAACTTGATGTGTTGCTTCTCCATGGATGTAAACGAATTATTCAACTTATTAGATCCTTATATGAAGCACTTGTCTTATTCTTTTACGAACTTGAAACTTTAATAAAATCAAAACTAAATTAAATTATATTAGACTTCATTGATCGTTTCTTATCATCAAAATCAAACATTAAACTCTAATGACTAAAAGTGCATAAACAATTGCCACTCAATTACAATAAAAAAGTTTTTATTTTCCACTCTACCAAACACAAAATCAAGTTAGTGGTAGTAGATAGACAATTATCTCCTACATTTTCTTCTTATTATTCCTTAATTAACATGGACTTATATGTATATGGTTGTTATACTAAAGCAAATGATCATATACTGTGAATTCTTTTTTGGCAGTATATAATTTCCTAATTATAATTAATTCGATCCTAACTACAAACACCTTAATCTACTTTTTTGAACAATAATCAAACCAACCCATTATCTCACTTTATCTTAAAAACATTTTTGTTTAATCACAAAACAAATCAAATCTACTTTTTTGAAAACATCAAGTGCATCATGCATGATATGTTTCGCCAGCTTTCATTAATTCACTGTTTAGGAGACAAACAAAAATGGTAATTTTTTAGTTAATTAGAGTTGTAATTATGGCTCTCTAAGTGAGTGTTAACCAGCTAAATTAGATCAAAATTGTTGCACATAATTAACCCAACTCTCATGTAATTTGCAATTAAGTGAATTCATGCAACCAATAACAAGCAACAATGATCTATATATCCTATTTATAGGAAATGGCAAGAAGCATTAACTTTTATCGTTTAAGGTTAATAGTAATTTAATATCGTTTGTTTATTTATTTATTTATTTATTCAGCTTTGATGTTATCAGGTTATATGGCAAATTAAGATGATATAAAAGTCAATTTATCTACATGTTCCCAAATTCAATCCCTTATTTGAGAAATGACATGACTTTAGGTTAAACGGTGATCTAACATAATATCAAAGTCGTTAACGTATGTAACTAAAATGTTAGTCACATAGCATCTTGAACAATAACTCCACAACTCATCCTCGTACGACCAAACTAAGTCCTAGATTAAGATCTGAGCTTGGTTGAGAGGTTAATAAATGATTGTTTACATGATGATGGAAAGATTGTTGGGAAGTCTAAATCTAATCATATCCAATTAATGTTAATTAAACTTTTTAAATAAATATGTAAAGTAATTAAAGAAGACTAGAAAAGTCTACCTCTCTATAATAAGTAGTGCTTGTCAATCTCCTTCAACTACCCAAAAACTTTTTAAAGATTATATGAAGATTTTGTGCCATGCAGATGCACTCACTAACTCACTCACTGTAACAGGGAGATCTTAATTTGAAGCTCATCAATTAGTAGCTCACATGGGGTTTGATCTCTAAAGAGTGAAAGAAAAAAAAGAATTACACATCTTTGAGCTTGACTTGACATCTTTGACTCACACCCCACAGAAAAACTTGTCTCAACCACTCATTGAAAAGAAAATTTGAGAGAGAGAGAGAGAGCATGCATTTTTAGTCCCATCTGGCTAAAAGTGAAATCAATTGCTGGATACTTGAATTTTGTAATTAAATGGAGGGGGTGGGGGTGTCAAAGGTCCATTTTGACTTTGTGGCCAGATATTTACATTTTCCTTCGACCCACCAAGATCAAAACATTGACACCTTGTATATATTGTCCGATTATGACCTATAAAACCACAATAAATATGGGGAGAACTCTCCTATTATTGGGAGACGGCTTTTTCTGATTGTAGAACTAAAAATCTGGATCGTGCTTGTAGTGTTTGATTTCGGTAAGTACAGAAGATAATTATTCTAAAAAAAAAAAAAAAGATGGAGAGGGAGGGTGTGATTCTACATTTAAGTGAATAAGTGGAGCTTTGAAATCATAAGTGTTTTCTGTTAAAGATATACATCATCATTATGAAGTGGAAAATATTAGTTCTAATAATGAACATTACATCGAACTACACTGAGAAAGCGACCTGTTAAATTCATATTGAGTATTCAAAATTCAAGAACAAGACCTCCCGTTCAAATATATTTTGATAATCATTTATTTTTCCTACGGAAAATCACAGTGTAGATATTATCTGTTTTAGGCTTCACACGTGCATCCTTTACTCTCACAAATTTGTTTTGAATAATGAACGTCAAACAAAACGGCATTCACTCACATCCCAAAACGCATCTACTTGAAGAGAAACAAAGACTTAAATATATAAAAATCCTTGACCTAGTTCGCCATCCAATGTGGATGTGATTTTGTAGTTATGTTTGGAATCTCGTGAGATCTGAAGGAGGGAAGATTGTCACATTTCACATCACTAACGAGTGAGGCTCAGTGCTTATACATAAACCTCGGTATCTTTTAATTAGGGGTGAGAATGTCGTTCATGTGGGCTCATGGTTCAAAACAAAAATCTGTGAAAGTGAATGATATATGCATAAAGTCCAAAACGGACAATCTAGACTGTTAATCTATAACCGAACAAATTTAATCTTGTACAAATAAATAGATTCATGTCATGATTTTTATTGAACTGTAGATGTAATGGACAGATTATGATAAATAAATTAAATGTTGTGCACTTGCCTGCACTTGCAAATAGAGGTTTAACATCTTTATTCTAATTAACTATGTACCCTAATTACAAGTTTCACATCAGCAAAGAATCTCTGGCACCCAAGAAATGAAGAAAAATAGAAAGAAAGCAAATGACCAATTAAAGAATTCAACTAACAAATAAAAGGTATTTGAGGAATGAAAGAATTCAACCATAAAAAACTATGACAAAATGACACATATGAACAAATTCAGGATGAAGTAAACAAAAAACATATTTATCAAAATCTTTAAATCCCCTAAATTTGATGCAAACCAGAGCATCATCACAGTATCTACACATGAACAGTAACATCGGATTCAAAATTTTCTTTTCTGGTCACACGATAAGTCTAGAATTTCTGTCCCGCTTCCCTTGATCATGTAGGAGCTTCATATAGTATATCGTCAATCGTGGCAGAGCTTCATCTAGTATTGTGGTGGCGGTGGATAAACTCCCGGGTAAGGACCTATAGAAGAGAGCATGATAAAGTTTAGATTTTACAAAGAAATGAGTAGTTAAAGTAAGAGGTAAGCAATGTAAAAGAAAGTTACTTTGAGGATAATGTGACCCATGTTGAGTTGGTGGATATCCACCAGGTGGTGGGTAACCATAACCTGTTGGAGGAGGAGGATAAGCCACCGGTGGTGGAGGAGCATACGGTTGTACATATGATGCAAGAGAACCACCCTGTAATGGATATCCTGAAATGGAAGCCTGTGGTGGATATACTGAAACAGAAAGCTGGTGTGAAGGATAGGATGATGGTACTCCGTAGGGATTGGGTGGCGGTGGATAACCACCTCCAGGTGGTGGTGGTGGGTATGAAGATACTTGATGATTAGCTACATGCATAAAAGATTGTGGTGCTGTTGCAGGTGGTGGTAACCCTTGGTGCGGAAATCCAGCTGACATTGGCATTGATGGATGGTAACCGTGGCTTTGTTGTCTCTTCAAGAACATAAAAACCAATATTCAGCTTTCAATTATCAGATATTATTTGTAATAATGGTATAAGAACATAAAAATTCAATGATCAACAAAAACTAATAGAGAGGAGCTTACAGCATTTGCATAATGTAATATGATTTGTACTTGGCCTGCGGGACTGCAATGAAAGAATGTATACACTTCAGAAGATGCCAAATATCAATCTAATAAAGCGGTATTTGCACAAACATGGTGATGTATATCAAACACAAGAACAAAGAGATAGCCTATCTTACAAAGCAACAACACATTAAAATATAAGATTTGACCTGCATTTTCCACTATTGGAGAAGGCAGAGGGTTTTGTACGAAATCAAGAAATGAAATAATGTCTGCCAATTTTGTTCTTTGACACTGACTCTACATCCTATAAGGGAAACAAGAAATGAAGCCTATATTTCGGCTAGCCAAATGATGAAGCCGTGAACAAAGGCCATATAGTAAGACAATTTCAGCTGATTCATTTTCATTCATTCCAATCAATAACTTCCAAAACTGAAACTAGACACTAAAAAGTTGGTGATACATTGATTGATTCCAGAAAATGTAGCTTGGCGACTTAGGGCTTAAGGCTAAACAAATCCAAATCATGCACTTTTTTGTTAATATATGATTTTCAGCTAAAAACCAGAAAAGAATTGAAAAAATTACTTATTTCTTTAAAAAAAAAAAGGCGCCTATAAATGCAGTTTATCATTAACAAGAAATGTGGTAAACCGTAAATTTCACACTTAACATGAAGGTCCTAAAGTATTCCACCATGTTATGCAGTAGTCTAAAACCATGTCGTCAAAAACCTCATAAAAGCGCTAGGTGACCTCAAAAGCAATAGGCAACAGTTATAATGCAGCCCATGGCTTCAGAACATGTCAGTAAAGAACTTCACAAAATGTTAAATGAATTTCTTCTCAAGAACCATGCACCACATTACAATTCACTCGGGACTTTTGACAATTGACTTTTGAACTTGGAAGAATACATTGCGATAGGGGCTGATCATACAACATATCACTTACCTATATAAAATTTCACGAGTAATAAAAAGTATGAGACTAGTAAGACATTCGTATGGATTACCTTATCTGACATGATAAAAACATTCATCCTATACTTATGACAGTAATTAATTGATATTGAAGTCATTAAAAATTTCAATTTTAAGAGGTAATGGAATTGATTCAGGACTTAAGAGTAGTGCAAAAACAGACTGCAAGAATAACATCACAACCATTGTAACCCCACAAACAAAAGATTTCAAGGTAGGCGACACAATCGGAAACCTAAGCATTCAAGACACTCAGTTCAAAATTCATCATATTGATCACTCCAAAAGTAATAACAATATCGAAAATATATGTTACCTGCCGGTTTTACCCCATAAAGGCCAAGCTGTATCATCATAACCCTGTTGAAGAACCTTAGTCAATTGTACCCTATCAAAAATAAAACACCCACATAAGCACAAAAACACCAAAAGGTATCCAAAACAACAAACAGAGATTACTAAATGTTGTGTAAAGGAATAATTACTTTCCACTGCCGATGAAATCGTCTACAGTTAATGTATTGCTGTTCCAAACAATAATATTTAACTCTCTAAGGCCTTCAATCAAAGGGAATACAAACTTTTCTTGAAACTTTGGATTCTTACCACCATCTAAACCAACAAAAATTCAACAAGGGTTTGTTAACTTTGTTTCCAAATTAAATGTCAAAACAAACTCATAAATTCAAAATATAAACACCAAAACACAAATTACCTGTGCATGTTCGGGTACGGTATTTGGTACTAGCATACTCTAAACAAACGTATGGATCTTGTCTAGAGAACCATTCTGTGTCTTTCAATTTTGTACACCCAACAACTACAAACAAAAACAAAAACAAAATCCCAGAACAATGTCATCGAAAAAAAAAGAGATGGGTATGTTGAATTCTTCTACAATCAATTATTAAACACTAAAACAAAATATTGGGTGTGCATGATTTGACGAATCATACCAGTGACTTCGAGAGGTTGACCTTGAATCGACATGGAACAATGATGATTGGAACAACAAGAATGCAATTGACTGTTTCGATTGTATGTACGAGAATAGGAAAATCGATAATCAACTTCTTCTGCGAGAAAAATCGGGATCGATTAAGATTTAAGAACCAAACAAGCGTTACTCGATTGAAAATCAGATTATTAATAAGACTTGTTTTTAATTTATACAGCTTTTTTTCGATTTGCATTTTTATAGGACAAAAGAAAATAACTGTTGGCACTTGGTCAAATTTTAAGGCAAAACTTTCACGTGTTGTCTTTGATTTTGTGTAGATAAGATTTTTTTCTCCGGACGCTGTCCATTTTATTTTTTTCTTGCATAACTTAAGCGCGTTGGCAAATTGCGGCGGCTAAAGAATATTCGACGATTCGACGATACACACGTCAACGTGGAAAATGTTATGTTTTTTTTTTTCTAAATTAAATAAATAAATAAAGTTGATCAGACGGTGAATCTCTCATATCTGCTTTACGAAATTGTGTTTAAAAATAATTCTGAATTTATATAATAGTTTAATACCCACACAAAGCTTAAACATTCCCATTGCACGATATAGTTCAAGTTTTAAAACATACATTTAATAAGTTTATGAAGAATTTTCTCTCCAAAATAAATATTCAAATTGTGTATGTAAACACGTGTATTTAACAGCGCTAATGATGAAATTTCTCCTTGAAATAAATATTCCAATTGTTTATGTAAACACATTTGTATTTAACAGCGTTTATGAGGAAATTTTCAATTGTGCATGTAAACACATGTGCATTTCAGTCTTTACCATGAAATTTCTCTCCTGTAGTGGAAGTAAATATTCGATTTGTGCATATAGTACTTATTTAGGTAGATCTCAGCATTTATCTAAATGTGTGGGAGATTTCTCCCTAAAATTGTGGAATTAAATATCATAATTGTATATATATTGCTTGATCTTATCGAGTAATTGGAGATTTAAAAGAAGATGATACAATCTGAACTCACAACCTTAACTTGTAGGTGTAAAATGATACCACTAACTCACGTTAAAAAGAAAAACATGGCCAAACAGTTATAAGATTTAAATCAAACAATTAAAAAAAAAAAAAACAAATTCGTACATTTAAATTGTTTATTTATCCAATTCGAATTTGCATACCATCTAAATTTAGGTCGGTGTTTTGTGGTTGCATAACCACTAGATACTTTTTTTCTTTTTTTGACAGTATCTATCAATCCAAATATCTATACCAGTTATTTTATTTAGGAGTCATTTACCCAATCCTTAACGCTACGTTCCTCGGGACATAACTACTAGATTATTATGAGGTCAAATAAGGTTTTTTTTTTTTTTTTTTTTTTCCTTCTAGAAATATATATGGAACATGTGAATAAGTTACGGTCCTAGATAAAAAATATATGTTAAGTAAAATAATTTTAAAACTAAATTGCTAATCATTCTTAGGAATCTGTTATATGTGGCATCCAAGAAGAAACAAAATGTTTAAGACAGATGAGAATAAAACTGATTTTTGGATTAGTCAATGGAACATGTGTATATCCTGTTGCATATAATCAAGCTTAAGTTGGCATATAATCGCATCAAATAAAGATCGGATCGGACTAAATTTTAATGTGATCGTAAGTGAAATTTTTAGACGATCACATCATCACAATAGTGCACCAGAGGGGACCCACTTAGTTAATAGAAACTTGCAACAAATTAATTACATTATGTAATACAGTTTCTATTTTCCATTATAAATAAAAGAACAAATTTCGTAAAATTCCAGCCACATTTTTTTTTTTTTTTTTTTTTAATGAAATTACTGCTGCAGCTAACTTTTGATTTACAGAGGCAACATAAAGCCAGAAACAGACTTAGATGGTACAAATAAATCAAATGGATTGAACATCACCTATAAGGTGCACTTAAAACTTGCAAAACAATTTTCTGTATGTACAGATCTTCTAAATCCAAGTCACCAACGGTCATTCACTTTCATAGTCTTCTTCATCTCCGAATGAGAAGACAGACGCGTCCGCAGCCATTGCCTTGAATTCACTTTCCGTATTGGCAGCTCCAAGGCCAGAGATAGCATCCTTTTTCGGTTCAGTGGCAGCATTTGTCTGTTGGGAGCCCACATCTCCCAGAGAAACTTGTTCTGTTGCGCGGGTTAAGTTTGCAACTTGATCCGATTTAGGATTTGTTTCAGAATTGGATGAGGTTGCTGAGACAGCTCCTCCATCTGCAGAGACTGCTCCACCTTGCCTGCTTTTTACTGAACCGCCTTCCTCAGCTTCACTGTCAGAAAATACATCATCTTGATTTCCTGAGTTTTTATTCTCCTTTGGAGCAGTCGTGCCCTGATTAATTGGGGCAGGAGCTGAACCCGAGCTTTCGCTTGATTCCTTAGCAACAGTCTCAGTCTCAGTCTCAGAGCCAGGATTGGCTGGAACAGGGCCTGTGTAGTCCACTAATACAACCTCCACCTGGAAGCCTGGGGAAGGCAATTTCCTCTGCAACAGGAAGAGAAATGACACTCTTTATACATTAAAGTTAACAATATAAGATGGAAAAACATGTAGAGATCATGTTTATGAGTGTTGCCAGAGAGTATCCACAGACCAAAATGATCATCACTCGATGTCAGTTTCCATGCTTACCTTATCGAATCCATCAAGGTCGTTGGTGATTAGAACTTTTCTGTTTTCCATCATGGTTGTGTTCAACCAGCTGAAAATCAAAAGAAATTAGTAACAGATTTTTACTCCATTTTATATAAAGTGAACAATAGATTAATTTAGTCAAAGGGAAGGTAGACCACAAACCAGTAAAAATCTCCTTGGCGGTCATGAAAATGGATTTTGAAGTCTCCAGTCAATTCTGCTAAACCTGGTTCTCCCGGCAGGGCAAAGACCATAACCCCTTTCTTAGGAGCACTGAACCAAAAATCTTCTGGCTGTGGAAAAGAAAATGTCCTAAAGATGCTAAGAAGGAAGCCTCAGGCAAATAAATAAATACCAGCAAATATTCACACAAAACCTACCGTCAAATCCTTGGTTCTTGGATGCTTTTTTGAGGAGAAAAGAACACCTGGGTATACAAGAGCATTGAAGAAAGATTAAATCATCAGATTTAAATTACATTACTTGCATAAGAGCTTAGAAACCATGAAGTGCTTCAGAAAAGAAAATTCAGAATCGCAATCTAGGCTCAAAGACAGCACCTCTACAGGAGTTAAGCTTTCAAGTTTCAACCCTAACACTCCAGTCTTATACCAGACAATGACTTATAAGGGGCAATACAAAGATAAGTGACTTTTAAAATAAAGGTTTACAAGAAGATCGTACCAACCATTGATTCAACAAATTACAAATGAATGTCCGGTAGTATTCAAATGTGTATTAGTTATTAAGATCCATACATGTCAAGAAATTCTTTCCCTAGAGGTCTTAACTAGCAAGTAGAGTTGACAGTTATGTTTTTCAAGTCTAAGTGATGAACTTCTGTAGAAAGGGTTTGTTGAAGGAGAATATAAAAATCAACCAATAAAAACCATATAAACAAGCAAATGCAATAAACTGAAAAAATAACAAGAAGAGAGTAAGAAAATTATACTACAATCCAACTGAGACAAACAAAATAAACAAGGGGTAGTTGCATCACTGCCAATTGCAATTAAGCCATAGCAGGAAAAAAATCATTAGATACAGCAAGGACATAAAAACACACCATTATGATCAGAGACAGTTATATGTGGCCTGATCCAGTAAGGACACCTGTGTAGCCGAAAACCTCTAAGCATGCATCTGCACAGCATGTGATTGCAGTAATCAGTACATATGCAAATTCAATGATGGCATGAAAATAAAACAGTCTGTAAGTATACCTGCGTCCAGGCTGGTTCTCTCCGTTGAAGTATGTTAAAATACGTTCAAAATATTTGACATATCTCTGGGGAAATAAAAAAGATAAGCACAAGGATATGCAAGTCTTCAAACATTAACACAGCAAATATACACTTACAATTTGACTCGGAAGAACAAGCCCTTTCCCATCCACACATCTTTTCTGGTTGTAGTAGTCCATGGACTCCTCAGCAGTGGGAAAGAACTGCAAAAAGACAGCAAAAAACGTCAACAATTAAAGAATTGGGTAGTAAAACTGAACTAAATAGTATGAAAACTCCCTCCAAATTTATTGAAAGACCGTTCAGAAATATGCTACAAGTATCTTGCCTTCAAGTACAGGAGAAGGCTAGAAATCATTAATCCCGTCCTAGCCATTCCAGCCTTGCAGTGTACGACAACAACATTCTCAATATCTTGCTTCAACCATGAATATGCACTTTGACAGAATGATATGATCAGTTGAATTGGGGGACAATTATGGTCATCAAATGGGAAACTGGCCACCTGAAGTAAGAATTCAATAAAGTAAATATAAGAAGCTGCCATAAAACTTCCCCACACAAAAAAAAAAGAAAAACAAAAATCAATAAAGTTCAAGGATTTAAGTGTCTTGTTCTCTTTAGAATTCAACAAAAATTGTCAAAAAACACTTGAATTAAATAATTTAATCGCCAACTTTCTCAATATCCTGGTAACTTTTTCTTTAAAAAAAATTTGACTTTCCTTGACACACATCATATGCTCTGTGATTCTTCCAACAGTTATAAAATGATTTAGATCATCAATGAAGGACCTATCAACTGAATAATACTGACAGTGAAATATAATCGTTTTCCAAAGCTTAGCCATAAGCCCATAAGTCCATAACCATAAGTAAGACGCATGTGAACCTACTAGCAAACCTACCACAGTTCAGACCTTAGTTACTGATGATGCAAAAACTGAAGATAAAATTTATATTATTTCTACATCAAAAAATAAAAATTATATTATTTCTTTCTTCCAGTAAATCCAAGTCAAAAGCAATCACTTACCTTCCCTTCAAATAATGATGCATCATAAAGCCTCTCTGAACAAAGATTGTAAACTTTGTACTTGTCCTGCAGGTATAAAGCAGATTAAAAATAAGGCAAATGACTCATTTATACCGATAAGAAGGATGCATATACCATTGCAAAAGATTAATAATAAAATAAGAACCAAATGACAACACCTAATCTCAAAACCAGTATTTAGCTTATCCTCAAAAGTCAGACTTGGATGCTTTTTTAAAAATTGAAAAAAAAAAATACAAGTTTTTTTTTTTAAATCTGACACACAGCTTATAACCTTGACTTACTGGACAAAAGGTATCACAAATTGCTTTTTATAACATGTTGAAATAGAAGTAAAAGCATTTACCTTGTGATGAGTTTCAAAGAATTTAATAACTTCGTCCATATGGTTTCGGTAGAACCCCTGCACCACATATCTCGATCCATTACTGCAATTCACAAGAAAAAAAACTCAATTGTAAACTGAAGATTAACTTTCCTCACCTCAACATATCCGAAAAGCCCTGAGCTCATATCACCAGCAGGGAACCCCATAGCAATAATATTCTCAGTGATGTATGTCATATCCAAATCAAATCCTCCTTCCTGAAAATAAACATACAATAAAAAAGATGATTGTTATGTAAATTAATGTATCTGATATCAAGCAATGGATGTATGTTTATACTCCAGAAACTTATAAATATTAATATTAAGGCAAGAAAATCAATGTTGTTAGGAGAAATGTGTCAAAAAGCCTAAGTTATGTTGCACCCATCTCTTATTACTTAAATCATAGAGTGTATCATGTCTACCAAAGCAACATGAACGCTGAATCAATTTCTATATATACAAGAAAGAAAATGACAGAATATAAATTATACAAGGACTGCAATTCATTAGCGAGTTATTCAAATAGAATAATATACAAGTAAAAATATCGCTCAAGCAAACTGCCCACCTGGTATCTTCTTTTATTTTGAGAGACAACATGCCGAGCCTTGACCTGCACAGCCTTGACTGCATTCTTGGATGAGTCAACCAATCCCTTCGTAAAGGTTCCAATAAAACCAGGTTGTGCAGTTGTTGAAATTCCTTCAGAACTATCATCTGTCTGAGGAGATTTTGGAGACATGCGCAGTCCTAAGCCACTAGTAAAACGTGCAAAGGGTGATTTTCCATTATTTCCTGTTGATGAATCATCTTGTGTGGCAGAGAATGGCTGAGGAATTTTCAAACTTTTGGCCCATGTAGATATGCCAGCAGCAGATGGCTTCGATTGTGTATCAGCAGTATTAACAGTCCCTGATTCTGAAGTGACAGAAGGATTAACTTTGGCATCCTTAAGAGGAGGAGGAGGTGAAGCTGATCTAGAATCCATTCCCACTCACTAGAAGTCTCAAATGTGAATGATGATCAATGTTCAATAACCCAGCATGTAAGATCAATGTGAAGTTACAACTGCAAGCATAAAATCACATATTAATAAAGCAATAAAGGAATGTCATATCATTCTACATCAAAATTCCAGACCTCAAACATGGAATTTGCGATTGCAACCACAAACAAAAATACATAGAGAAATTAAGACAGTATAGGCCTTTGCGTCGAGAGCAAGTGTCACATCAGGTGAGAAACAAACATACAAAGGATGCAAAATAGCCATTCAATTCCTTTCATTTCTCTCATTTGCTCTTTAGTCTCTCTTTCTACCGTTCTTATCTCATGGCATCTATGTGGATGTGTGGTGCAAAATAAGAAAGTCTCATGTAAGCAAAACGAAAAAGAAAATGAAAGTAAGTTGGAGGATACAAAATGCTTTAGATTTTTGATTCATTTATAGACCAAGAATGTTTGGATTTCTCGTGATCAACATTGCAATGAATAATGATTGACTCACAGTATATATGTAAAAGTTTCTATATCATAAAATAAAGCAACCAGCAACCGCAATCAACCCAACAATATTGGTTCCATTCGTTTATACTACAAAGATTACAACAAGAAAACATGACTCCAAATTAGTCAAGAAAACCCCAAATAATACACTTGATGAAGCGAGAGTGATAGAATGGTCAAATCCACGACAAACATTTGCTCCAAAGGAACGATTTCATTAATATTAATCAAAGATAACAATAAGTATTTGCAGACATGCTTAGATGGAAAACAAAACAAAGCTGACTACAACAAGGACTAGGATTGTGACTACTAAACCGACCCAAATAGGGAAAATCTCGAATTTTACCTAAAAAGACAGATTTGAGTTCAACAAAGCATCTTATAGTATCCGAAAATATTGCCTAAAAAGGAAAAAAAAACCTGAAAAACAAAGGCAGAAACAACAGAATTTGGACTGTTGTAGAGCTGGTCAGACAATTCCAACAGTAAATTATGGGTCCAAATCCGATATCATTTTCCCCTTCACAGAAATTCCCAGAAGTAACAAGAACAGAAAACATGAAGAGCAAAATTCACAACACATTTCTAAACCAATTACTTGGACAATCACAAAGCCTTAAGGGCCCTATTACAATGAATCAATAACATCATCAATAAAAAACAGCATGCTTGATGCTTCCTAAACGAAAGAAAAGACTCTGCCACAACCATGATTGCTTTCGCCGCTAACTTTTCGAAAGTTTTCAGCTGGAGAGAAATTTGCTATGTAAAGCAACAAAATTATAACTAAATGTAAAATAATTTCCACGCTTAACAAAAAATTGACCAAAAGTATAGCTTCTACCCACTCAATACGTAATAAAGATAAATTATAAACGCACGGATCGTACATAAAAGGAGCAGTTGATAAAGCTAAAAAAAAAAGCAAATACGAAGCGAAATCAAATTGAAAGATTGCAGATCTACGGTCAGGATCTTATCTTACTTATAATGAAATGAATCCAGTTGAATGGTGCAGAGGATCACGCGAGAGAGTGAAGTGGTGCCGAGCTAGGGCTTTTCAATAAGAGACAGAGAAGACGAAGAAGAGACAGATTATTTTGGTGGTGTTGCCACGTGGTCAACGCTCGTCGTATTCTGATTTACCAGAAACCGTCAGATGCGTGGTTGTGATTTGGAGTTAGATTGTCATCTGACGGTTAAATATGGTACACAAGTTTGGATCCCGTGCTTTTAGTTCAGATTTCTTAAAAAGTGGTAAGCCATGTGATCCTCTCATGCCAAACTGGGATGTCAATAGTATAGGTCGGGATGGGTTTTTCATTATTATCCATATTCCCGATTTATATGAGAAATATCATCTTCAGTATAATAAAGGGTACGGCTACTAAGATTCCGTATTAGAGGATTGGTTCCTTACCGCAAGCTATCCGCATCATATTAATGTATTTTTATAATGATTTTTTTTAATAGGTATCATGTCAAAATTATTGAATAATATAAAAATTATAATACAAAATCGGTAACGATTAATAAACTTTAAATCAATTATACCATAATACAACTTATTAATAAACTCTAAAAAGAAAGGAAAAATTATGCCGAAAGTTGTAGTTTTATATATACTTTTCTTAATATTGAATGACATCTTCAACATAAATATAAATATATATAACGGGTAAGGGTATGGGTCAATGTAGGGATTGAAAATCCCAAAACCATCCCAAAATTAAATCGTGGATCGAAAAAATAACCAAACTCATACCATAACATAAATGGTAGACACTAAACCCGCCACTAAACGGGACGGGTCCCCAAACCAATAGATAATTTTGATATCCCTATGCCAAACTTGTAGTGATTGTATTTTTTTATTTTTATTTTATTAAAAAAAAATGGTGTGCGCTAATTTTATTTATTTTAATAATATGACTGATAAACAAAATTATCAATTTAATTTTTAGATTATATTAACATAGATGAGGGGTGAAGCATTTTAGTTCAAAAAAAAAAAAATCCTAATTGAGATTTTGGGTTAATAAGAATTTATCTCTTTCAAAAAAAATAATATGATTATTGGCTTAAGTGATCCATTTTCAGTACAATCACATAATAAAAAGGCATGTAATTTAATACCTTTTAATTTGTAAAGAATTAATTCAGGCCCTATTCATATATAGATCAGAATGACTGAATGAGAATGTAAAATAAAAGGGGTTATTAGCAAAATTGGCCTCTCAAATAAGGGAAATAGCACAATTCATCCTGCAGAAAAAAAAAGTTGCACCCATCCTGAAACATCCATCAAGTAACCTGAAAGTTCCGAACGTCCCGAAGCTTTGTCGTCGACCGAAAGCACCATCTAGCCAATATCACTGCACATCAAAATCATCATCGAAGCTTTATAAACTCAAATTCTTTGTTATTTGTTCTTTATTCTTATCAAGCCACATTGGATGGTGGTAAGTGGTAACTATAATATATATGTCGAGGAGGATGAGGTTGACTGTTGATGGTTTCAAGTTGCTTTGACTTGAAACCATGTGTTTTGGGTCATGGCATCTCAAAACCATGTGTTTCGCGATGGTCCATCTCGAAACACACGATGGTTTTGGGTATAGGGTGACCTGAAGCACAATTCAAAATCAATTGTACAAGGGTCTTCTTCAATCCTTGAAAAGATGTCTCTCAAACTCAAAAATTTGTCAAAAACCTTTGTCGATGTTCATCAAAACATCTACAATTCAAAATCAATTGTACACCTGTCTTCTTCAATCCTTGAAAAGATCTCTCTCGAACTCAAAAATTTGTCAAAAACCTTTGTCAATGTTCATCAAAACATCTACAAGATTTTGTCAGATTTTGTTCACAAATCACTTCTTCATAAAAAGGTTTATAAGAAGTGTAGCAAATCCTGAAACCACTTCGAGTACTTGCATGTAAACTAAATGTCATTGTGGAGAATGACAAAAAAAAACCCTACACCATAGGCAACTTCTAACACCAAATTCACACAAGCATTTCCATATCCCAACCACAGCCACCAATGTAAATTAATGAAAACATGAACGTGTAAGAAAATTTAAACAATTAATGAGATTTAATAGTTGATATCTTATTTACACAATCCAGAAACTGGGTCATTGACTGCTGTGTGCAAGTTCCTATTTGAAAAAAATATTAATGCTTCTCTACAATTAAATTCTTCCAGCCCCAAATGACTTTGGGTCTTCTCAAGCACTACTGATCTTCTTGTCACCAGCAATGTCAAGAAGCCTAATAGCGGTAGCAGGAACTCGCTTCAATGCCTCTACTGCCATCGGATTGTTCGTGCTCTGCATCATTTGATAATCCGTCAACAGATGAAAACAATAGGAAAAAAAGAAGTTTATTTGATCAAATTTACAGGGAAAAAGAATAGTTAAGGTATTATGATAAAATTACCATGCGGCAAGTTCCGGCTTTAGTGTCACAGATGGGATAGTCCTGTGGGCAGCAGCTGTAGTGATCATCACAGCAGGTTGCCGATTCAAGAGGGCAGCACCCCCATCCGAAGCAGACATCACCATACTTATATATGCAGCAGCAAGTGCTTCCTGAAGGGCACGAGTAATAGTCATCGCAAACAGAGGGAGAGCTGGGTGGGTTAACTGGAGCTGGAGGCGAGGGACCAGGGTTAGGAGGGTTCTGGCCCTTCTTAGTAGGGTACGAAGCCTCCATTGCAATGCCGCACTTGCCAGTTTTGGTGTTGGCCAAATTGCGCTCCAACTTGATGTATCCATTCTCTCCCCAACTAGAACCCCATGAGTTCCTTACAATCCAGTAGTCTTTACCATTTTCAGTGCCATACCCAACAGCAACCACACCGTGGTCTAGGTCTGTTCCACAACGTCCAGTGAATACACCCTGAATTTACAGAAAGTTATTAATGTAACATGCCATAAAACTTTGACATGGCATGTTATGAGTTAATTTAGTTGTACAGGATCGTAAAGTGTAATCAAGTTTGTAATACTACTGATATATCAAAACAAGAGTAGATTACATGATTCATTGACAATGTATAGACAGAGGTAAAAAAATGTTCAAAGAAGAGACGCTTTACCGATTGGTATAGTTGGAACTCCCGGCCACCAGCTTCAATGGCAACACTAATGGGTTGATTAGCCAGAGCCTTCAGCAAGGATTTCTCGTCGTTTTGTGGAACATCTTCATAACCATCAATGGTAACAACCTTGGCATTTTTCTGCAAGGCGAGGAAGATATTAGAAAACTAACATACGCAACAGAAAAATCTGACTAAGGACATCATATGTCCTTCGAGAAACTTAATTGAAGATCTAACTTGGGTAATTTGACACGCACCCTATTAGTATCACAATTTGCTTCAGCAGCTTGGTAAGGATAATCCTGCTCGGTATCAATGCCACCGTTTTTAATAATAAATTCAAAGGCATAATCCATGAGACCTCCATTGCACCCCTGGTTATATGATCTGTCACAATCTACTAGTTCCTGCTCCGATAAAGAGATTAAATCACCAGTTACAATCTGGTTTATCCCTTCCACTGCACCCACGGTCGAGAATGCCCAGCAGCTCCCTTCATTTAAAAATTGCCCAAATTTTATGAGAGTTGAAGAACAAGATGTTACAATAATCAGTACTAATTAAAGATTAAACTTAAATTATGCATAAGATCCTCAAAAAGCCTCACTAAACATCATTCTTGACATGAAAAATATATCTCTTATTATTATTATTTTTTGAAAAGACTTCAATTCCAAGTGAATAAAAATAGTACTAATTCAAGATTAACTTAAACTGTGCATGAGATCTTCAAAAGCCTCACTAGACATGAAAAATATTCTCTCTCATTTTTTTTTTTTTTTTTGAAAAAGACATGAAATATTATTCACTTCCAAGAGAATAGAAAATGTCCAAATCAATTCATTTGAAATATGTTCCTCATGCCTTCAAAAACAATCAGATACAATACAGAGTTGACTTTTAAGACCGATTATAATCTTAAAAAAATTACGTCTTTAATTAATAAGCAAGAACCCCAGGTCGATTATATGATTTTCAAATTTTCAATCATCTGATTGCGACCAAGCAACGAACACAAACAAACATTGGGTTATAATGAAATTTCTAATCAATATAAAACAAAGAAAATCATATAAACAAGACCCATCAAAATCATTACAAATAGAAACTTTACGCAACAAAACAAAATACACCCAGAAACAAAAACAAAAACAAAAACATAGAATCAGAAAGAAAACAAAAACATACCACACTGTCCTTGATCCTTGACAGGGACGACAGCGCCTTTTTCTCTCCAATCGAAAGATTCAGGCAAGTCATCGCCTTTCTTGAACAAATACCTCTCGCTCTTCAAATTCTTCACACCCAACCTAGCGTTCTCTCTCTTCTTGGTACCCAGATACATGGCCCTGAACTGCTCATTCGTCAAATCAGCAAACTTGTTCAAACCCACCTTGTAAGTCCTCTCCACCGAGTTATGTTCGTCGACAAACCTCAGATTGTCCTTAAATATCTCGAACCGCCTCTCCTTCTCGCCCAAACCGTTGTAGTTCTTCTTGTGTTGAACCAACCACGACTCGTATAGATTCCTCATCTCGGCCTCAGACCTGTCCTTCGATGGCTCGTTGCCGTGCTTGATGTCGTAGTTGATGATGGACATGTCGTCGGCGGTGGCGAGAAACGCAGACGAGAAAAGGGTCAGGAACAGAGCAGCCAAGGCTTTGGTTTTCCACGCCATTGTTGTTGTTGTCAATGTCATTGCGTTGGAGATTACGGGTTCTCGACTCTGTTTTGTGCATGAGAATATATAGAGATTTGGAGATTGCCAGATTGGTTGGAGTTTGAGAACGAGAAAATAACTGCGTTGAAAAAGGAGGTTGTAATTGTCACGCTAGGTCATGTGAACGACCTATGTTTGGAAAAAGTCTTGTATGTGGATTAAGTTTTTGACTCAAGTTGGGTTTTTTACAATATTTTATTTATTTATTTTTTACCAAGGTCGGTTTCAAAGTAGACTTTTTTTTTTTTTTTTTTTTTTTTTTTTTTTAGTTTTTTATTATTTATTTATTTATTTAAAAGAAAGAAAAAAACAAAATAGACTTTAAACTCAACTCAAATATTTAATTGATTTTTGAGTTTCTTTATTATACGGTTTATAATTTTAGAGTTGAAATTTATTTTATATTTATGTAATGCATTGTTTTTCTAATCAATTGGGATGCTTTAACTTAAAATTTATTAAAATCTTTAATATCCATGTCTAACCATATTTAACTTTCATGGTTGAATTCATCCTTAATGTAGCGCAGATATCCGAACAAGAATATAGTATTTATCATTTGGTATCGTATTAATATATATATCATTCCAACTTTAATGTTTTAAATGGGTTTATTAAGCGAGAATGAAATGAAGGGTCAGTTTGGTATTACTTTTAAAAAGTTAAAATCAAATTATCTTATAATTTTGATATAAAATAATGTTTGGTAAAACTTCTAAAAATGATTAATCGATAATATTGCAAGTCTTAATAGTACTTTTGAGAAATAAGTGGGAGTTACTTTTTAAAAATGATTATGGAATAATCTATTTCAATATTTAATCAATTTTTTAAAATATTATTATTATCCTTATGAAATAAAGTTAAAATCATTTATATACCTTATTTCGTCTCAAAATTAAATATGCTATTTAAATATTGATTTGATTTATAAAATCTTTTAAAAACATTTTATTGTTCTTGTGGAATTTTTTTTTTCTAATTTAAAGATTTTACTTAAATATTGATTTAATATATATAATTAATGGAAAAAAAATGAAATAGGGTTATAAAATCATATATATTTTAGTCATCGTAACTAATTTCAACACTTTTGCAATAAAATTAAACAAATATCTGCTGATTAACTTCACAACCGATTATTCCTTCAGCACAATTAACAATGATTATTATAAAAGTTACAGTAATACCAAACTGGTCCAAAAATTAATCAAGTTCAATGAGAAACAGAACCAATAAAGCGAACTTCATTCCTTAGGTGAGAGGGAGAATTAAGTTCCCTTTCCAACAAAAGAGCTTAATTTCTGATTTGTGTGTAATTAAGTTTTCTTTTCCTAATTAGTAACCCCTAATCTTGGAGCAAAATGAATAGATGGTTGAAAATTTTAATTTAAGTTAATATAATATGCACTTAATAAATTATAATGACATTGTTAATGAATTATTCAAATTTTAATTTGCAAGTTACTAATTTGTACTACATATATTGAAATCTAACATCACTGTTTTCATATTGTCATTGGGTTCAAAAAATTTTTGTCACTATTTGGAGGGGCTTTTGTGAGAATGTCACTGGTTTACTAATGTAAGTTTAAAAGACACCTATTTAGGTGACCAGACAAAAATACCCTCATTCTTGTCAGTTTGCGTCTGAAGAGAAAAAAGTTGAGAGAGAGAGAACAGTGGAAAGAGAGACCTTGGGTGCAAGAAATCCGGTACTAAATCTCACGGGAAACCTGCCGGCGGTGGTGATACAGTCTTGAAATCGACGAGAAGGTGATATGATTTTCTGACGCGTTTTTGTTGTTGAAACTTTTATTTGCGTTTGATGTTGGATGTTCGTTTGATTTGATTTGTTGTTGATTAGGTTTGTTTGATTAGGTTAGGGTTTAAATTTATGAAAAAATTCTGTTGAACACGATGAAGTTCTGGGTTTTCAAGCCTTTTCCGAGCTTTTCACATGTAATCCGAGCCTTTTCCGAGCTTTTCACATGTAATCCGAGCCTTTTCCGAGCATTTTGAATAGGTTTCTGCTATCTGAATCTCCGAGCCTTTCACAGTGGCTCCGAGACTTTTAAAATAGGATCCGAGCCTTTTAAAACATTGTCCGAGACTTTTAAATAGTAATCCGAGCCTTTTAAGGAATATGAATAGGTTTCTAGAATTAGAATCTAGAATCTCCGAGCCTTTTCATATAGTTTCCGAGCCTTTTAATATATTGTCCGAGCCTTTTCATATATTTTCCGAGCCTTTTCATATAGTTTCCGAGCCTTTTCATATAGTTTCCGAGCCTTTTCATATATTGTCCGAGCCTTTTCATATAGTGTCCGAGCCTTTTCATATATCCGAGTTGTCCGAGCCTTTTCATATAGTTTCCGAGCCTTTCCATATAGTGTCCGAGCCTTTTCATATAGTTTCCGAGCCTTTTCATATAGTTTTCGAGCCTTTTCATATAGTGTCCGAGACTTTTCATTTAGTGTCCGAAACCTTTCATTTTTATATTATTTATTTTATTTAACTAGATATATTTTTTTTATGTCAATATGCAGATGAGGAATCAACTAAAAGATTCGCTTAAAACTCCAGAGGAAGAAAGGTATTCGGGGAAAATAACTCGACATGACCATTTTGATGACCTTACAGATATCGACAACGCACTTAACAAGGTACCTGAACATCTTGCGATCGAAGAACGACGTCGGTATACTGAGTCGTGTTTTGGACACCTCCTTCGGATGGATCGTGGGATGAAGTTTTCAGCTGGCATTGTACATCGGTTGCTTATTCGCGAGTTGCATCACGATGGGCCTGAAGATGAGATGAGATTTTTGTTAGGAAGGCATTCGGTCCGGTTCTCAAAGGTTGAGTTTTGTCTAATCACCGGATTGAAGTTCGGAGAACTTCCTGACACGTCGACCTATGATATGGTAGAGAATGGCATACACCAGCGGTACTTTGAGGGTCGAGATGAGGTCGAGTATGCAGAGCTGAAAGCCGTTCTACGGATTGGTGTTTTTTCTGAGCAGTACGATGCGGTTAAGCTTTGCTTATTGTATATGCTTAACTGGATACTGATGGGGTTGGACGAGAGAGAGAAAGTTCCAGTATGGCAGTTTCGCCTAGTCGAGGACTTGGACGCTTTTGATGCGTTCCCGTGGGGTGCACACGTGTATAGGCGGTCTATATACGGTTTCAAGCATGCGTTGGATGGCCGACGTAGGCGGTTTGAACAACGCCAGCGACGAAAGGGCGTTGATGTACACACCACGGAGACATATAACATATATGGGCTAACGCACGCCCTGTTGGTGAGAATTTTGAATTTGTTATTTTTTTCATATGACTTATGTATTGTATTGGATTCTTATCGTTCTTAGCTGTTTTGTAGATATTTGCTTTCGAGGTTATCCCCGAGCTTGGCAACAGCGGATGTGGGAAGCGGAGGGAAATCGAGCTCTCCCCCCGAATTCTAAAATGGGAGTTGAGTACGCGACCGAGGGGGGAGAAGTTGAATAGCATTTTCCTTGAAAGTGTAAATATCTATATATATATATATATATATTTTTATGTTCATAACTATTAGTATGTATACAATTACAATGGTCTAACTGCAATTTCAGATGTTTGCGAGGGTGAAATTGGTGCCGACGGCAACTGAGAGGGCTGAACGGTACTTCGAGGGCATTTCCCAGGGAGGCAGTTTGTATGATGCTGATCTCGGTGATATACCTGTTCCCGTCTCTGACCCCGAACGATATACAACTGCTGGAACCAGTGACACTGAGGGTCCGTCTTTCGAACCCAGTGATACAGAGGGTTCTGACTCGGACGGTCGTCATATTCGTCTCGCGAGGACTAGGCGGGTTCGATTCACGTTGCCTAGAGAGCCTCGAACTAGAGATGACTCTCGAACTGGAGATGACTCACGAGGAGGCGTTGGAGGGCAAACAGAGGTACGTATAATTCTTTTTACCGTATTATTTAATTTCAATCGAGTGAATGGTTTTAGTACTGACAATTTCGAAATCCTTTCAGGACCGTCGGTATACTGAACTAATGGATGCGTTACGCGAGTTACAGGAGGAGGTGCGAAAGAGTAATGAGAAACGAGATCAACAGCATCAGGAGTTGCTAGATTTGATTCGAGGGCTTCAGGGTTCGACGTCGCACGCCCGTACTCGAGGTACACGGTTCGATGACCCACCCTTCGATGACCCAGACGGACACCGAGACTTCAGTCCCAGAGGGAGGACAGGTAGTCATCAGGGTGATCAGCAAGGGCCTGGTGTGACACCACGAGAGGAGGTTACGTGGTACTAGTGGTACTGATACAACACCTATGGAGATAGAGGAAGAACCTCAGCAGGTTTTACCAGAACAACCTGTTCATTCTCAAGAACTGGTACAGAGCACCTCCTTACAGCACACCCCTCCGGTCGATCCTCGTGCAGAGCACCCCTTCATTTATTCCACAGAGACAGAGATCCCCAGTCTCAGTGCACCCAAAGAGCTTACACCTGTAGGCGATCGACGGCGCGATCGACGGCGACATAGTTCCAATGTACAGCGCACCCCTACAGGCGATACAGGGGGACATAGTCCGTCAACACATCGCACCTCTGGAGGCAATACACGGGGACAGAGTTCCTCCTTACAGCTCAGCCATCCAGTGGATCACATCCTGAGTGGACCGGATTACCCCACCCCTTCAACGTCAGGATCGGGTTCGCAGGGCAGGTTGGCAGCAGCGGACCCCATACACTGACCCCTGTCGGCCGAAGAGGCCAAGGATTAGGCCACAACCAGCACATGTATGGGCGCCCCACGCATTGATAGATCCTGACCACCTTGCGGCGTACCAAGCCTATAAGAGGAACTCGACTGGGGAATTGTAAGTATAATCGCAGATATTACAAAAATTATTTTGTATTTTGAAACTGCTAAGTAAAATGACTTTCTTATATAACTTCTTCAAAAATTATGCAGGCGTGATGTGGATCTACTCGAGCCAGTTGGTGTCCCCTGGTTCCATCGATTTCAAACCAACACCATGGAGTTGGAGGATACGGTATGGTCCTTACCTGAACATTGTGTATAAGATGTTTCTGAAATAGTAGAATGCTAACAATACAAAATGTTGAAATTGTCAGCATATGGACGCGTACTTGCATATTCTGCGGAAGCGTCAGAGATATTACTCCACTGTCTACGGTCCGAGGATCAACATACAGGATTCACAGTTCTATGTAAGTGTTTAATTTGTACGGCTTTTGAACATCTATTTATGTGTTTCGTACATCTTTTATCTAACGTTTTATAAATTTTCTTTGTACAGTCATGGTTATTGAATGACTGGGAGAGATTGATGGGAAGTGGGGCCGACAAACCCCGCCGCAGTTGGTCTATGTTCAAGCATCAGTGGTCCGCTGAGGAACTTGCGGTGGTACGTGGATTGGTCCCGGTAGGAACCAAACCATGGAACGAAGTTGACGTGGTCAGTGTTTTATTTACATTGTTTGAATTTGAATTTTAAATAAATTTCCCATTGATAACACTTTGTTGAAACACATACAGGTTTTGATTCCTTGCAACCTTGGACGTACGCATTGGGCACTAGCCAGCGTCGACCTCACAACAGGGAGTATTTACCTGATGGACCCGTTCAGACAGGAGGTACCATTTCGCCATAGGAAAATGCAGCTCGCTTGCTTACGATATTTTTTACCGTCGATGCTGCATGCGTTGTGTTAGGATTATGCTCAATAGCAAGAGTGTAATGTTGTAATTAACAATCTTTTTCATATTAATAAAGTGATTTCTGGTTTAACAAATCGTATAGCATTTATAGTTTGTATTATAATTGTCAAAGTAAATAATCATAAGGTCTAAAGACTATGGGAAAAGAAGAATTGTTCGTACATCTGGATATGTATGTGGTAGACACAATTCTTTAGTTAGTCTTGAATATTGTTCACAACTTAAGTTAAAGGTTGGGCACCTTTATCTTGTTAAAGTTGTAGAATTCTTTTGCTAGCATTTGAGTGGGATCAAATGAGATATGATGAGTCTAAAATCATCGGAGTGTCTTCGAGCAAAAGGATCTAGTGCACTGGGTGCATTGAACTGGATCACAATGAAAAGCTTTATCTAGAACCGTCAATAGATAATAGTCTTTTCATTATCAGGACAATCGGAGAGTCTATCTTAATCCTGAGATAAATGATGGACTTATGGTTGCAAGTGATATCATTTGAGTTATCAATGAGTACGATTATATCGCATAGTCTATCCTCGATAGTTTGGTGATATTCATTTGTTAATCGATAGAGGACTTCATTTATAGATATGGACATCGTGGCTCCATTTAATTAAATGAGAGTATAATATCATCATATGGATGTTTTGAGGTAATTGGATATTAAATCTCAACGTTGAGTTTTCAATAGTGTCTATTGAAAACATGGCTTCTGGACAAGTCAAAATATCCAAGTTCAAAACGTGGTCATATGAGTAAATATGGTAACTTGGAGAGTTATAGGCGGTCTATGAACTCTTGGCGATTACTGATATTAATCACGAGGATACACTATCTCCAATATGATTGTCTAGGGTATGAATGAGGAGCATCTTCCTTTTCTATCTTTATTTAAGAGTTCAGTTTTAGCTCTTTAGTGGAATGAGTTAAAATTAATGGATCGGACCTAAGTGAATCATTTGTTGATTGTGATTAGGTTATGTCTATTGAAGCTTAAATTTAGATGGCCCGCCAAGATCCCCAATCCACACGGACTTGCATGGATCACTTGATATATTCTACCGGACCAATTTAAGGGTCCATCTAGAATTGCATTTAATATATTAAGAATATAATTTGCACATTATTTAAGTAATGGGCTGCTCAATTATATTAATATATTAATGAAAGACATGTGGGCTTGTTTCTTTTAGTAAGAATGGGTCTGGTTCACATGTGGGCTTTTTTATTTAAAGTCCAATGGATTAAATGAAATAGGAAAATAATATTAGGCCCATCTTATATATAAGTGGGGCGGCTAGGTTAAAGTTTTGACCTAAAAATATTATTTTGTTTCATTTGTTTTAATTAAATAAGAATTAATTGATTTATTGATTAATTGTTTAATTAAAGAAACAAATCTTTCCTAAAAGTAAAAGACTTGTTTGATAAGTAAATAAATAAATTAGTATTATTTATTTAATCAAATAAGGAGTCTTTTTTTTTATTTTAGTCAAATAAAAGAATAAAAATAAAAGAGTTGGATTAGGGTTTGAAGTCTATAAAGTTAAAAAGAATTAGGGTTGAATTTCAGTCACCCTATATAAGTGACATGATGAAATTCGGCCAACCCTAATTAGATACTACATAGAATTCGGCAACCCTAAAGGAAAAAGAAGAAAAATTCGGCCAACCTATATATATGTTCTTATAGGGTTCGGCCACATCAATTAATTGGTGCTTGAGTTTTTATTTTCTTTCTTCTTCTTCTTAATTCTAAGAGAGTTTTTATTCTAGAGAGACAAAAAGGAGTGAAAAATTATTCTTTGATAGTATACAATTGCTTAAACATCAATAAGCTTGTGTATACGATATCGATCTAGGTTCACGCGAGTTTCGATCATAAGATTGTGAACTCAAAAGTGACCGGAATAATTTTGACATTCTTTTGATTGTTTTGTGACTAACAAAGAAAAGAAAGTATTTGTTTGGTCCATTCACATGTTTGCAATTCAAAGGAAAGAGAGACCACGCTCCTAGGTGATCCACGTTCGTGCTCGGATTGAAGGTCTTGCGGATTACCATCGACGTAAGTCAATCGGATCACGCGACAAGAGGTAATTTACTTTTGTTGATATATATGCATGTTTATTGATTAAAAGGGTTTAAGGTTCATAAAGGAAAAATTTTTAAAGTCACTAAATCGTCTTTAGTATCGCTTCCGCTGCGTGTAACACTTTTATTTGTTTATTTTTTCCCTACAATTGGTATCAGAGCCTAGGTTGAACCCTTTTAATTAATTAACGTATATATACGTGGATCTATTTCTTTTTATTGTGATTATGCATGTTTAGAAAGAGATGGCACTCTAGGTATTCAAATATATAATTACATGTGATGTATGGATTTATATATATTTTATGTGGTTTGTTATTGCTCGATTTTGGCCCTAGATTTTCAATGTAATTTTTGTTTCGGAGTTGTAACAAGAAGGGTGGTCTATTATCGCCATAATTCCTTCTTGGTAGATTGCTAGGTTTTATTTTTTTATATATATATGTGCAGTATTTTTTTAGGGTTACTGCAGTTTTTTTTTATTTATTTTTAGTATGTGCAGTTTTTGGTTTGTAAAAATACTGCAGTGAATAAAAAAAAAAAAAAATTAATACTGCAGTATTTATTATATATATACTGCCGTAATATATTTAGGTCTTGGAGATTCGAAGACACGAAGCAAAATGAAGCAACCGGAACCAAGTACGAGCACCGTGCGCACCCTAGGAGTGGATTGGGCTGCACATGACAAGCCCAAACTTTGGTGGGCTGCGCATGGCAGCCTTGTGTGGCCTTATGGGCTGCGCAAGGCAGCCCCTTTGTGGGGTTGTGGGCTGCGCACGCCTATGGGAGAAGGCCGAAGGATGAGCGTATGGTTGATGGGCCACCTGAAGATCTTGTATTCCTGACAAATTGTAATTTACTTGTTTTTCTAGGATGGGCCAAAATTGTTGCTATTTAATTTATGCTTAAATATTACAATATTTGTTATTGTATGATAACATGACATATAGAATAGGAGTGCCACGCATATATCTCTTTTGGTATGAACATGCATTGAATGATTTAGGTATCTAAATTGGCATCTAGATAACTCGGTAAATCATTCTATGGGATTTAATCACACGCCTTAAATAATTGAGTGGGAGAAGGTGTTTTGGTAACACCTATGGCCTCCAAGGTTAGTTGAGCTTTATTATTTATTGGTAATCCCCCCAAGGGGCGTCCATGAATGGAATTTAGCAACATACTTCCTTACAAGGATAGACTAGACAATGGACTCAAACGAGATCTACTCCCCAAGGAGGGATTTTCGAGAGAGAAAATTGAGGGTCGATATCTTGGTAACACACTCAATGTAATTTTATTGATATCCTCCCAAGAGTTCTTGTCAGTAAAATTGCAAGGCTAAAATTGAAAACGCTGGTTGTTATGTTAACAATTAGGTGGGACCTAGTCTAACTAGTAAATGGTGCGAACTCCCAAAGGAGGCGTAACATTTATGGGTGTTAGATCACCGTTGAATTTTATGATTGAGTTATTTATTTAATTCAAGATAAATATTTAAAAGTGCTTTATCATGATTATTTACTTATATATGTTTTGTTTTATTCAGAAATCATGACCCCATCACTTATGAACATCCTGAAAGATAACACTTTAACTGGAGATAATTATGTCACATGGAAAAGGAAAATTGGGTTGTTACTGCAAAGTGAAAAACATAAGTTTGTTCTAACTACTCATAAACCACCTGCTCCTAATAATGAATCTAGCATAATGTGTAGAGATGAGTATGAGCAGTGGAAGACTTCAGATGATATGGCAAAATGTTACATTATGGCCACTATCTCCGACGTGTTGCAACAGCAGCATGAAGGAATGGAGTCCGCTGCTGATATAATGATGTCTCTAGAGGAGATGTTTGCTATGAAGTCTAGGACGACTAAGAGAGAGGCAGTGACTGCTTTTATGAATCTTAGGATGAAACCTGGACAGGCTGTGAAAGATCACATGATGAAAGTCATAGCACATCTCAACATTGCTGAACTGCATGGCGCTGAGATAGATGGTGAGACAAAGATTGATATGGTTGTCAATTCATTGTCAGATTCCTTTGATCAGTTCAAATTGGACTACACTTTGAACAAAAAGGAATACACCTTACAAGGCCTGATGCAAGATGTTCAAAGTGCTGAAAAGATCCTTGTGAAAGGCAAAGGTCAAGAGATTCATATGGTTGGTAAAGTTGCTACTGTTAAGGCCCGTCAAAAGGTCAAGAAACAACAGAAGAAAAAGCAACTTGGGCCTATCAAGAAGGAGACCAAGAAAGTAACCAAGATCAAAGGGAAATGCTTCCTTTGTGGTGAAAAGGGACATTGGAAGAGAAATTGCCCAAAGTCCCAGAACAAGAAGGAAGAAGGTAATTTGAATTATCTAGAAACATGTTTTTTGGCTGATTCTACAGATTCTTGGATCATAGACTCAGGAGCCACTAATCATGTTTGTTATTCCTTGCAGGGGTTTCAAGAAAGGAGAAAGCTGAGTAAGAATGAAATCAATTTGCGCTTGGGCAACGGAACGTTAGTGTCTGCAAGTGCAGTGGGAGATATTAGAGTTTATTTGGATTCTAGAAGGCATTTAGATTTAATAGACGTTTATTATGTACCTCAATTCAAGAGGAATTTAATTTCAGTTTCTTGTTTGAATAAATTTGGATATTCGGTTACTTTTAATAAAGTTTTTATTATTAGTAAGAATGACAAAATTATTTGCCAAGGTACATTGGAAAACGGTCTATACTTTTTGCATAGAAATATCTCTCACTCGTTAGACACAGAAATAACGGAACCTAATCATAAAAGAGTAAAATTATCAACAGATGAAACCTACCTTTGGCATTTACGCTTAGGTCATATTAACCTTAATAGGATTAAAAGATTGGTAAGTGACGGACCTTTAAATGACTTAAAGGTTGATGATCTACCAACTTGTGAATCTTGTTTGGAAGGTAAAATGACCAAAAGGACGTTCTCTGCCAAAGGTGCAAGAGCCACTGAATGTTTAGGATTGATACACACTGATGTATGTGGACCTATGAGCATTCAAGCTAGAGGTGGATATGAGTACTTCATCACCTTCACGGATGATTACTCAAGATTTGGTTATGTGTATCTCATGAGACATAAGTCGGATGCTTTTGACATGTTCAAAGCATTCAAAGCTGAAGTGGAAAATCAGCTTGAGAAACACATAAAAATCTTGAGATCTGATCGTGGTGGAGAATATCTATCTGGTGAGTTTCAGCAATATCTTATTGATAATGGGATAGTTTCTCAGTTTTCTGCACCAGGTACACCTCAACAGAATGGGGTAGCAGAAAGGAGAAATAGAACTCTTTTGGATATGGTTAGGTCTATGTTGAGTTATTCAACGCTTCCTATTTCTTTTTGGGGATATGCTTTACAAACTGCTATATACATTCTAAACGATGTACCATCTAAGTCTGTTCCTAAAACACCGCATGAGTTGTGGACTGGGCGCAAGCCTAGTTTACAACACTTAAGGATATTTGGTTGTCCTGCGCATGTGTTAAAAGGAAAGACAGAAAAGATGGAGTCCCGTTCAGAAACATGTATATTTGTAGGGTATCCAAAAGAAACTAAAGGATATTATTTCTATAGTCCTTCAGATCTTAAAGTATTTGTTTCGACAAATGCTAAATTTCTGGAAAAGGACTATATGAATGATTTTGTGCCTAGAAGTAGAATTGTCCTGAATGAGATGTCAGGAGATACAATTCCACGAGAGGTTGCACAACCTAACCCAATTGTAAGTTCCGATCCAACACAAGATCAACAACCTACCATTCCTCGTCGTAGTGGGAGGGTTAGAACACAACCCGAAAGATACATCGGTCTGGGAGAATCAGTGGAGAATCTCCCGGACGACGATGATCCCTATACGTACAAGGAAGCTATGGAGGATGTTGATAGTCGCCATTGGCAAAAGGCAATGCAATCCGAGATTGAATCTATGTTCGATAACAAAGTCTGGTCCCTTGTAGACTTGCCTAAAGGGATAAAACCCATTGGGTGCAAGTGGGTATACAAGAGGAAAAGAGGTATGGATGGAAAGGTGGAAACCTTTAAAGCTAGATTGGTAGCTAAAGGGTATACACAGAAAGAAGGTATCGATTACGAGGAAACCTTCTCTCCTGTGGCCATGCTTAAATCCATTAGGATACTCTTATCCATTGCAGCATCTTTAGATTTAGAGATTTGGCAAATGGACGTCAAGACAGCTTTCCTAAATGGAAGTCTTGACGAAAGCATCTACATGATGCAACCAGAGGGATTCATTGAAAAGGGCCAAGTGGATAAGGTATGCAAGTTGCAGAAATCCATATATGGATTAAAGCAAGCATCCAGATCCTGGAACATAAGGTTTGATCAAGCTGTCAAAGGTTTTGGATTTATTCAGAATCCTGACGAACCTTGTGTATACAAAAGGATTAATGGCGACAAGTTGGTTTTCCTGATTCTTTATGTTGATGATATACTACTCATTGGAAACGATGTAGGTGTATTAACATCAGTAAAAGAATGGTTAGCAAAACAATTTGATATGAAGGACTTAGGAGAAGCAAGTTTTATTCTAGGTATCCAAGTAATAAGGGATAGAAAGAATAGAACGATTGCATTATCCCAAGCTTCATACATAGACAAAATCTTGTCTAGGTTTTCCATGCAGGATTCCAAGAAAGGTATGTTACCTTTCAGACATGGAATCAAGCTTTCTAAGGAACAAGTTCCTAAGAATGAGCATGAAGAGCAATTCATGAGTAGAGTTCCATATGCCTCGGCAGTTGGAAGTCTCATGTATGCAATGCTCTGTACTAGACCAGATATTTGTTTTGCTGTTGGCATAGTTAGCAGGTTTCAATCGAAACCTGGACCTGATCACTGGACGGCAGTCAAGCATATTTTCAAGTATCTTAAGAGAACGAGAGATAATATGCTTGTATACTCTGGAGGGGATTTGGTTCCCGTTGGGTATACAGATTCTGATTTCCAATCAGATTCTGACTCCAGAAAATCCACATCAGGGGCTGTGTTTACTATTGGAGGAGGAGCAGTTATATGGAGGAGTATCAAGCAATCTTGTATTGCTGATTCCACCATGGAAGCTGAGTATGTTGCTGCATGCGAAGCTGCCAAAGAGGCTGTTTGGCTCCGCCAATTCTTGATTGACTTAGAAGTGGTTCCTAGTGCGAATAAGCAGATCACTATCTACTGTGACAACAGTGGAGCAGTGGCTAATTCGAAAGAACCAAGAAGTCACAAGAGAGGTAAACACATTGAAAGAAAGTATCATCTTTTAAGGGAGATTGTTCAAAGAGGTGACGTGACGATTACCAAAATCGCGTCAGCAGAAAATCTAGCGGATCCCTTCACAAAGGCTCTACCTCAGAAGAGTTTCGATGGGCATCTAGAGAATATGGGCTTGAGAGATATGACACATTTGCTATAGCGCAAGTGGGAGATTGTTAGGATTATGCTCAATAGCAAGAGTGTAATGTTGTAATTAACAATCTTTTTCATATTAATAAAGAGATTTCTGGTTTAATAAATCGTATAGCATTTATAGTTTATATTATAATTGTCAAAGTAAATAATCATAAGGTCTAAAGACTATGGGAAAAGAAGAATTGTTCGTACATCTGGATATGTATGTGGTAGACACAATTCTTTAGTTAGTCTTGAATGTTGTTCACAACTTAAGTTAAAGGTTGGACACCTTTTTCTTGTTAAAGTTGTAGAATTCTTTTGCTAGCATTTGAGTGGGATCAAATGAGATATGATGAGTCTAAAATCATCGGAGTGTCTTCGAGCAAAAGGATCTAGTGCACTGGGTGCATTGAACTGGATCACAATGAAAAGCTTTATCTAGAACCGTCAATAGATAATAGTCTTTTCATTATCAGGACAATCGGAGAGTCTATCTTAATCCTGAGATAAATGATGGACTTATGGTTGCAAGTGATATCATTTGAGTTATCAATGAGTACGATTATATCGCATAGTCTATCCTCGATAGTTTGGTGATATTCATTTGTTAATCGATAGAGGACTTCATTTATAGATATGGACATCGTGGCTCCATTTAATTAAATGAGAGTATAATATCATCATATGGATGTTTTGAGGTAATTGGATATTAAATCTCAACGTTGAGTTTTCAATAGTGTCTATTGAAAACATGGCTTCTGGACAAGTCAAAATATCCAAGTTCAAAACGTGGTCATATGAGTAAATATGGTAACTTGGAGAGTTATAGGCGGTCTATGAACTCTTGGCGATTACTGATATTAATCACGAGGATACACTATCTCCAATATGATTGTCTAGGGTATGAATGAGGAGCATCTTCCTTTTCTATCTTTATTTAAGAGTTCAGTTTTAGCTCTTTAGTGGAATGAGTTAAAATTAATGGATCGGACCTAAGTGAATCATTTGTTGATTGTGATTAGGTTATGTCTATTGAAGCTTAAATTTAGATGGCCCGCCAAGATCCCCAATCCACACGGACTTGCATGGATCACTTGATATATTCTACCGGACCAATTTAAGGGTCCATTTAGAATTGCATTTAATATATTAAGAATATAATTTGCACATTATTTAAGTAATGGGCTGCTCAATTATATTAATATATTAATGAAAGACATGTGGGCTTGTTTCTTTTAGTAAGAATGGGTCTGGTTCACATGTGGGCTTTTTTATTTAAAGTCCAATGGATTAAATGAAATAGGAAAATAATATTAGGCCCATCTTATATATAAGTGGGGCGGCTAGGTTAAGGTTTTGACCTAAAAATATTATTTTGTTTCATTTGTTTTAATTAAATAAGAATTAATTGATTTATTGATTAATTGTTTAATTAAAGAAACAAATCTTTCCTAAAAGTAAAAGACTTGTTTGATAAGTAAATAAATAAATTAGTATTATTTATTTAATCAAATAAGGAGTCTTTTTTTTTATTTTAGTCAAATAAAAGAATAAAAAAATAAAAGAGTTGGATTAGGGTTTGAAGTATATAAAGTTAAAAAGAATTAGGGTTGAATTTCAGTCACCCTATATAAGTGACATGATGAAATTCGGCCAACCCTAATTAGATACTACATAGAATTCGGCAACCCTAAAGGAAAAAGAAGAAAAATTCGGCCAACCTATATATATGTTCTTATAGGGTTCGGCCACATCAATGAATTGGTGCTTGAGTTTTTATTTTCTTTCTTCTTCTTCTTAATTCTAAGAGAGTTTTTATTCTAGAGAGACAAAAAGGAGTGAAAAATTATTCTTTGATAGTATACAATTGCTTAAACATCAATAAGCTTGTGTATACGATATCGATCTAGGTTCACGCGAGTTTCGATCATAAGATTGTGAACTCAAAAGTGACCGGAATAATTTTGACATTCTTTTGATTGTTTTGTGACTAACAAAGAAAAGAAAGTATTTGTTTGGTCCATTCACAGGTTTGCAATTCAAAGGAAAGGGAGACCACGCTCCTAGGTGATCCACGTTCGTGCTCGGATTGAAGGTCTTGCGGATTACCATCGACGTAAGTCAATCGGATCACGCGACAAGAGGTAATTTACTTTTGTTGATATATATATGCATGTTTATTGATTAAAAGGGTTCAAGGTTCATAAAGGAAAAATTTTAAAAGTCACTAAATCGTCTTTAGTATCGCTTCCGCTGCGTGTAACACTTTTATTTGTTTATTTTTCCCTACACGTTGGACTTTCACGGTCGCAGACGGAGGGGCGATATGACGTATACATTGCAGAATAAGCCCTTTCCACTCAACATTGTGTCTAGAGACCGTGTACCCCAACAGGATAGAGGGTATGACTGTTTAAAGATCTTATTCTATCCTAATCGGTTTTAATAACATTCAATTCTAACGGTTGTTTTTGTGGTGACTTGCAGTGGTAACTGTGGTGCCCATACTTTGAGATTGATAGAGTACCTGGCAGCGAACAGGGATACGTTCGACTGGTCAGAAAACGAAATAGGCACCATCCGAGAGAAGATGGCTGTGGAGGTTTTTTGTAACTCAAAGGATTGGACTTCCAGTTAGTGATTTAGTTGATGTACATAACATTTGAGTAATGAAATGAAATTATTTTTTAAAAAAATTTAGTTGTTTGCAATTAACACTTGAACACACATTTGATATATTGAAATCCATAAACAATACAATGAATTGTAGACACTATAACAAAAGATACAGTATGGCATTAAACGAACAACCAATAAATATATCATAATAGTTCAACATAAAAAAGCATAATAACCAACGGTCTCATAACACAACTGTATCGAGCATGGTTCCCAACGTCTGGACGATGTTGGAAGACATCAAGTTGGAGACATGTTCCTCTTGTACTGCCTTGTTATGTTTGATCGCCTTCCTCAATGGCTCCATTCATTCCACGGTAGAGTCTTTCTCAGGGCACGTTTGTTTGTTGTGTCCAATTGAATGACAGATGCTGCACTTGCGACGGTATTCATCGGGAACACTTATGCTGGGACCTTCATTAACCATCGGTGGGTTGGAGCACCGCCTGCTATTATGTCCTGATTGTCCACATCTTCTACACGACTGTGTGGTTGTCCTCTTCGAAGACGAGGCATGTCGACCCTCCATCGGGCGACCTGATTGTCTCTTCGACTTTGGATTTAAAACCACCCGAGATGCGATGTCGGATGGCACTACCCATGAAGAAGGATGGCCAACAGGCATAATAGGAACCGAGTATGCATCAATAAGTGTCTCTCTCATGTAGTAGTCCGCACACAGAGATGTGTAATCCAAGTTTCGCTCCCTACAACAATGAAAACAATGAGATTCACGAACCCAAATAATATAAATCGTTAACTGTAACATCTCATGTACCTTGCCGCTGCGAGTGCATGAGAACATGGGAAATGGTCCATTTGGAATTTGTTGCATGTGCAAGTCTTCAAGTGTAAGTTAACCGTCCATTGGTTTCCCTTCAATTTGACGGAGAATATGTTCTAGTCAACCGGATTTACGGTCATATAATTGCACTTCTCGACACGTTTTAGGATCACAAGATGTGCTGCGTCGGTCAGTTGATGACGCATGGACCGTGCAGCTGCATGACGATCGTGAAACCACTTTTGTAGCATATTCCTAATGAACTCCGCCAGTGTCATCATTGGCAGTTGCCGTGCGAATTTTAGGCATGAGTTTATGCACTCAGCAACATTTGTGGTCATCAGCCTGTACCTTCTTTGGGACAGTGTACGCGAGACCACTTGTGTGGACCGGCAGCAATGGCATATTCGAATGCACCCTTGTGCAGCCTATGTAACTCCTCCATGTGCCTGTTATAATTGAATTCACTGTACGTCCTAGCTGCTGAATCCATTATGTCGGCAACATCCTTTCTGTGGAATCGCTTCTTCATATTTTCACCAAAATGCCAGCAACATATAGTATGGGTTGCATAAGGGAACACTTTAGAAATCCCCGCTTCAATGCTTGCATGGCGATCGGAAATGAAAACCAGATCATCTATATGACCAAGGGCACCCCTCAAGCATTCCAAAAACCACTCCCATGAAAGGTTGTTTTCTGAGTCACCGTACCCAAAAGCAATTGGATACACCTGTTCGTTTCCATCTTGTGCAGTTGCAACAAACATTGTACCCCCGAATCTTCCCTTCAAATGGGTACCATCAACTACAATCACAGGACGCATACACCTCCGAAAACCTCTAATTGAGGACCTCAACGACATGAAAAAGTACAAAAATGTATCATCGTCTGCGCATTGTAAGTCGGTGATTGTGCCAGGATTTTGCTGTTCCAAAACGTACGCAAACGATGGTAACAATTTGAAACTTTCTTCATGCGTTCCATAGGTCAAGGACAATGCATATTGCAAGGCATCATGTGCCTTACTGTACATGACTTGGATGCCATACATTGTTTTCATATCGGCGATTATGTCCTTCGGACGCATGAGACGACCATCATGTTGTTGAAGTCTAGGTGCAATGACTTCTCCGATTATGACTGCACTAGCTTGTCGGTGGCGACGGTGAACCTCCTCCAAAGGACAACTGTGCTGGTTGACAAAACTTCTGACTTGGAAGTAAGTCCCTTCATCTCTCCTCACCGCTCTTAATTTCCACGTACAGTTGTCAATGATGCAAACTAGATGTAACGTTGTCTTATTAGACCTTTTCACCTTCCATTCAAAGTTCTCCCGCATTGAAAAAAGGCCAACTAGCCTCTTCAAATCCTTTTTACTCGGGAAAAATTGACCTTTATAAATCATGCATGTAGGTTCTTGCGTTGCCAAGGTGCTGCTTCTACCAATACCAAACGAGTATGAATCTGCTCCGGGAATAACCCACGTTATCGTATTATCAGAATCAGATACAGTTATATTATGTCGGACCTCGGAAGTCCCAGGCATATTTGGTACAGTGCAACTAACTCCTTGTACATGTCTTCCTTGTGTTTGAATTTGTGTACGCTCTTCATCCACATTTTCTAGATCATCTACTTGTTCATTATTTGCCTCATTATCCACCTCATGGTACTGCTCAATTCGACAACCAAACACATCGCCAAATTGAGGTTCAACTACTTGGTCAACCGCTACCGGTGGGACACCACACATGTTTTCCCCACTTTCGGCGAAACTCCTTTGGGGATATAGTTGGTTGCTACCGCTAAAGGATCCAAATTGTTGGGTATTTTCAGGAGGAGGAATATCATTCCCTATCACATCTCCAGGTGTCCTCTGAGTTAGACTTACACATACTTGAGGGATCACCCGATCTTCCCCTAGCATAAACTGAACATCATCGTTATTTCTTATAAATGTACGACATGTACTGCCAGGAACGATTGATACTGATGCCAGATCAACATTGAATTTGTTTACATCATACTTCACAATGGTATGCACGATCGCCACCAATTCTTCGTAAGTCATATTCTTTGACACATACATTCCCTTGTTATCGGATCCAACAAACCTCTGACTTCCGTCGGGTAGTTGCTCCCATTGACCGTTGTAAGATATTACTATTCTAACCCGATTCATGATGCTGTCAAATTAATCAAAACTATTAATTAAAACTCAGGAGTACAAAATATTTTCATAAATTACATTTACAAAGGCTCGGGTGAGGATATTTAAAAGGCTCGGAGAACACTAGCAAAGTCTCGAAGAATACATGAAAGTTTCGAAAAAGACATTTTTGGTCTCGAAAAAGTCTTTAAAAGACTCGATTAGTAATTCAATAAAAAGTCTCGGAGAAGACCTAACAAGGCTCGATTAGTGATTATTTGAAAAGTCTCGGAGAAGACCTAACAAGGCTCGATTAGTGATTATTTGAAAAGTCTCGGAGATGACTTGAAACGTCTCGGAGAAGACTTGAAAAAGCTCGATTACTAATTTTTGAAAAGTCTTGGAGATGATATGAAAAGGCTCGGAGAAGACATGAAAAGTCTCGATTAGTTATTTTTGAAAAGTCTCGGAGAAGACATGAAAAAACTCGGAGAAGACTTGAAAATGCTCGAATAGTTATTTTTTAAAAGTCTCGGAGAAGACTTGAAAAGTCTCGGAGAAGACATGAAAAAGCTCGGAGAAGACTTGAAAATGCTCGAATAGTTATTTTTTATAAGTCTCGGACAAAACTTCAAAAGGCTCGGAGAAGACTTGCAAAGGCTCGGAGAAGACATGAAAAAGCTCGAATAGTTATTTTCTAAAAGTCTCGGAGAAGACTTGAAAAGTCTCGGAGAAGACATGAAAAAGCTCGGAGAAGACTTGAAAATACTCGAATAGTTATTTTTTAAAAGTCTCAGACAAAACTTCAAAAGGCTTGGAGAAGACTTGCAAAGGCTCGGACAAGACATGAAAAAGCTCGAATAGTTATTTTTTAAAAGTCTAGGAGAAGACTTGAAAATGCTCGGACAAGACATGAAAAGGCTCGGAGAAGACTTGAAAAGGCTCGGAGAAGACTTGAAAAGGCTCGATTACTGAATTTTGAAAAGTCTCAGAGAAGACTTGAAAATGCTCGAATAGTTATTTTTTAAAAGTCTCGGAGAAGACTTCAAAAGGCTCGAACAAGACATGAAAAAGCTCGGATAAGACTTGAAAAGGCTCGATTAGTGATTTTTTAGAAAAGACATGAAAAAGCTCGGAGAAGACTTGAAAAGGCTCGATTAGTGATTTTTGAAAAGTCTCGGAGAAGACATAAAAAAGCTCGGAGAAGACTTGAAAATGCTCGAATAGTTATTTTATAAAAGTCTCGGACAAAACTTCAAAAGGCTCGGAGAAGACTTGCAAAGGCTCGGACAAGACATGAAAAAGCTCGGAGAAGACTTCAAAAGGCTCAATTACTGATTTTTGAAAAGGCTCGGAGCAGACATAAAAAGGCTCGGACAAGACATGAAAATGCTCGATTAGTGATTTTTAAAAAGGCTTGGAAAAAGGTGACAAAGTCTCGGAGATCCACAATTGTCACAATGAAAATGTGAACAAATGAAAAGAAGTATTTACACGAAATATTACCTTGTTGTAATAAAGCACGTCCAGTTGTTTTGATCTTGAACTTCTATTTGTATTGAGAGAGAGATAGAGAGAGAGAGAGAGTAACCCCGTTATCGTTTTTGTTGGAAGTGTGGAGAGAGAACCAGACAAACACAATAACATAAATGATTATCTAAGGGCAATTTTAGTAGTTCACCATAATAGGTGCCTTTTAAACTTAAGTTATTAAACCGGTCATAGAGTCACCAAATCAGTTGGAAAAGGTGATACTTTCCACCATTTCCACTATTGTCATTCAATGGATTAGCATAAATTTTTAGGATATATTTTTTAAATAATAAATTTTGGGGATTTGATTGGATCAAATTAGATTTTTATGTATGTAAATGGGATAGTTATATGGTTATAATTAAACTGTTAATTAAAATAATATTATTTGTTCTATAAATACGCAACAAAATTCTTTTTATAAGCCTAGTTTGAGTAGTTTGTAACAGATTACAGATAATAACAGTCATATTCAAGTTAGGTTTTTCTATTCTAATCTTCCTGATTAAGAAATGTCTATATCAAGACAAAAGATTTTTCCTTTAAAAAAAAAAGACAAATGATTATTATTAATATTATTATTACATTAGTTTAGTCCGGTGGTAAACACCTTATGCCTGCTCCATGAGATTGTAGGTTTGAGTTTTCTCATCTAAAAAAATCCTTAAATTTATGTAATACTAAAAAATTTTATAAAAAAAAGTCAGTTGACTAAACAATGGAGAAATTCAATTATGAAAGCTTGTCTTAACAATGGAGAAATTCGATTACGAAAGCTTGTCTTAATTTTCAATGTTTAACCAAGATTAAGTAACATGGTTAATTGGTTAGGTTGACAATAATCACAGTTGTATTTAAAAAAAGAAAATAAAATAAAATAAAATTGAACACCCAATTATTGGAAATCTCATCACCAACTTAGTGGTAAGTGCATTCATTAATTCTGTCGATGTTTGAAATTAAGATTATGCTATAAAATGTATTAGAATAATAAAATATAGTGTTCGGTTTGTTTTGTACTGTTCACCATATTATATTAACTAATACATTTTAATTGGTCTAATACGGTGGATGTCGTATTAGCTAATACAAATGAGAGATGTTGTGTTAGTTAATACAATCTAATACAAAACATCACTAAATACATGATTTTATGAGAACAGTATAATCCAATCTAATCCATCAATCTAATCAAATATAATACAGTGTACCAAACAACCGTAATATTATTCACGATTAGTAAATTAAACTTCAAGAGATGTTTACACCCATTTTTTGTTTTTTGTTTTTAATTTAATTTTTTTAGATATACTTACGAGTTACGAGTAGGGATATGACAATGGGTCGGGTTCGGCTCGGTTTTGTAAAATCCAAACTTGCACCCACGAAAATTTTCTTCACCCGCACCCACCCGCAAACCTGTGAAAATAAATGGATTCAGGTTCGAGTTTTACTCACGGGTTTTATAAGGGTTTACGGGTCACAACCATCAACCCGTAAAATATTTTAATTTATAAATATTTAATATATTAATTATATATATATATATATATATATATAATACATAACTCCTATTTATTTATAATATATCATAGAGGATAACAAATACAATAATATAAAAGCACTACCAAGTAAAACTCCAAATGGATCTTCAGAGGCAAAACAAATAGGAAAACATGATGTTTCATAAGAGTAAAACCAACAAGTATTACCTATCATTAGCTATGTATAAATGAGAGTTGAGAATTATAATTCTCAAACTTAGAATGAGTTAAGTTTTTATATTTCATTCTCTATATGGTTAAAAAGGTTCAATTGGAGTTTAAATTTAAAATATTTTAAATAGTAAATATTATATAATTTTCATATATACAGGTTCGTGGGTTCACATGCGGGTTCATCTGCGGGTTCATTTTCTCAACCCGCACCTGAACCCGAACACGTTGGGTTTTTATTTATACGGATTCACAAGTCATAAATTCACCACATAAATCCGACCTTACAGGATCGGATTTGGGCGGGTGCCGGTCAAATTGCCATCCCTAGTTAAGAGAGGGGTGGACATGTTCACTGACTCAAGACAAAAAAACCAGTCTTGATTGGGCTGGCGGGTCTCGGCCCGTTGAGCCCACATTTTAAATTCGAACACTCCACGTACTCACTGGATTTCAATTTTCAAAGCTCGAGTATGCTCCGCTGCTCCACGCCTTCACATGTTTCCCGGGAAATTAAAAAAAAGTGAAAAATTCATCACCATCACTTTCAGTGAGCTAGGTAATGCCACTTCTTTATATATATATATATATATATATATATATATATTATATTCATTTTTAATCCAATTTTAGTCTTTCAAATGTGGTATTGAGGGTTATTGTGGACTGTAATAATCTGTATAAATTTGTACTAGCCTTGTCAAAATAATAGGAGGGTTTATGATTAGCAGTTTTTAAACGAATTACAGTATAATTTTTTTAGGTTTAGATAGAAATTGTTAGATTGTATTACTACAATTAAATGCAATTTAATGGGTTCTAAACAAATGGATAGTTAAATTCTGTACAATTAGCATAATCAAGACATGTTTTTATCTTTGTATGTGTTAATTGTATAGAAATTGGTGGTTTATTTTATTGTTTTAGTACCGGTATGAATTTGTAATTCCAGTCTTATGCGATATTATAGTGTAGAAAACCTCGCTCACAAGTCACAACATTGAAATTCACAGCTCTAGCTTTGCTTTATTGGAACATTATAGATATCAAATAAAATATCAACAATTAAAAAAAATGTCTTGATTACTGATTATTGACAACTTTGTGACTGCATTTTTGTATAGTTAGCCTTGTGATTCGAAGCATGCCGATAGGGAAATAGTAAAGGCAGGATCTTGTAGATGTGAACTATCATATATAATTGATGAATTTTATAAGTTCATGTAATTTTTAGTACAAGTTTGTGGTCTTTATAGGTTACATTTTAGTCTATTTTTGTTACTAATATTGATTGTGAAACTTTAGTTATGGTGATTGATTGGGATCTCTGAAAAGCTAATTAGATGATCATTGTAGTTCAAGGAAAATTAAGATGATTTGAACTTCTGAGTCTGAATTTCCTCTTGTCTCATGCAGTGCATCATAGAGTTAAGTTTGGTGATGCAAAGTTCAATTGAATCATCGGCTTCAATGCATTTGGTTGACAGGTAAGTTTCACCCATATGAACATTCTGGGTAACATGTATATTTCAGTTAGACCAATCTTCATCTTGCAAGATCTAAATTCAATCAAGCATCATAGTTAGACTGAAGTTATCAGTGTTCAATTAGTTGACAACACTTAACTGTTGGTCTTTTGGGGGACTAAATGGAAGTTATATATTGATGAAGTGAAGATGCATTAGGCTATATGTGTTGTTATAAGAAACATGAAACAATTATTTATTTAGTTACAAAGTAAAATTTTTTTCCTCTTGATTTTTCTGGAGAAAATGGAAGATGTGTACAAAACTCTGTCTAAAGTGACCTCAATTCTTGTATCAAAGCATTTAAATCAGAGTTGGATGATCTACCTTCTTCAACAGCCTTCCTTGCCATCTCTTTGAGGGCCTTGGCTTTGCTTCTCATTTCTTCAGCTTCTTCACCAACCATCAACCGATTCACATACCTTTCTATGTCTTCCTTCTTCAAGATAAATTTCCTAGCATCTATTGATCTAGAACATTCCTGGGCGCCAATGCTGACTCCTATTTTGAGAACATCTGTTACTAGTTTTTCATTATAGAATTGCTCTGCATAGAGTGGCCATGTGATCATTGGCACTCCGTTGGTGACACTCTCCAAAACTGAGTTCCATCCGCAGTGAGTCATAAATCCTCCGATTGCATTGTGATCAAGAATCAGTGCCTGAGGTGCCCATCCTTTTATTATCAAACCTTTCCCTTCCACTCTCTTCTCAAATCCTTCTAGCAGCCACTCTTGCTTTTCTTGATTGTTTATGTTTTCTTCTTCTTTCATAACCCAAATGAAATGCTTTCCAGCTGCTTCGAGACCTTTGGCAATCTCCAGTAGCTGAGAAGCTGGAAAAACAAACTTGCTTCCGAAACATATATAGAGAACTGAGTTGGGGTTTTTCATTTCTAGCCATCTTAAGCATTCATATGCGGCAATGGAGGCTATGTTTCCTCTTAGAGCTTTATCTTCAATGTCCTTGTTGCAGAGTGAAACTGGTCCAATACTCCATGCCTTCTTTACGATAAACTTCCTGTAGTGTTCTGAGTAAGCTGGTTCCAGTTCATTGAAACTATTTACAAGAACTCCGTAGCTTGTCTGCTCCGATTGCACTGATAAATTTGTTAGCTTTGTCAGTTCATTATCAACTCCTCTGAAATAACTTGGCTGCTGTGATTTTGTCATCTTTATTTGGTCTGGAATCCCAGGCACGATAAAGGATTCAAATTCAGATAGTGTGTTTAACGGTTCATAGCATCGCAAGCTATGAAAGACACAAAAAGCAAAGTAACTTGTTCCATGGAAAATTAACCGTGGAATTCCAAATTTGCTAGCAACTTCTGTAGCCCATGGAAACATCACATCTGCTACAAGACAGTTGGGGCGGCATTCTTCTAGGAGCTGTTCAAGTGGCTGTTGAAGCAGGCCAAGTGCTTTATAAAAATTATTGAACATTTCTGGTGAAGTGGTTGAACCCAGATTCTCACATCCCTCTGGAAGCCCTGCTTCGATGGAAGGGAACTTTACTATTCGAACACTGATTTCAATACCATGTTGACTATCTCTTTCGATTACTTTAGAGACGAGTGGAGCATTAAGAGGAGTGCAAATGATGGTTGTCTTAACACTATGTTGCCTGGCAAATAGTCTTGCCATGTCTATGGTTGGAATCATGTGTCCATGAGCAAGATGTGGAAAGAAAAAGATGTGCAGCTCCTTTGGTCCTGACTCCATCTAGTCTTTTTGGGAGAGAGTAGTTTTAGAACAAATGATTAAGAGATTAAGAGAGGAAGGAAAGGAAGTGGTAGTGTTTAATTTTTGCTTTCTTCACCTGTCTATGGCTTCATATTTATTTACAATGCATGTTGAAAAAAGAGAGACAAATATTATTTGTTTGACTTAGTCTCATTTGCCTTTCATTTCAGTATAAACAACTGTGTCGGCATTGCTGGTGAATCTGATTGACCAAGCATGGTACTCTCTCTCTCTCTCTCTCTCTCTCTCTCTCTCTCTCTGTGTAATAGGCATTTAGTGTAGTTAATATATTATTTTGGTACCTTTCAAGACTAAAGATTTCTTGAGCCAAAGAAAAAAAGGGTACAAGATTTATGTAAATGCTTGGGAATCACGCTGGTGATAATATGTGGTTGTGATATTATTATCTTTTGGTTTCTTGTAGATTACCTTCTTTTTTATTTTGTTAGAAGCTACAGCCATTTGAGCATTAAAAAAATGTCCTGATATGGACATGGTCAATTTCCACTTATCTTGAATTTGAGTACTTTGAATCTTAATTGCTGATTGAGCTCTTGTGTGAAATTTTGTTTGTCTTTGTTATCCAAGGCAGTCATTTTCGTTTTATATGAAAACAAAAATTATTATAAAATTGTCATCAACAATGTTGATTTGAAGTCTTAAAGTGCATGCATCATGTTCTTTGTTTTCATATGGTATTTAAGTCTTTCCCCTTTTACTTGGCTGCCAAGGAAATCCTTCCTTTTTATAATATGGCTTGATGCTATCCTTTTTTGGATTTGTAGTCTACCAAGGAAAGAAAATCTAGACTATTGGTAATGTATATATTATTAGTAGTGATCCTTATTGAACAAATTCATATTTTTGTTATTATTCTTCTCCGTATATGAGGTAATTTATAGGAGAAATACAGCTAGAAAAGAATCAGGAAATCCTATAATTAAACTAATTGATTCCTTAAACAAAACAGATAGAGAAATATAACTAGGAAAGAAACATGAAATCCAATAATTATGCCAATTGAATACTAAACAAAATAAAAGTCCTATACATTAATTACTAATATTCTAAGCCCCCCCCCCCCCCCCCCCCCCCAAAAAAAAAAAAAAAAAAGTTGGTGCATAGATGTCACTCATGTCCAACTTGCTAATTAAGTCATGGAAGCTCCTTCTATTAATAGCCATCGTAAGGATATCTGCAAGCTGGTCTTATTTGAAGGGCCGGCTGTGAGGCTTACTAGAAAACAAAAAAGGTTTAAAAAGTTGAAAAGTTGAAAACAAAAAAAAGGTTAGTAGTAGAAAAATTGAAAACAGGCAATAGTCATGTTAGCAACTTATATGAGTAGTAGAAAAACAGGAAGCAATCCTGTTTAGTAGTAGAGAAGTTGAAAACAAGCAATAGTTTTGTTAATAACTTAAGTAGTAGTAGATAAAAAAACAGGTAGAAATCTTGTTTTGTAGTAGTAGAAAAAAAGAAGAAAAAAAGGGGTAGCAAGTAGAAAAAAGGGGTAGATTAGAAAAAAGGATAGATAGAAAAAAAGGGTTAGATAGAAAAAGGGGTAGCAAGTAGAAGAAAGGGGCATATAGAAAAAAATGGTAGCAAATAGATCTCAATGATTTTTTTTTTTTTTTTTTTTTTTAAATTTTAATTTTTTTTTTTTTTTAAACATAGTAGAGATAGCAGCGGAAGCAAAAGAACAATAACTCTAGCGGCTGGAACAGTAACTCTAGTAGTTGGAATAATACTCTAGTGGTCAGAATGGTAAAATTAAATAGTCAGAACAGTAAATCCAGTAGAAGGAGGGCCGGATGTTGGAGAAGCAGAATGGTAGTACCTTTTTTCCTCACTGCCAACACCACTGCCACTAGCTACCAGCAGTGGGATTCATCCAAAAAAAAAGACCTAAAAATTTGATTTGGGCTCTGATACCATGAACAAATTCATATTTTTGTTATTATTCTTCTCCGCATAGGAGGTAATTTATAGGAGAAATACAACTAGAAAAGAATCAGGAAATCCTATAATTAAGCTAATTGATTCCTTAATCAAAACAGATAGAGAAATATAACTAGGAAAGAAATATGAAATCCTATAATTAAGCTAATTGAATCCTAAACAAAATAGAAGTCTACTGAGACTGTTAGAAAATCTAAAAGAATTGGGAAGAGGTTAGCATTCTTAGGTGGAAGTGAATAGGCTACTGTCAAACAAGAAGTGGGAGCAAGTGATATGACCTGAGGAAGATTATGTTGCGCCTTAATTAGGATTGCGTTTTTTGTTTTATTTTTGCGTTGGGGTTCTTTTATTTTAGTTATCCTATTTTGATTATATTTTAGATTAGTTTCTTATTTTAGACTAATTCTGTCATAGTGAGAATAGAAAACGAAACCTATTATAAATAGTACTATTATTTTTAGGGTTGGGATCTTTTTGAATGCTTTATTAATAAATTTGACTTAGCTAGGGTTCACCCTATTTCTTTTGATTCGGCTTTTCTCAGTGGATTGCTTAGAATGGCTTGGGCTAGGGTTAGGTAAATTTCGTTATCTGATTCTAGAGAGTCAATTGTTCAATTCTGTGAGTGGATTGACTCAGATCCATCTCTTTGGGTACAAGTTAGAGTTTTGTTGTTTGATCCTAATCTAGGTCCTCAACAATGTAGTGCTTTCATTGAGAGGTTTCGACGGTCTAAACAAAATAAAATAAAAAAAATTCAGTAGCCATGGGATCTAAGGAGGATTCTATTATTTAAGGGAGTGAATCGAAGACTAACAAGCAGCGGTTTGAAGCCTTGGAGGAGAATCAAGATCGGATTTTCAAGTCCCTATCAGAATTGACAACATCCATACCGCATCTGACTAGGTCAAACAATGAAGCAATCGAGAGACTTGAACGACAGTTGGCTAAAAACAAGGGGAAGGTAACGGTAGGTGGACGGACTCATGGGGATGGATGGACGGAGATCTCGTAGTTCATGGCGTGAGGTAGAATTCTCGGCAGGTGAGGTAGATGAGCCCAATTCGACCGGAAATCGTGAAGGGTTTAAACGAGGAGGATGAGTGGAACGTGGGCCATTAGTGCTAGAGCGTTGGTTGCATGATAAGGTTTCTGAGATGGATGATGGATTTGAGGAAGATGTGAAGTTGGATAGGAGGCCTCACGGCCGAATGCCAATTTATGAGCAGCAAAGGGAACTGTGGAGAGGTGATGCAGTATATAAAGGTGATAGGCGAAGAGAGAGGCACCATAGTCGGGGCCCTAGGAAGCCGAAGGTCAATTTTTCGCATTTTGATGGTGGAGACCCACATGAGTGGTTGGACAAGGTAGAACACTACTTTCAGGTCTATGAATTGGCAAGGGCAAATCGGGTTTCTACTGCATGTATCTACCTTGATGGGAAGGCTAACAGTTGGTAGAGATGGATCAAAGCTCAGTATGAGCAAGATGGAAGGCAAATGGGTTGGACGACATTCGAACGGGAGTTTTTGCCTCAATTGGGACCATCACCAGTATTCAATCATCATGGGCAGTTGGCCAAGCTCAAACAGGAAGGAAGGAAGGAAGGAAGGAAGGAAAGAAAGAAGGGTTTAGGAGTATATTGAGGAGTTTCGATTGCAGATTTTGGTCAGGGGTGGTTAGAGGAGTCATTATTGGGGGCTTTTATTGAAGGGTTGAAGCCGTGGTTAGCGAGGGAGATAAAACTGAAGCGACCTCAAAGACTGACCGAAGCAATGTGGATGGTAGAAATTTTAGGGGATAGTTACTACAGTGACAAGAAGCCGTTTAAGGAGAGTTCTGTGAGTAAAAATTTTAAATCGGAGTCAAACAAAGATTCTTAGAAAGGAAAGGGAGCTATTGAGGATAGTTCCAAAAGGAAAGCAGAGACGTAAAAAAACTGACAAAGGAAAAGGTTCAAGAGAGAATCAAATAGGGCATGTGCTTCAAACGCGGGGAGAAATGGAACAAGGACCATCGGTGCTAAACTGGGAAGGTATTTATGATCATTGATTCAAGTGAATCAGATCATGATGTTGTCAGTGACGAGGAAGCCACCAGTGATGAAGGAGAGTTGTGGATGGCTAAATTGGGAGAAAATAATTGTGAAGCCGAGTTGTCTTTAAATGTCATGTCTGGGGTTTTGAAACCATCCACTATGAGGCTTATGACATGGGTTGGTAAGTTCGAGGTTTCGATGTTAGTAGACTCCGGTTCCTCTCACAATTTCATTAACGCAAATATCGTAAGGAAGATTGGACTGCGAGGGGCTGCCATAGAACTGTTTGATGTTAAGGTGGCTAGTGGGGAAAAACTTAAGTGTGGGGAAGTGGTTCGTGAGGTGAAAATGAACATGCAAGGAGTCAAGATTGCGGTTGATTTCCATGTGTTGTCTCCAGTGGGGGTAGATGTGGTGTTAGGCAACGCTTGGTTGAAGAGTATCGGTAAGGTGGTAACAGACTTTGACGCTATGACTATGGAATTCAAATTGGGTGGAAAAAAAAATGGGCTGTTTTGCCTCTCAAGGAAATTAAACAATGCGAAGCTCAGATGATAGAGAGGCTTTGCAAAGGGGGTGCCCAATGCTTTGCAGTAGTGAATGCTGGAGATCGACAAGATGAGGAAAGTGAGAAAAAGAATACGGATGAGTTGTAAGACGAATTACAGCGGCTGCCCTAGATAGTATGTAAGGTAGTGGCAAATCATCGACAAGTTCTGAAGGTGTCAACTAGCTTACACCATTTCGCCATTTTGATCACCGCATTACTTTGAAAGATGAGGCAAAATTGGTCAATGTGCCTCTATATAGGTATGCCCATTTCTAGAAAGATGAGATTGAGAGACAAGTAGAGGAGATGTTGAAGAATGGATTGATCAGGCAGAGTCAAAGTCCGTTTTCATCTCCGGTGCTATTGGTGAGGAAAAAAGATGGGACTTGGAGGTTTTGTACCGACTATTGGGCTCTGAATGAAGCAACTGTGAAGGACCGATTTTCTATTCCGACGGTTGATGAGATGTTAGATGAGTTACATGGGGTGTGTGTGTTTACCAAGCTAGATTTGCGAGCTGGGTACCACCAAATTCGGATGAAGGAGGATGATGAGCACAAAACAGCCTTTTAGACGCATTCGGGGTTGTATGAGTATCGGGTGATGCTCTTTGGGCCGTGTAACACATCTTTTACATTCCAGGCAGTCATGAATTCAATTTTCAGACCTTACTTGAGGAAGTTTGTGCTAGTGTTCTTTGACGATATTTTGTGCTAGTGTTCTTTGACGATATTTTGGTGTATTCAAAATCAATAGAGGAGCACCTAGAGCATTTGGAGTTGGTATAAGGGATATTAGAGCAGCATCACTTTTTTATTAAAATGTCAAAATGTGACTTTGTATAGGAGGAATTGCAGTATCTTGGGCACATAATTTCGGGAGCGGGAGTGAAGGTTGATCCAAGGAAGATTGAGGCTATGGTGGACTGGCCATTGCCAAAAGATGTGTCGACTTTGAGAGGATTTCTAGGGTTAACAGGTTACTACCGAAGTTTGTTAAATATTATGGACTGATTGCGAAACCATTGACTGATATGTTAAAAAAAGACAATTTTGAGTGGACGGAAGAAGCAAAGAAAGCTTTCGAAGATTTGAAGAGGGCTATGACACACCCCTGTGTTGGCCTTGCCTAATTTTGAAAAGCCATTCGAGGTTTATACAGATGCTAGTGGAGAGGGGATTGGGGCAGTCCTAGTACAAGAGAAGAGGCCTTTAGCGTTTGTTTCTAAGGCTTTAGGACCAATGAAGAAGGCTTGGTGATGTAGAACCAAAAGGAAATAGAACCAGAAAAGGAGATTGGAAAACAAACAATTCAATTCTTTATTCAATTCATCAAGTCTAATCCTACAAAAGGCTTTAAAGGGGCCTTCTATAATGATCAGATACAAGAGATAAATACAAAGAGTTAAACTAGAAAACAAATACTAAAAGATAATAACCTGAATCAGTTATCTTTAAAGGAGATAATATCTCAACGATAAATACTAATAAAATAACAAAAGATAATATCCCTAAAATCTCTAATTATCTTTCCTAAACTTACGCCTTAAGTAAGTTCTCAAATCCCTAACCACTTCCCCATCACTTGGAGTACTTATGCTAGGGAGATGTTAGTAGTGGTGCACGTGGTGAAGGTGTGGAGACCTTATTTATTGGGCAGGAAATTCACCATTATCACTGATCAATAGGTTTTGAGGAACTTGTTGGAGCAGAAAATTGTGACTCTGGAGCAGCAGAAGTTTTTAGTTAAGCTTCTTGGGTTTGAGTACGATATTGTCTACCAACCTGGTAGGGAAAACAAAGTAGCTGATGCTTTATCCAGAAAAGAGGGCAGTTCAATATTGTTGTCTGTGTATGCAGACGGTGATGCAGGATTAATGGCACTTAGTGGGGTTGAATGGCGAGTTTGGAATCAAATTAAGGAGGCCATGCAGTTTGATGTTCGAGCAGTGGAGATTCGTAAGAAGTTGGAGAACCACGAGGGTGGTGTAGAGAAGTCTCGCTATAAAAATGAGCTATTGTACTACAAAAACTATGTATATGTACCGGGGGTACCAAGGTTAAAAGAGGAGATTCTAGCTCATTTTCACAATAGCAAAGAAGGAGGTCATTCTGGGTGGTTGCGTACTTATGTTAAGATCAAAAAAAATTTCTATTAGGAGGGTCTTAAAAGTGAAGTGAAGAAATTGGTGGCCGAGTGTGATATTTGTCAGAAGGTGAAGTATGACCAGAGATGCCCTATGGGGTTGTTGCAACCATTACTGATACCGGAGAAAATTTGTGAGGACTTGACCATATAGACTTTGTAGAGAGGTGGCCTAGTAGTGGGGGTTACGAGTCAATTCTGGTCATGGTGGATAGGTTAAGCAAGGGTGCCCATTTTATTCCGCTCAAACATCTTTTCACCGCTAGTAGTGTGGCTAAGACGTTTTTAGATAATGTGGTGAAATTGCATAGTATTCCGCAGAGTATCGTGAATGATCGAGGGAAACTGTTTATGAGTTCTTTTTGGTAGGAATTATTTACTTTGTAGGGCAGCAAGTTGAAGGCAAGTTCCTCCTACCATCCGTAGACTGACGGACAGACAAAGGTGGTGAATCAGACTCTTGAGCAGTACCTAAGGTGCTATCGTCATGAGGAGCAAAAGAGAAGGAAAAAGTACATTTCATGGGTGGAGTATTGGTACAACACGTCACATCATGTATAGGCAACCACCACCGATGTTAAGCACTTATGAGAAAGGGACAACTCGAAATGAAGAAGTTGAGAGAGAGTTAGTGGCTGGGGATGAGGTTGTAGCTAAGGTGAAGAAGGAGCTTGCGAAGGCTCAAGGGAGAATGAAGAAGTATTATGACCAAGGCAGACGAGATGTATCTTTTGAGCCAGGAGATTTCGTGTATCTCAAACTTCAACCGTATCGGCAGAAATCTCTAAAGAAAAAGTTCAATATGAAATTGTCGCAACAGTATTATGGGCCTTTTAAGGTGTTAGAGCAGATAGGTAAGGTGGCTTAAAAGTTAGAGTTTCTGTTTACTTCTAGATTGCATCCAGTGTTCCATGTTACCGTATTGAAGAAGAGAGTGGGAAACCCGAGTCTCATTTCGAGTGATTTATCGGCGTTTGATACAGAGGGTAACATGCTGCTACAGCTTACAATAGTTCTCCGATATCGCAATTGGAAAAAGGGACATGACATGACAAAGGTGTGGCAAGTTCTAGTTCAATGACGAGGGGTCCCTAGGGAGGAGGCTACTTGGGAAGACTATGATGAGATGGTAGAACGTTTTCCAGATTTTTTCCTTGAGGACAAGGACAGTCTTGAAGAGCGGGGGAATGTTGAGACTGTTAGAAAATCTAAAAGAATTGGGGAGAGGTTAGCATTCTTGGGTGGAAGTGAACAGGCTACTGCCAAACAAGAAGTGGGAGCAAGTGATATGACCTGAGGAAGATTATGTTATGCCTTAATTAGGATTGCGTATTTTTGTTTTATTTTGCATTGGAGTTCTTTTATTTTAGTTATCCTATTTTAATTATGTTTTAGATTAGTTTCCTATTTTAGACTAATTCTGTCATTGTCAGAATAGAAAACTAACCCTATTATAAATAGTACTATTATCTTTAGGGTTGGGATCTTTTTGAATGTTTTATCAATAAATTTGACTCAGCTAGGGTTCACCCTATTTCTTTTGATTCGGCTTTTCTCAGTTAATGACTTGGGCTAGGGTTAGGTAAATTCCGTTATCTGATTCTAGAGAGTTAATTGCTCAATTCTATGAGTGGATTGACTCAGATCTATCTTTGGGTACAAGTTAGGGTTTTGTTGTTGGATCCCAATCTAGGTCCTCAACAAAGTCCTATACATTAATTACTAATATTCTAACACTTATTTACAAAAATTTTCACTTTTCACCATAGGATGACTGTTTGATGGTTTGTTGTAGGCATTTTCTAGTAGACTGTTGGGTTGTTATCTGGGAAATGAGATGGTTTACTGTAGATAATATAGAAAGAACCAAGTTATGATGAAATTCTATTATTAGAGATCTCTTATCCCATGCCATGAGAGCATATGTTAAAGATAGAAACTTGAATAAAGAAATCACAATTTGCCGTGTTTTTGTTTACTTTTCAATCTTAAGACATAAGTTAACATAAACCATATTACAATACATGGTGTAAATTGTGATGTTCATTAGCAAAAAATGACATGCTAATGAACTCAGATTCAGTTCTGATGTTTAGCTGAAGGACGGTGTAACCTTAAATTTTCCAACAGAGAATTCAAATCAGAATAAGATGATCCACCATCTTCAACAGTTCTTCTTGCCATCTGTCCTAGCACCTTAGCTTTGCTTCTTATTTTCTCAGCTTCTTCACTGACCATCAACTGAGTTACTGCATTTGCTATATCATCCTTCTTCACTATAAATTTTTTTTCATCTATCCATCTAGACCATTCCTGTGCACCAACTCCAACTCCTATTCTTAGAACATCCGTGACAAGTTTTTCATTAAAAAACTGCTCTCCATAGAGTGGCCATGTTGCCATTGGCACGCCAGCAGCAATACTCTCTAAAATTGAGTTCCATTCACAGTGAGTCAAAAAGCCCCCAACAGCTTCATGTTCAAGAATTTGTATCTGTGGTGCCGGTCCCCTCTTTATGAAACCTTTACCTTGCGTCCTCTCTTCAAATTCTTCTGGCATCCACTCTTCCTTGTCTTCGTTATTTATTTGAACCCACATGAAGTGCTGTCCAGAAGCTTCAAGACCCCTAGCAATCTCAAGTAGTTGAGCAGCTGAAAACCGGAACACGCTTCCAAAACATACATAGAGAACTGATTTGGGTTTCTTTGAGTCTAGCCATCTTAAGCACTCTTGTCCATCCATGGAGGCTGTATTATTTGCTCCTTGATCTTTATCTTCTATGTACCTGTTGCTGAGTGAAATTGGACCAATGTGCCAAGCCTTTCGTCCCATGACCTTCCTGTAGTGTTCTGTGTATGCTGGTTCGAGCTCATGGAAACTATTAATGATGACTCCATAGCTTGTCAGCTCTGCTTCATGAGATTGATCCAATAGCTTTGCAATTTCATTCTTGTCTGCTTCTCTTATGAAGTTTGGTAGTTGTAGTCTTGTTAACTTCACATGGTCTGGAAGGCCAGGTATTGTGAAGGGTTCTAAATCTGATGTAACTTTTCTGTGAGGTTCATAGCTTCTAATGCAATCAAAGGCAGTGAGAGCAAAAAAACTAGTACCATAGAAAATTAGCCTTGGAATGCCAAGCTTGCTTGCAACTTCTGTAGCCCATGGAAACACCATGTCAGCTATTATGCAATCGGGATGACATTCTTGTAGGAGCTGTTCAAAAGGCTGTTGAAGCAGGATGTGAGCTATTTTGAAATTAATAGCCATTTCTGGTGAAGTGATGGAATTCAAATTCTCACATCCCTCTGGCAGTCCAGCCTCTACTGAGGGGAACTTTATTACACGAACACCGATATCTGCACCAAGTTGCCTATCTTTTTCGATTTTTTCAGAGATGAAAGGAGTGTTGAGGGGTGTGGAAATGATGGTTGCCTTCACTCCATGCCTGGCAAATAGTCTTGCCGTTTCTATAGTTGGGATCAGGATTTCATCAACCATCTGTGGAAGGAAAAAAATGTGTGGCTGATCATGTGGTTGTGAATCCATTTAGCCTGAGGAAAATAATTAAACAAAGAGTTTTAGATCTGCTAATATGAATATGAAACTTAATAAGTTTGGTATATTTCTCTTTAGCATTTGCACATCCATTGCAGTTGATTTTGTTTATATAGAAATTCATTGTGAGGAGAAGCAAATAAAATTTACATTATTTTAAAACATATAGTTGCTTCTGGATCACAATTACATTATTATATTATAGTTTTATTCTATAGAAAGGATAGGTTTAGGTAAACTTCTTCCCATCTCAGATTGACCAAATAGCTATAATTCAATATTTTAAAATTTAAATTACAATATGCTACTACTCTCTCTCTCTCTCAAACTGATTCTATTTTTTTTTAAGTTCTTTATCTTTTGGTGGATTATTATTTCTTGGTCAAACACCAATTCCTTGAAACACAAGTAATATCTGGATAATGATGTAGTGAATGAAATTGGATGCTATCTAACAATAAATTTTGTAAATTGAACTGGGTAGAGATTTCGGGGAAGTTTCCTTTTGGCTAGTATTTTGAAGAACTTTATTTTAATTTATTTTTAATTTTTGGTACAATTGGTAATCTCTAAAGTATTTGATTTATTGTATGCTCTAAAAATGCTTAGCAGGAATAACATCTCTTTTCCATGAAAACACAATAGTGTTACAATCTATACTGAAACAAAGATAAATACAACATTCAATTCTAGTTTATTTGATATCCTATTATTTTCATAATGACTTATTTGTATATATACTGTTGGAAAGTGTTGATTAAGGGGTAATTCTAGGAGTAAAATCCTAGGAGGATTTTTAGGAATTAATTTCCTATAATTGTTGACTTGTAAATTAATTGTTAGTTGACTAATTGATTAGCTAAATGTTAGGAATTAATTAGTTAGCATTTATAGCCTTAATCGTAGGCCTAATTGTAGGCTAAGTAAGGAAACTTCTCTTGTATATATATACGCTCTATTGTAACTATTTGTATATGCAAATCAATACAGAAAATCTTCATGGTATCAGAGCCTAAAACTCTCTAGGTTTACTATTCAATTTTTTTTTTCTTTTTTCTACCCAGCCTAAGACTCTTTAGGTTTACTATTCAATTTTTTTTATCCGCTACAGTGCCCTGCTACAGTGCCACGCTATAGTACCTGCTATAGTATTCGCTATAGTACTCTGTTTACATGGCAGAAATTACCTCTATGATTTTTCCTACATACTCACGTTATCAAAATAACAACTCGGTAACTAATCCTATTAGTGCTTTTCTTGCCCAATTAGGTAACCTTTCTATTAGTTATTTAAGTCATTTTAATTCTTCACCGTGGGTCATCGACTTCGGAGCGTCAGATCGTATGACAAGTATATCCTCCTTTTTTGATACATATTCACCGGGCTCAACGCCCTTCTATTTAATACATAATGATGTTTGGAGGCTGTCTAAAATTCTCACTTTAAATGGAAAACGTTGGTTTGTAACTTTTATTAATGACCACACTAGATTATGTTGGCTCTATTTGATGAACTCTAAATCTGAAGTCTTAAAACTTTTTCAAATTTTTTTTACTTTAGTTGAAACTCAATTTCATACTAAAATTAGTATTTTAGGAAGTGATAATGGCACAGAGTATTTTAACTAAGATCTTGGGAATTTTTTAAAACAAAAAGGAGTTTAACATCAATCTACGTGTCGCCATACACCCTAACAAAATAGGGTTACGGAAAGAAAAAAGAGTTCAACATCAATCTAGGTGTCTTATGGTTCCCAATAATAGATTAATTTCCAATCTTCCTCTTAAAGTTTTTGGTAGAACTGTTTTTGTGCATATAGACTTACTTCGGTCTAAATTTGATGCTAGAGTCGAAAAATGTGTTTTCATCGGCTACCTTCCTAATAAAAATGGGTATAAGTGTTTTATTCCCCATACAAAAAAAAAACTCATATTAGTATGGATGTGACTTTTTTTGAACAAAAACCTTGTTTCTCTAAAACTTATCTTCAGGGGGAAAATGAAAATAAAGATGAGTTTGAAAATCTGTTGAAAACTAATAATTTAGTTCTACCAGTTTTGGAAACTAATAATTTAGTTTTACCAAATTCTTTCTTTCCTAATAGTTATCTAAATTTTTCTCATAAAGAAACTGTTTTTGAAAAGGAAATGAGCGTTATTGACCAACAATTAGGGATCGATATGGTGCCAGACCTTACTGATTCTAGTCCGGGGGAGAAATATTACTTAGTGAAGATCTTAATCAGGATAATCATCCTACGACAGAGTTATTGGTTTATACTAGACGGAAGTCTCATACTAATAGATAACAACCTCATCTGGTACAATACTAGTCAACTTTCCTGAGGTCCGATCCCGATCCTCTTACAGATAAGCATAAACCAGGTAAAACTTTTGATTCTCAACTTGTCTTTATCACTCATCTTCCTTCTACTTCTCAACTCAATGTCTTTTCTGATCTTGACATTCATATAACTAATAGGAAAGGTGTTTGGAAATGTACCATACATCCTATATTCAAATACATATCCTATCACAGACTATCTAAAAATTACAAAGCCTTTACATCAAAAATTTTCCATCTAGTTGTCCCTAGGAACATACAAGAAGCCTTAGGACACCAAAATTGGAATGTAACTGCTATGTAAGAGATGAATGCACTAGCCAAAAATAAAACCTGGGTTGTTGACGAGTTACCAAAAGGGAAGAAAACTGTAGGATGTAAGTGGGTTTTCACAAATAAATATAGAGCTGATAGATCCTTTGAAAGACACAAAGTTCGCCTTGTTGTCAAGGGGTTCACTCAAACCTATGGCCTCAACTACCAGGAGACTTTTGCACCCGTGGCAAGATCAACACCATCCGAATCCACCTATCTGTAGCAGTAAATCTAGACTAGTCCTTACACTAATTGGATATAAAAAAAAAAAAAATGCTTTTTTGAATGGCAATTTGGAAGAAGAGGTATTCATGGACCCTCCGCCTAGGTTTGAGGGAGAATTCAAGAATGGTATAGGGTGTAGGTTGGTAAAATCCTTATATGGATTGAAGTAGTCACTTAGAGCCTGGTTCGAGAAGTTTGAAAAGGTTGTGAGAAGATTCGGGTACAACCAAAGTCAAGGAGACCATACACTCTTCTTTAAACATTCGAGTGGAGGTAAGAAGACTATTCTAATTGTCTATGTAGATGACATTATTATGAATGGTTATGATATTGAGGGAATAGGAAAACTAAAACAGTTGCTAGCTCAAGAATTTGAAGTCAAAGATCTAGGCAACTTAAAGTATTTTTTGGGGATGGAGTTTGCTAGGTCCAAAAGTGGGATCATTGTTTCTCAGCAAAAGTACATCATAGATTTATTGGGAGAGACTGGGATGATAGGCTATAGGGTTGTTGAAACTTGAGGTTGCTAAACCAGAGAGTCAAGTAGACCGTGAACAATATCAGAGGTTAGTGGGGAAACTGATCTCCTTAGCTGACACTTGACCTGACATCTCATTTGTAGTCAACATGGTGAGTTAATTCATGCATCACTAGGACCAGAACACAATGAGGCAACTTTAAGAATCTTGAGATATCTAAAGGGGATACTTGGGAAATGACTACTATTTGCTAACAGCGGTCATTTTCAGGTTGGAAGTTTTCACAGATGCGAATTGGGCTAGTAGTGTAACAGACATAGGATCTGCTAACAGCGGTCATTTTCAGGTTGGAAGTTTTCACAGATGCGAATTGGGCTAGTAGTGTAACAGATATAAGATCTACATCCGGCTACTGTACCTTTGTTGAAGGAAACTTGGTGACTTGACGAAATAAGAAACAGAGGGTTGTAGTAAGGAGTAGTACTAAGGTATAATTCAGAGCCGCTGCCTTTGGAATTTCTGAAGTAATCCGAATAAAAAAGCTTCTTGAAGACTTGAAGGTTCATGTTTTCTCTCCCGTGAAGCTATATCGTGACAACAAGTTAGCAATTGCCGTAGTTCACAATCCGATTCTACATGATAGAACCAAACATGAGATAGACAAAACTTCATTAAAGAAAAGATAGATAGTGGACAAATCTGTATGCCCTATCTACCCACCACAAAACAAGTGGTAGACATCCTCACGAAAGGCTTACCAAAGAAGCAATTTGACAAGTTATGTTGTAGGCTAGCCTTGGAAGACATTTTTCAACCAGCTTGAGGGGAGTGTTGGAAAGTGTTGACTAAGGAGTAATTCTAGGAGTAAAATCCTAAAGAGGATTTCTAGGAATTAATTTCCTATAAGTGTTGACTTGTAAATTAATTGTTAGTTGACTAATTGATTAGCTAAATGTTAAGAATTAATTAGTTAGCATTTATAGCCTTAATCGTAGGCCTAATTGTAAGCTAAGTAAGGAAACTTCTCTTGTATATATATGCCCTATTGTAACTATTTTTATATACAAATCAATACAGAAAATCTTCATATATATAATATATATACAATTTTTTTATTGTCAGTTCGTCCTGATATAAAATAAATTAGGACGAAGAATATTGACCATTAGATTTAAATACTTTGACTCAAAGTGTTTGCACTTTTCAACACTTCTCCATAATCTATGATCTACATTCTTCGTCCGGATATATTTTATTGTGTCCCGATATATTTCATATCAGGGCGAACTGACAATAGAAAGACTGTATATATATATATATATATATTGTTAGAATATACAATTGTATCCATTTATTACAGCAGTTATTAGAGTGTATATTAGCTGTTATTTTATCTTTAGGAATCTGTTTCTTATTTTTCCAATATTGTAGTTATTACAAATTAGGGTAAGTGAAGAGTCTTGTACAACCTATTTAGCCATGTACTGTATTCTTTCAGAAGATAAGAAAACAAATTATTATCTTTTTCATGGTGTTAGAGCCTTTGCTTAAATTTCTTCCGGCCTTCATTGCCCTTTTTTTGTCTTTCTCTAATTTCTTCTGCAATTTTTTTTTGTTGGCCTGCATTGCCTTTGTTATGAGCTAATTGTCACCAGCCTTCTTCTAAAATCTTCTTTCCTCTTTCGTAAGAATTCCGTCATGACTGATCACACAAAAACAAACCCTATTGATGCCTCACAGAAATCCTATCTAACCATCATACCGAAAATCCTAGTCTCCATATTGCTACTTGCAAACTCAATGGTTGAAACTTCATGGAATGGTTTCAATCCGTGAAAATTTCTCTAAAGAGCAAAGGAAAGTTCAAACATGTCAGTGGCTTGGCAGAAGCTCCCGTCGAAGATGATCCAAAGTATGAAATGTGGGAATCGGAAAACAACATGGTTATGGCTTGGCTTTTTCATTCAATGCAACCAGAGTTGGGCAGAACCTGTTTGCTTCTTCCCTCGGCCAAGGACATCTGAGATAACCTACTCAAAAAATGGGTTTATTTCTCAAATTTTCCAGATCAAAAGACAGATTTATCATACCAAACAAGGATCCTTGAGTGTCACATATTACTACAATAATCTAAAAGGATTGCTGACCGAATTAGATCTTTATCAATCAGTGGAATTGGAATCTGCTAAAGATGCAAAAAAGGTGAGACATCATGGAGAGGGAACGTGTTATTCGGTTTTTGTTGGGACTCAATCCTGAATATGATCAAGCTTGTGACCGTTTGCTGGGAAAAGAACCATTTCCAGATCTTGATCAACAAAATAGAGTTGCCGAAAGGAAGAACCGTCATATTCTTGAAGTTGCCCGTGCCTTATTGTTTCAAATGAAAGTTCCAAAACAATATTGGGGAGAAGCAATACTCTCAGCCACCTATCTTATCAATAGGATGCCAACACAAGTACGACACCACCAAAAACCAGTAAAGAAACATCTATCTTTCTTCCCAAATTTTCAAGGAGTTGGAGATTTAGCTCCAAAAGTGTTTGGTTGCCTTTGGCTTATATTCATATCCATTACCACTCACGAAGCAAATTGGATCCAAGGGCCTTGAAGAGTGTTTTTCTTGGTTACTCTTCCACAAAGAAAGGGTACAAGTGTTATCATCCACCTATAAGGAAACACTATGTAACCATGGATGTGACCTTTATTGAAACTCAACCCTACTTTGAGAATATTTATCTTCTGGGGGAGAATACAGTCAGATTAGAAGATAAGTATGATTGAGATGAGATAACAAATGAGGCAGCAAACCTGGTTAATAAAAATGGGGCAGTAGACCTAGTTAATGGAAATGAGGTAGTAGACCTGGTTCATGAAAATGAGGTAGAAAAAATGGGTGAAATAAGGCCAACAAGGTGTGATGAAGCTAGTGGATCCTCAAGTGAAAACCAGCCAACCATTTCAGAAAGACAACCTAACCAGCCCTCAATTGAATATAATCATCCTCATGAAACCAACACTGAGGTAGTCAAGATTGCACCCTTAAAAGTGTATTCAAGGAAGAAGAGACCATCCATCAACTCTCCAGCTCCGATTATCAACCTTGATTCAGGTAATGAAAATAATTACTTTTCTTCTTTTCCTACTTCTAAAAATACTACAAATGACTATGATCTTGCTAGAAATTTTCTCCTCAGTATCAGCCTTTCCTCACCAATGTGTTGTTTGTAAAAATTCCCAACTCAACCCAAGAAACCTTATCTTTGAAACCTTGGAGAGAAGCTATGAATGAAGAGCTAAGAGCCTTGGAAAAGAACCAAACATGAGAGATTGTAGACCTGCCCAGTAACAAAAGAACTGTGGCATGCAAGTGGATCTTCACAATTAAGTACAAGTCTGATGGGTCATTGGATCGGTACAAAGCAAGGTTAGTTGCTAAAGGCTACACATAGATTTATGGGATAGACTACCACAAAACATTTGCTCCAGTTGCCAAGATGAACACTGTCAGAATTCTATTGTCATTAGCAGTGATTCAAGACTGGCCACTTCACCAATTTGACGTGAAAAATGTCTTTCTTTATGGAGATTTAGAAGAAGTGTACATGGATGTACCACCAGACTCAGTGGGATATTATAGAAGAATAAAGTGTGCAAGTTGAGACGATCTCTCTATGGGTTGAAACAGTCTCCCAGAGCTTGGTTTGGGAGATTCACCAAATCTATGCATAACCGAGGATACTTTCAAAGTTCAAGTGATCATACTCTGTTTATAAAGCCCTTTACCAATGGGAAAATTACTGCATTAATTGTGTATGTAGATGACATAATTGTAACAGGGGATGATCATGAAGAAATAGACAGATTAAAAGCCTACCTAGCAAGGGAATTTGAGTTTAAAGATCTAGGAAGCTTGAAACACTTCCTAGGAATTGAAGTGGCAAAAAGAAGACATGGCATTTTCATTTCTCAACAAAAGTACATCCAAGATATTCTTCAAGAAGTTGGTATGATAGGGTGTAAGCCAATGGTGCAATCGAATCAAATAATCGATTAGGAGAAAAATTAGAAAATGCAGAACCAGTTGATAAAGGATAGTATCAAAGAATGGTTGGGAAGCTTATATACCTCTCTCACACAAGGCCTGACATTGCCTTTGCTGTGAGTGCTGTCAGCCAATTCATGCATAATCCTTTCAAACCAAATCTTGAAGCTGTATATAGAATCCTTAGATACTTAAAAGGATCAACGGGAAAAGGTCTTCTATTTCCAAAAGGAGAAGGGCTACGACTAGAAGCCTTAACTGATGCTGATTGGGGTGGCTCAAAGGTGGACAGAAGATCTATAACAGGTTATTGTACATTTTTGGGAGGAAATCTAGTCACATGGAGGAGTAAGAAACAATCTGTGGTGGCTCGATCTAGTGTGGAAGCTGAGTTTAGGGCCACGACATAGGAATATGTGAGCTATTGTGGTTGAAGATAATTCTATTAGACTTGAAAATAAAAATGAAAGACCCAATGATGTTGTATTGTGACAATAAAGCAGCAATTAACATTGCTCACAATCCAGTACAACATGATTGGACAAAACATATAGAAATTGATTGACATTTCATAAAGGAGAAACTTGACTCTGGTCTAATATGCACTCCTTATGTCTCCTCCAATAATCAACTAGCAGATGTACTCACAAAAGGACTATCAAGTGCAAGTTTCCAACAACTGATTAGCAAGCTTGGGATGCAAAGTATCTTTGCATCAGCTTTGGGGGGGGGGGGGGGAGGTGTGGTTAGATTATACGGTTGTTATTACGGTAGTTATTAGAGTGTATATTAGCTGTTCTTTGATCTCTAGGAATATGTTTCTTATTTTTTCAATATTGTAGTTATTACAGATTAGGGTAAGTGAACAGTCTTGTACAGCCTATTTAGCCATGTATTGTATTCTTTTAGAAGATAAGAAAAAAAAATTGTGTGGTTTCAAATATTGCATTGATTCCAACCGGTTGGAATCAATGAAAAAAAAATTGCATTGATTCTAACCGGTTGGAATTAGTGAAACTGCACGAAAAATTCGTACAAGATCCCACATTGGAAAGTTACTATATATACATCCATGCACAGAGAGAGAGAGAGAGAGAGATATTTAGATTTGTCTATTTTGTCATATATTTATATATTTTTGAAAGTGACTTATATGTATATTGAATAGCTCGTTTTTTCTGAAGAACATGCACTTCAATCTGCTTATCTTAATGGCAATTTAACTTCAATTCTGCTAGCAAAGCATTGAGATCAGAGTATGATGATCCTCCTTCTTCAATAGCTCTATTTGCCATCTCTTTCAATTACATAGCTCGATTTCTCATTTCCTCAGCATCTTCACCAACCATTTATTTAGTCACTGCTGCAATGTTCACATCATCCCTTTTAACTGTGCTTCTTCTCTCCTCTGTCGAATGAGACCATTCCTGAGATCCAACTCCAACTCCGATTTTGAGAACAACTGTAACCAATATTTCATTATAAAACTGGGGGCGGAGAGAGACCGTATGACCATTGGCACCCCAGCAGTGATACTCTCCAGAGTCGAGTTCCATCCACAGTGAGTCATAAATCCTCCAATTGCTTCGTGATCAAGAATCAGCACTTGGGGTGCCCATCCCTTTATTATTAAATCTCTCCCTTCCATTCTCGTATCAAATCCTTCAGGCAACCATTCTTCCTTACATCTTCCTTTTTCACAACCCAAATAAAGTTCTGTCCGGAAACTTCGAGTCCCATGGCAATCTAACTGATCAGCAGCTGAAAAATAGACCATGCTTCCAAAGCATACGTAGAGAACTGAGTTGGGTTGCTTTGAGTCCAGCAATCTCCAAGATCCATGTTCATCGATCGAGGCTATATAGCCTCTTTCTAATTGGCATCCTTGTTGCAAAGTGAAACAGGACCTTTGTGCCATGCCTTCCTCCAATAACCTTTCTGTGCTGTTCTGCATAAGGCGGTTCCAGCTCCTCGAAACTGTTTACGAGAACACCATCGCTTGTTATCTCTGCTTGTACACCTTGCTCTATCATCTATACTATTTCTTTCTCTTGTTCTCCTTTTACTGAAGGTGACAGTTGTTGTCTTGTTAGTTTCACTTGGTCTGGGAGGCCAGGTACTATGAAGGGTTCCTAATTAGATGTTACGGCTTTGTAAAGCTCATGCTCCGTTAAACTATAGTAGACAGAGAGAGAAGAAACCAGTTCCATGGAAACACAACCTTGGAATTTCAAACTTGGCTGCAACTTCTGTAGCCCATGTAATCATCATGTATTCATGTCTGCCACAAGGCAATTGGGGTGACATTCTTCTAAAAGCTGTTCGAATGGTTGTTGGAGAAGGCCAATGACCTTATAGAAATTTATTTCCATTTCAAGAGAAGTGACGAAATTAACGTTCTCGCAAGCATCTGGCAACCCTACCTCTGCACAAGGAAATTTGATTGTGTGTAAACTGATATCAACTCCCAGTTCCCTCTTCAATTGTTTTAGAGAAGAGAGGTGCATTAGCAGGAGTGATGACAATAGTCGCCTTCACACCATGTCTGCTGAATAGCGTTGCCATGTCTACAGTTGGGATCATGTGGCCTTGAGCCATGAATGGGAAAAATAACATATGAATTTGGCTTGACTGTGAATCCATAAGTAGAGCCTTGTAGAGAAAAAAAATGTTTTACAACAGCTGATGAAATGATCAAAGAAAGGTTTGCAGAATATCAGAACTAAAGAAGAAGAAGAAGAAATTGATGAATAGAATAATATTTAATTGATGTGCTTATATAATGATGTGAAGCTTTTCAACCCAAGTTTGATTTCTTTCCCTTTCTTTAGCTTTAAATGAGTTCATTTAGAAGAAAAGCAACAACGAAACTGATGTGTTGCTTGTTGGCAGTTCAGTTATTTCGAAATGGCATCAAACTACATATTCTTGCTCTCCACGTTTTGTTGTCTTTGGTTTCTTGGCAAGTGCTTGAGAACTATATCCAAATATTGCGTGGTCCTTTTTCTTTTTCTTCATTTTAATTGGTCAGAAACGACATTTTTGAAGCTCTAGAAATTTCTTGAAAATGGCATACTTGATAATAGCTGAAAATTGCTTCATTTTCAAATAATGATTATCCTTGTGTTAAATAGACATTTTTGTACTTGATAATAGCTGAAAATTGCTTCATTCGGAGAATTATCAGGTGTGAGGATCCTGCATGATTTTTCATGCGGATCCTTATCGGTACCACTATAGAATGAAAATCTACATTTTACATCGGTGTCAATTAGGATTCTGCACAAAAAAAATATGCAGTATCTCGCACCTGATCAACTTTGTGTATATAAGTATTCCTATTATTATTAAGAAATGCATGATATTGTGAATTATAATAATACTTTAATACGGACAAATTTGCACTTACTGTTTTTAGTCAAGTTTAAAGATTTATTATGTGTTTTTGTGCAAGAGTGAAATTCACAAGATTTCCTATTATGATACAGTTTGCTCTTTTTGTCCCATATCTTGTTATTTCCTTATCGGATTGGTGCAATTCATAGTTTGTTCCAGAGATCTACAACTTATGTTGCACAAGGATTCCAAATTTGAACGGTTTCTGTGTCAAAAATAAGCTGGAAGTTAGGGTTGGGTATGGTCCGGTTTGGTCCACTTTCGCCTAGAACCGGACCAAACCCTATGAAAAATAGGACCAATTTGGACCAATCCTATTTTTAGACCAAACCAAATTAGATTGGTCCAGTTCGGTCTAACAGATCTAGATTTGATTTGGACTTCTGTAATTGTAATTAGATTGCCATTGATTATACAAAAGCAAATGAAGAGATGCATATGAAGAGAGAGAGAGAGAGAGGGGTTTTAAGTGTGAGATCCTGCACCTTTTTTTTTTCCTGCAGGATCGACTATGTAACGTCTTTGTAACGTTACAGAGTCATGAGAGTTCACTCTGTAACATAGCAGAGTAGGGATCACAATTCCACACCTAGTAATTGTTATATTCAATATATATAAACAAAAACTCACTAAAAAAAAGATATAAGAACAATGTATTGATCTTTTTTCACTTACCGAAGGTGAAAATTTAATATCGATGTAGAAATAATTCATTTAAAGTTCAAACTATAACATATATGCTTGCAATGACTGTTAAAAATCATAAATCCGTATGTGCAATAATTATAATGTACAAAACCTACCTGTAACATAGAAATTCACAACTCTATGATATTTTGTTTCATTGACAATTATTTATTGTATACAGATAGCTCTCTGCCTATCAGTTTGCGAAATAAAAGGGAAAGACTTGCAACAACATTCTTTAAATAGTTTTGTTAACCTTTGCAGTTCAATTTTCTTATTTCGCCGGTCAATTCTTCTAGAAAAGCATGGAGATCAGAATAAGATGATCATCCTTCTTCAGTAGCTATCCTTGCCATCTCTTTGAGTTTCCCAGCTCGAATTCTCATTTCTTCACCTTCTTCACCAATCATTAGTTTAGTCACTGCTTCTTTTACATCATCTCTCTTCACTATATATGTTTTTTCATCTAACCATCTAAAGTATTCCCGAGCTCTAACTCCAACTCCTATTTTGAGAACATCTGTAACCAGCTTTTCATTATAAAACTGCTCTGCGGAGAGAGGCCATTTGACCATTGGCTCCCCAGCAGTGACACTCTCCAGAATCGAGTTCCATCCACAGTGAGTCATAAATCATCCGATTGCTTCATGATCAAGAATCAGGAGTTGGGGTGTCCATCCCCTTATTATTAAACCTCTCCCTTCCACCCTTGTCTCATCCGATTGCTTCATGATCAAGAATCAGGAGTTGGGGTGTCCATCCCCTTATTATTAAACCTCTCCCTTCCACCCTTGTCTCAAATCCTTCCGGCAACCACTCTTCCTTATCTTTGTCTTCCTTTTTCATAACCCAAATGAAGTTCTGTCCAGTAGCTTTAAGAGCCATAGCAATCTCAAATAGTTGTTTAGCAGCCGAAAAATGCATCATACTCTTAAAGCATATTGTAGAAATCCCAGTTATTTTGTGTAATTAGTATTCCAATTTGTTAGGGATTTGATTGTGTGATTAAGAGAGGTTCTCTCTGTAAGAATAGAGATGAGAATTTCTCTCCATAAGAATAGTTTTTTTTTTTCCTTTTTTAGTTTTTCCCTTTGTATTATATAATAGGGTGTAATCTTTGTAAATCTGTATTGAGAAGTAATAAAAGGTGAAAACAGATTCTTTCTTCATGGTATCAGAGCTAACAACCTAAACGGTAATGTCGAGTGGTTCGCCCTCTTCTGAAACCACCAACAACAGATCGGAGGCTATGTCTACCTTTGGTTCGAATGGAGCCGACAATTCATCCTTTCAACTCACAGTAGAAAAGTTGAATGGAAAGAATTATCTAGAATGGGCTTAATCTATCAAACTCGTAATCGACGGAAAGGGAAAGTTAGGATACCTTACCGGAGAAACAAAGAAGCTACCCTCGACCGACTCTTCTTTGCAAAAATGGCAGACAGAGAATTCGTTGGTGACAGCGTGGCTGGTAAACTCTATGAAGCCTATCATCGGGAAGACATACTTGATCCTACGGACGGCGAAGGATGTGTGGGACGCTGTTCGAGAAACATACTCGGACATGGAGAACTCCTTGTAGATTTACGAGATCAAAACCCGACTCTAGCAACTTCGACAAGGAGAGAGGGAAGTGACAGAATACTACACAGAGATGAAATCTCTGTGGCAAGAGCTTGATCGGAGCTATGATGACAAGTGGAAGTGCACTGACGACTTGGTTATACACCAAAAACAGCAAGACAACGATAGAGTGTATGAATTTCTTGCCGGACTCAATCGAGACCTTGATGAGGTTCGAGGTCGTATCCTAGGTCGAAGGCCGCTACCTTCCATCCGTGAAGTATTTGCTGAAGTGAGATATGAAGAAAATTGCAGAAGGGTGATGATGACAGAAACCGGGCTTAATAGGCTTAAATAACCTAATGGATCCGGTGAGTCCTTAGCTCTAAATGTTAGAAGTGGACCAGGTCCAAACAACTAGCGAGAAATAAGGGACAAAGTGTGGTGTGATCATTGCCATAAACCCCGACACACTAAAGAAACATGTTGGCATTTACATGGAAAGCCACCTGGGTGGAAACTTAGACAACCCAGAAAAAGTCGAGGATATCAGACTTCAATTGAAGATCAGACTGAGAAGATGATGGAAACGAGTAGCAGCAATCCATTCAATCAGGAGTAAATGGAGCATCTCTACAGACTTTTCTCTAATTTTCAGTCTTCTAGTCAAACCTTAAATCATGCGTCTTCTGGTTCATTAGCCCACAAATGTAATTATTTGACAGCCTTGAGTACTACCTCCATAACAAAAATTCCTTGGATTATTGACTCTGGAGCCTCTGATTATATGATTGGTACTTACCATATTTTTTCCAAATACTCACCATGTGCTGGCAATCTCAAAGTTAAAATTGCAGACGGTTCACTTTCACCTGTTGCAGAGGAGATATTCAACTCTTTGATTCTGTAACTCTTGAATCGATCCTCTATGTTCCAAATTTGTATTGTAATTTGTTATCTATAAGCCAATTGACAAAAAATCAAAACTGCTCTGTTAAATTTCTTCCTTCTCATTGTGTTTTTCAGGACCTATTATCGGGGAAGACGATTGGTAGTGCTAAAGAATGTTGGGGGCTCTACTACTTTGATGAAGTGAAATTGAGTAGACAGCCTCAAACTGCAATTTGTGATTCTGCATCTATTTCAAGGGATAATGAACTTATGTTATGGCATTTTAGAATGGATCACCCCAGTTTCCAGTATTTAAAACATTTGTATCCTTCCATCTATTCAAATAAAAGGATTTTTGATTTTCGGTGCGAAATTTGCCAACTTGCCAAACATCAATGTATTTCATTTCCCATGTCTAAATATGAACCTTCTAAGCTGTTTGCTATGATCCATAGCGATGTTTGGGGACCTTCTCGTATTCTTAACCGAAGCCACACAAAATGGTTTGTCACATTTATTGATGACCATACTCCAGTTTGCTGGGTTTATTTTTTGAAAGAAAAATATGATGTTCGTGTTGTGTTTAAATATTTCTATTCCATGATTCAAACACAGTTCCAAACAAATATTCAAGTTTTGTGAACAGATAACGGCAAGGAATATTTTAACTCTATTCTAGGGGACTATCTACAACAAAATGGCATTATCCACCAAAGTTCGTGTGTCGACACTCCACAACAGAATGGGGTTGCCGAACGAAAAAACAGGCACTTACTTGAAGTAGCCTGTGCCTTGATGTTCACCACCAAAATGCCAAAAATGTTTTGGGGAGATGCCATTCTCACAACAACTTTCCTAATTAATAGAATGCCCAGCCGAGTCCTTTCTTTCAAAACCCCTTTCATACTCTACAAACTTTGTTCCCTACCTCCCCCATACACTCTCATCTCCCCCTTAAGGTGTTTGAATGCACAACATTTGTTCATGTCAACTCACATAATCTGAGCAAATTAGATCCGAGAGCTATAAAGTGTGTTTTCATCGGATTTTCCTCTACACAAAAAGGCTACAGGTGTTATGATCCTTCAACAAAAAGGGTCTTTGTTAGTCTTGATGTTACATTCTTTGAAAATACACCCTTCTTCCAAAAAACTTCACCTCAGGGGGAGAACGACGATGAAGATCGTTTTTTGAACTTTGATGTTTCGTTCTCTAAATCTACCCATCCCTCTGATTCTACTATGCCATGTACAGAAGAACACTTGAACTCAGAGGGAGATATGGAAAAACAAGGTGACAGAGAGATACTTGTCTACTCAAGGATACCAAAGTCAAAGCATAGGGAGAATCTCACACCTCAAGCACCAAAAGAGTTTGAACTGGTGATAGTTCCAAGTATCCATGAGCCACCCACCATTATAGGTACTTCTGATATTGATTTACCCATTGCTCTCAGAAAACAACCTCGATCATGCACATTACATCCCATTTCTAGATTTGTATCTTATAATAATCTGTCTACTGCTTTCAATACTTTTACCTCTAGTCTCAACAGTATCGAAATTCCAAAGAATGTATGGGATGCTTTGGCTGCCCCTGAATGTAGAAATGCTGTAATGGAGGAGATAAGTGCACTAGAAAAGAACAACACGTGGGATGTAATGGAACTACCTAAGGGAAAAAGACCAGTAGGATGCAAGTGGGTATTCACAGTAAAGTATAAAGCTGATGGAACTCTAGAATGGTACAAAGCCCATCTAGTTGCCAAAGGCTTCACACAGACGTTTGGCATTGATTATACAGAAATGTTTGCAGCTGTAGCAAAGCTGAATACAGTTCAAGTTCTCTTATATTTGGCAGTAAACTTAGACAGGCCTCTCCAACAACTTGACATTAAAAATGCCTTTTTGAATGGCGAGTTAGAAGAAGAGGTCTACATGGAGATTCCACCAGGTTTCAGTAAAGGACGTGAAGATAACAAAGTGTGCAAACTCAGAAAATCTCTATATGGACTTAAGTAGTCCCCTAGAGCTTGGTTTGACAGGTTTGCTAAAGTACTGAAGAGTCAGGGATATCAACAAGGCCAATCGAATCATACTATGTTTTTTTAAGGAAATTGAAAATAGAAGAAAATCAATTCTGATAGTATATGTCGATGATATAATCCTAACCGGGGATAATGTGGTTGAAATGGAGAGATTGAATAATATTCTGGCCAAAGAGTTTGAAGTTAAAGATCTTAGACAAATGAAATATTTTCTAGGAATGATGGTTGCAAGATCCAAGAAAGGAATTAGTGTTTCACAAAGAAAATATGTCCTTAACCTACTGACAGAAACGGGCATGCTTGGTTGCAAGCCAAGTGATACTCCAATCAAAGCAGGAAAAAAGTCAGAATATGGTGATCCGGTTGAAAGAGACAAGTTTCATAGACTAGTTGGGAAATTGATCTATCTATCCCACACTAGACCTGATATCACATTTGCAGTAAGTGTTGGGAGTCATCACATGCATTCACCGAAGGAATCCCACATGGAAGCAGTATATAAGATACTCAGATATCTTAAGGGCTCACCAGGGAAAGGATTATTCTTCAAGAAGAGTGAGTGTAGAGATGAAGTTTTCATAGATGCAAATTGGGCAGGGTCTGTTTAAGATAGAAGATCTACTACAGGTTATTGCACATTTGTATGGGGAAATTTGGTAACCTAGAGGAGTAAAAAACAAAATGTGGTGGCTAGGAGCAGTGCAGAAGCAGAGTTTAGAGTTGTTGCACAAGGAATGTGTGAAGTTTTGTGGTTAAAAAAACTCTTAGAAGAGTTGCTTGTCACAATAAAGTTTCCTATTAAACTTTATTGTGATAACAAATCAGAAATCAGTATATCGCTTAATCCGGTACAACATGACCGGACCAACCATGTAGAGGTGGACAGACATTTCATAAAAGAAAAGGTTGAGAAGGGTATTATTTGCATGACTTATGTTTCTGCGAGAGATCAAATTGCAGATGTCTTCACCAAAGGTCTTTCTAGACAAACTTTCGATAATTTCATAGGCAAGTTGGACATGATCAACATATATGATCCAGCTAGAAATCCCAGTTATTCTGTGTAATTAGTATTCCAATTAGTTAGGGATTTGATTGTGTGATTATGAGAGGTTCTCTCCGTAAGAATAGAGACGAGAATTTCTCTCCATAAGAATAGTTTTTCCTTTTTTAGTTTTTTTCCCTTTGTATTATATAATAGGGTGTAATCTCTGTAAATATGTGTTGAGAAGTAATAAAAGGTGAAAACAGATTCTGTCTTCACATATGTAGATAACCGAGTTAGGTTTCTTTGAGTCTAGCCACCTTAAACATTCATGTTCACTAATGGAGGCTATATGTCCTCATTGCACTTTGTCATTGGTGTCCCCAGTGTAGAGTGAAACTGGGCTGATGTACCATGTCTTCTGTCCGATTACCTTCCTGTAGTGTTCTGAGTAACCTGGCTCCAGTTCATGGAAACTATTCACAAGAACACCATAACTTGACATCTCCGATTGTATACATCGATCCACCATCTTCATTACTTCATTCTCTGTTTCTTCTTTCATTGAACTTGGCAGTTGTTGTCATGTCAGCTTTACCTGGTCTGGTAGGCTGGGGACAGTGAAGGGTTCGAAATAAGATGTTATGGTTTTGTAAGGTTTATACTGTCTTAAGTCATGTATGACAAAAAGAGCAAAAAGACCAGTTCCATGGAAACACAGCCTTGGAATCCCAAAGTTGGCTGCAACGTCAGTAGCTCATGGAAACATCATGTCTGCCAGAAGGCAATGAGGGCGACATTCTTCTAAAAGCTGTTCGAATGGTTTTTGGAGCAGGCTGACGGCCTTGAAGAAATTCAACTCGATTTCTAAAGAAGTGATTGGATTCATATTCTCACATGCTTCTGGCAGCCTAGCCTATTCACAAGGAAATTTTATCACACGAATAATGATATCAAGTCCCAATTACCTCTATCGTTCAACGGTTGCTGAGAAGAGAGGTGCATTAATGGGTGTAGTTACAACAATTGCATTTACACCATGTCTTGCAAATAGCCTAGCCATGTCTACTGTTGGGATCATATGGCCTTGGGCCAACTATAAGAATAATATATGAAGCTGGTTTGGCTTTGAATCCATAGGTAGCCTTGAAGGAAAAATAACGGTTTGAACAAATAGGAAAATAGTCGATGAAAGGTTATAATTGCATAATGTTGAATTGAATAATAAGAAATAAGAAGAAGAAACTGATGAGTAGAATACTTCCCTTTTCTTTTGTTGAGTTTGGTAATTTTGTGTATGGGTAATAAACTCACTAAAAGTTTAGAGACATGTAATACATTTTTCAGGATTAAAGATGGGGTTAAATATATGGTGCCATAACCGGCCACAGTAGCAAGAGTACCATAAACTATTTTAACTTTTCTATTTCTTGGACTAGGTGTATAGTTATTGAATTGGCTAGCATTATTAGTCATATGATATGTGGCTCCTGAGTCAATGATCCAAATTTCATAATTTAAAGGACAACTTTCAGAAACATTAAAAGCTGAGGATTTAGGAAACTTACCTGAGCGAGCCAAAGAGCAGGAACCAATGGGAGGTTGTGGAATTACCAAGAGAGAAACAACCAGTGGGATGTAAGTGGGTGTTCACAGTGAAATACAAGGCAGATGGGTCACTAGAAAGGTATAAGACAAGGTTGGTTGCCAAGGGGTACACACAGACGTATGGTGTGGACTATCAAGAAACCTTTGCTCCTGTTGCCAAAATGAACACTGTAAGAATTCTACTTTCCCTTGCAGCGATTTTTGGATGGTCCCTACAACAGTTTGATGTTAAAAAAGCCTTTCTCTATGGTGATTTGGAAGAAGAGGTGTATATGAAGGCTCCTCTAGGGTATGATGGGAACCTTGGGAAAAATAAAGTATGTAGGTTGAAGAAGGCTTTGTATGGTTTGAAGCAATCTCCAAGAGCTTGGTTTGGTAGGTTCACTAAAGTCATGACAGGGATGAAATACAATCAAAGCCAAGGAGACCACACTTTGTTCATTAAGAAGTTGGTTCATGGCAAGATTACTGTCTTGATAGTTTACGTTGACGATATTATAATGACAGGAGATGATATTGAAGAGATGACCTTGCTTAAGAAGTGTTTGGCAAACGAGTTTGAGATAAAGGAATTAGGGAGACTAAAATACTTTCTCGGAATTGAGGTGGCTCACTCAAGAGAAGGTATATTTATCTCACAACAAAAATATGTTTGTGATCTTCTGAAAGAAATAGGGATGCTTGGCTGTAAACCCCGCAGACACTCCAATTGAATAGAACCACAAGTTTGGAGAAATCAAGGAGGAGCTAGAAGTCGATAGCGGTCGATATCAAAGGTTGGTGGGAAAACTGATCTATTTATCACACACAAGACCAGAGATAGCATATGCTGTGAGTGTGGTGAGCCAATTTATGCACGTTCCTAAGGAAAGTCATCCAGAAACAGTCTACAGAATCCTGAGATACTTGAAGTCTACACCAGGTAGAAGGGTTCTTTTCTAAAGAAATAGGAGCTTAACATTAAAAGCCTACACGGATGCAGATTGGGCAAGGTTAGTGATAGACAGACGCTCTACTTCAGGATATTGCACATTTCTAGGAGGAAATTTCATGACGTGGAGAAGTAAAAAGCAACCAGTAGTAGCAAGGTCCAGTGTTGAAGCAGAATTCAGAGCCATGGCCCAAGGGATTTGTGAGTTACTCTGGATCAAAATCATCTTGAGTGACTTAGGAGTTCAATGGGAAGGTAGCATGAAGTTGTATTGTGACAAGAAGTCGCCAATTAACATCTCCCACAATCCGGATCAACATGATCGCACTAAACATGTTGAAGTGGATTGTCACTTCATTAAAGAGAAATTGGAGAGTGGACTCATTTGCACACTATATGTATCTACAAAGAGTCAGCTAGCTGACATTTTTACTAAAGGTTTGGCATGACATACATTTAGGGATATTTCTAGCAAGTTGGGAATCGATGACATCCATTCTCCAACTAGAGGGGGAGTGTTAGCTTATTGGCAAATTGATTAGGATTGATTGAGTTGATTGGCAGATTGATTAGGATTGATTGAGTTGACTTATTGATTGGGATTGATTGTAGCTGATTGGTAGTGATTGATTATGTAATAGTAGGATATATATAGGACCTCTGTACAAAGAAAAAAAACAAGACAATAACAATACACACAATTGTTCACATCTACTTTGACATTTTTGATTTCAGAAATTATTAGGGATTTGATTATGTAATAGTAGTATATATATAGGACCTCTGTACAAAGAAAAAAAACAAGACAATAACAATAAACACAATTGTTCACATCTATATATGAACATCTACTTCGACATTTTTGACTTCAGAAATATCTTGGTTGAAGTGATAGGCATTTTTATGGTTGTTTGACGATGAAATCTGTGAATTAGTTGTGAAGATTAATTGCCTAACTACTGGTTGAACATATCATGTTTGCCTTTTGCTTCTGTTTAATTTGGTCAGAGGCAACATTTTTGATTCAAGAAATGTCTTGTCTATATATGCACATCTTCTTTGAGAATTCAAATGTTGCATTATTGCAGTGATATATAAATATATAAACATATACTTTGCATGTGAACCGAAGTATACAGGTTGTGTATGTTTTAGTAATTTTAATTAGTTTTGTCTCACCGCTTTAATATATAAACATACGCTTAGTAATTTTTGATGGATTTATGTTTAGTGTTTAGGATGCTTGAAAAGAGGAGTTTGAGCTATGTAGATGGACCGATTCTGGTACCTATTGATGATCCGTTTCTCTTCTGTTTGTTTAGATCAGGAAACAACGAAACTGTTTTGGTTCATAAGAACAGAATTAAGCATGTTTACTGATTATTGTATTATTTTGATGAGCTTCAGTGTTTTGAGCGTAGAAAAAAAAAAAAAAAAGAACTAATGCCCTGATCAGTTCATTGCTTTTCTAATGCATGAATTTTTGATTTTGTAGACAAATGGGTGAAGAACCATGATATTCTTTTGTTCTGGAAAGTCAAACCTGTTGTGCATGTCTTTCAGGGAATTTGTTCTTGTGAAATTCCTATTATATGAAGAAATCTCTCATGACCTGCAACTATATGAAAAATATATTTAGACAATGTGCAGATGGTCAGCCATCTAGCTTCTATGAATGGATTCTTCCTGCCAAGGAATTCGATGGTATGTGGGAAAGGTATTTCTATTGCTCTTCGTCTTAGTTTAATTGTTATGATGTATTGACTTACTAATTTGTTCTTGTAGCTTGATTTTATGAACAAGTGAGACAAAACTAATTAATGACTTACTGCTTAACTTACCATGTTTAATAACTTATTGTATACTTAATTACTATTAGCTCTCTGCCTCTCAGTTTGAGACAAAAAAGGGAAAGACTTCTGCAACAACATTATTTAAACCAATATAATGACGCGGTTGGTTTAACAGTTTTGTTAACACTTGTAATTCAATTTTCTTTTTTCAGTCACTTTAACAGTTAACTTCAATTCTTCTAGAAAAGTATTGAGATCAGAATATGATGATCCTCTTTCTTCAGTAGCTCTCCTTGCCATCTCTTTGAGTTTCCCAGCTCGGATTCTCATTTTTTCACCTTCTTCACCAGCCGTTAGTTTAATAATTGCTTCTTTAACATCATCTCTCTTCACTATATATTTTTTTTCTTCCAACAATAAAGAAGATTCCTGAGCTCCTACTCCAACTCCTATTTTGAGAACATCTGTAACCAGCTTTTCATTATAAAACTGCTCTGCGGAGAGAGGCCATGTGACCATTGACACCCCAGCAGTGACACTCACCAGAATGGAGTTCCATCCACAGTGAGTCATAAACCCTCTGATGGCTTCATGACCCTCCAATGGCTTCATGATCAAGAATCAGCACTTGGGGTGCCCATCCCCTTATTATTAAACCTCTCCCTTCCACCCTCGTCTCAAATCCTTCCGGCAACCACTCTTCCTTATCTTTGTCTTCCTTTTTCACAACCCAAATGAAGTTCTTTCCGGTAGCTTCAAGAGCCATAGCAATCTCAAATAGCTGTTTAGCAGCCGAAATATGCATCAAGCTCCCAAAGCATATGTAGATAACCGAGTTGGGTTGCTTTGAGTCTAACCATCTCAAACATTCATGTCCTTGTTGCGCTTTGTCACTGGTGTCTCTGTTACAGAGTGAAACTGGGCCAATGTACCATGTCTTCTTTCCGATTACCTTCCTGTAGTGTTCTGAGTAACCTGGCTCCAGTTCATGGAAACTGTTCACAAGAACACCATAGCTTGACATCTCCGATTTTATACATTGATCTACCATGCTCCTTACTTTATTCTCTGTTTCTTCTTTTATAAAACTTGGCAGTTGTTGTCTTGTTATCTTTACCTGGTCTGGTAGGCCAGGTACTGTGAAGGGTTCGAAATCAGATGTAATGGTTTTGTAAGGTTTATGCTGTCTTAGGCCATGTAAAACAGAAAGAGCAAAAACACCGGTTCCATGGAAACACAGCCTTGGAATCCCAAAGTTGGCTGCAACGTCTGTAGCCCATGGAAACAACAGGCCTGCCACAATGCAATGAGGGCGACATTCTTCTAAAACTTGTTCGAATGGTTTTTGGAACAGGTTGACAGCCTTATAGAAATTGAGTACCATTTCTAGAGAAGCGATTGAGTTCACATTCTCACATGCTTCTGGCAACCCGGCCTCTGCACAAGGAAATTTTATCACACGAATACCGATATCAAGTCCCAATTGCCTCTCTTGTTCAATTGTTGCTGAGAAGAGAGGTGCATTAATTGGTGTAGTTACAATAGTTGCCTTTACACCATGTCTGGCAAATAGCCTGGCCATGTCTACTGTTGGGATCATATGGCCTTGGGAATAATATGGTAAGATTAATATATGAAGTTGGCTTGGCTTTGAATCCATAAGTAGCCAGTAGGAAAATAACAGTTTAGAACAAGTGATAAAATGGTCAATGAAAGGTTATAACGGCAGAATAACTGAATAATAATAAGAAGAAACCAATGGGTAGAATACTTAATTGATCTGCTTAATTATATAATGATGTGAAACTTTTGAACCCAAGTTTGGTTTCATTCCCTGGGTGAAAAAGCTTTACTTTTGCTTTTGAGATTTAGGCTTCAATGGATGGATTTAGCCGAATGAGATCCCCTCTATTTATAGTGATCTCCTATACAAATGAATGACTAAGATCTGTATATGTTTTACATAATCCTACGGTGGAGATTACAATACCTAAAATGTTCTTGGCATATTCCTTTAATATGCCACATACCTTATTAAAAGCATGGCATATTCCTTGAATATGTCACCTGGCACGTATCTATCCCATTTAATGCTTATCTTTATGGATGTTCTGTAAGACTCTAGAACCTTCTAGAACATTCCAGATCTTGAGTGCCTCCGTGTAGTGTAGTAGGGGTTGCAGCCAAGGTGTTGATGAAATTTGTGGATTGTAACATTCTCCCCCACCCCAATTCATGACGCCCTCGTCACGTTCTTCACCTTCTTGCTAGAACCATTGCTTCTTGTGGTTGAACTGGCATAATGCACTCTCGAGTTCCCAACTTGCCTCGCACTCGGGTAGTCCCTTCCACTTCACTAAATACTCACGGCTAGGTGGATAACTTGGTCTCCGAACAACAGTACGATTGGCCATTATGAACTCTGCCACCTTTTCGTAAGACCTAGTCCCCAAAGGTTCCCGACTTGGTGCGCCTCTTGATGAATATTTCTTCCACATCCTCATGGTATGGCTTCAAGCAACTCACATGGAAAATCGGTTGTAGCCAAAGTCTCGAAGGTAGCACCACTTTGTATGCTACTTTGCCTACCTTTTTTACTGTGTGAAGCTGGCTTGGCTCTGAATCCATAAGCAGCCTTGTAGGAAAATAACGTTTAGAACATATTATAAAATGGTCAATGAAAGGTTATAGTTGCAGAATGCAGAACTGAATAAGAAGAAGAAGAAACTGATAAGTAGAATACTTAATTAATTGATGTGAAACTTTCGAAGCCAAGTTTGGTTTCTTTCCCTTTCTTTAGCTGTTAATAAGTGCATTTAGAAGAGGAGTATCAATCAAAATTGGTGTGTTCTTCAAACGTATATAGTTGCTTCTTGGCAATTCCTAACCAAGACAGCTAGACCTCTTCCTCGACCCAGACCAGTCACCTTCACACTGCCTGCTAACACCTTCAACGACCCAGACATCTGACGGGTTCCATAATTTCTGAATTTTTTTTCAGTTTTATGGATGCTGTTTCTGGGTCCAATGAGGTGATGCATGCTGCAGTTTTTTGATGCAATTATCGAGTTTTTTTTTTTTTTTTTTTTGGGTCAGTGTTGTGGATGTTTCTTGATGCAATGTTTTTTTGCAGTTTTTTCCATATAATTTTTGGATGCAATTAATGATTTTTTTTTTTTTTTTCAGTTTTTTGGATATTGTTTAGGGATGCACTGAATTGATGTTGCAGTATTTTTTTTTTTTTTTGTTGCAGATTTTGCAAGTAGTCTTTGGATGCTGTTTCTGAAAATTTTCAATTTTGTGGATGTTTCGGGATGCAGTGAATTGATGCTACAGTATCTACGGCTTTTTACATGCAGTTTTTGGAAGCAATTTTGAAAGCAACTAATCTGCAATTCTGCTGGGACTCCAAAACTGGGAACTCTATTTGGAGCAATTATTTTTGTCAGAGATTTAAAATCGCTCCTTACCAACCATTAAAGAGTGTTATCCAATTATTATTTCCAATGCTAGGTGGCTAGTCGGAGATGGTTCAAACATTAATTTATGGGGTGACAGATGGCTTCATTAATCGATTTTTGATCTAATACGTTGGGCTGGCAGGCGTAGCAATTGTTTTTTTTTTTTTTTTTCAAAAGTCTCTTCTATTATTTCTAATCAAAATTGGAAGTTTCCAGCCATTTTTTCTTCTCAATTTCCTCATATTATTGTCCCTCCAATTCCTGCGACTGACCATCTAATCTGGATTCCTTTAGAGAGTGGAATTCCTTCTTTCTCAAATTTTTATGATATGGTTCGTGTTACCAAGCCAAAGGTTCCTTGGAATCGGATTATTTGGAGGAGTTTTGTGCCACCTAAAATTTCTTTGTTGATTTGGAGAATCATCCATGGCCGGTTACCTACAGATGACAACTTGTGTATAAGAGGTTTCATTTTTCCCTCGGTTTGTCAGTTGTGTTTCTTCCATGGAGAGACTGCTAGTCACATTTTTTGTGAGTGTACCTTTGCTCATGCTATATGGAATTGGCTTGCAACTATTTTTCACACTTCTCTTTCTTTATCGGGCTCTCTTTCTGATTTATGGAATGTGATTATTTCTAAGAACTTTTCCCCTCAATTGTATAACATGTGGATTTCAGCTTCTTTTCAAGCCATCTAGCACATTTGGAAAGTAAGGAATGATGAACATTTCAACAACAAAACTCCATCACTGATTCTTTTTTTTTTTTTTTTTTTCTTCTTCTTGCAAAGCAAAAATTCAATTAAATTGTGCTCACTGCCTTGGTTATGTCACTTGCTCAGATTACCTGATTCTTAATCTGTTTGGTGTGCATCCTCAGCTTTGAAAATCTCCCAAGATTGTCTCTTGTTATTGGGTTCCTCCTCTTGCCCATTGGATAAAAGTGAACACATATGGCTTCTCCAAAAGTAATCCAGGCTTGGGTTCTTGCTCTGGTGTTTATAGAGATTCTTATGCTAGATTTATTGGTGCTTTTGGTACTCGGTTGGGAATTTGTGACTCTTTCTTTGCAGAGATGAAGGCTGCGCTTCTTGCTATTAATTTCGCTTTTCGGTATGTGTGAAATGGCTCTGGTTGGAAACAGATTCTTAGGCAGTTTATTCTTGTTTCTCTAATTCAAAATACTCTCCTCCTTGGCAACTCAGGAACCAATGGCTTCAATGCAAAGATTGGATTAGGAGTATGAATTTTGTTGTTACTCATACTTTTCGAGAGGGAAATGTCATTGCAGATACTCTTGCAAACATAGAATTGCATAGTGCATATATTATTTGGTGGAATAGCCCTCCCAATTGTATTCAAAAGCAGTTACTCCTTGATTCGTGGAGAGTTACGGCTTTCAGATTTTGTTAATTTCTCTCTTCTTTTTCCTTAACAAAATTTTTATTTTTTTTTTAAAAAGTTTTAGCCGTTAATAGTAATAAAAAAGTTTGGAGTGTCTTTAGAATTTTTTTGTCTTGATTAGTAATTTTAGTTCAGGTTAAAATTGTCATTAATAAAATAAAATAAAATAAAATTAGAGTGTAAATAGATAATCTGTGAATTGTAAAGAGAAGTTATCTTTTACAAAATTCGTAACTATTTATAAATTGAGCATGACAGAACAGTCATTCCAATCAAGTATTTTAAAACCAGTGGCATAACATACCTTTCAATAAATCATAAATTCCACTATTAAATTTTTGGTCAGAGACATCATTTTGATTTATTTTTGAAAAGCAGAGGAACAAAGAATCTATTACACATGTCGGCTAATAAAAAAAAAAAAAAAAAAAAAAAATTTCTAAGAACTTAAGAACCAAAATGCTATTTCCCACCTAAGTAAGCCTAAGAGAAAAAAGAACAATATAACACAATATGTGGAGACTGGAGAGAAACAGCTTTACTATTGCTTTATGGATATACCATATATGAATTAATTTGGCAAAATGAGATCTCCTCTATTTATAGTGGTCTCCGATATAAATGAATGGCTACGATCCATACATATTGCATATGATCCTACGGTGAAGATTAAGGGACCTAGAATGTTTTTGGTATATTTCTTGAAAATGCCACCGACCCTATTATATGTATGACATATTCTTTAAATATGCCTCCTATCCCATTTAATGTATGTTCATAAGTCTCTAGAACCTTTTAGGACATTTTGAATCTTGAGAGCCTCCATGGAGTAAGGGGTTGCAACCAAGGTGTTCGTGAGCAAGACACCCTCGTCACGTTCTTTACCTTATTTGCATAATCGTCGAATCTTGTCATCGAACCGCCACAATGCATTCTTGGATTCCCAACTTGCCTTGCACTTGTTGTGCACGAGTCTATTGTAAGATAGCTTATACAAGTGTGAGGTCAATCCCACATGGATTTCTTGAATATTAAAATGGAAAGTTAATCTAAACCTATATTAAGTTAATTCTAACCTAGTTTTTAATTAAAACTAAAGAAATACGTGACAATCAAATAGAGGAAAAATTAAATCAAAGTCAACTAATGAAAATGAAACCTAGGCTAATAAAAGGTTCTGAAAGGTGAAGTTATCATACCGAAGAAGACTGAGAAATTAAGGCTCCAAATTCTGCTCATGAGCATATAGATCTCATTGATTACTTGTTAAATGAAATAATTGAAATCCTGTGGTGACAAAATTGAAAAGGAAAGAAAAGTTGATTTTTAAGATTTTATCTACGATTAATATCAATCCTCAATTGAGTAAGTGAAGACATTCCAAGCGCGTCCAATGAAGTCGGTGCGCAATTCAATGTATTTTGTTTGTGCTTATTTTTCTATTAACTAGTTTTACTGGTTTTTCGTTTTCTTGTCACAAAATCTGTTTATGCTAAACATCTTTTTTCCATAAAAACACAATAGTTAGTGTACCAATCTACTGAAACAAAGATAAATACAACATACAATTTCATTTCATTTGTTGAACATGCACTGCAATCCGTTTATCTCAATTGCAATTTAACTTCAATTCTACTAGCAATGCATTGAGATCAGAGTAGGATGATCCTCCTTCTTCAATAGCTCCCTTTGCCATCTCTTTCAGTGCCATAGCTTGATTTCTCATTTCTTCAGCATCTTCACCAACCAATAATTTAGTCACTGCAATGTTCACATCATCCCTTTTCACTATACCTCTTCTTTCCTATGTCCAATGAGACCATTCCTGAGATCAACCTCTAACTTTGATTTTCAGAACATCTGTAACCAGTTTTTCATTTTAAAATTGCTCTGCGGAGAGAGGCCATGTGACCATTGGCACCCCAGCAGTGACACTCTCTAGAGTCAAGTTCTATCCACAGTGAGTCTTAAATCCTCCGATTGCTAAGTGATCAAGAATCAGCAATTGGGGCGCCCATCCCCTTATTACTAAACCTCTCCCTTCCACCCTCGTCTCAGATCCTTCTGGCAACCATTATTCGTTTTCTCCGTCTTCCTTCTTCACAACCCAAATGAAGTTCTGACCGGAAGCCTCAAGACCTATATCAATCTCAGACAGCTGATCAGTAGTTGAAAAACAGACCATGCTTCTGAAGCATATGTAGAGAACCGAATTAGGTTGCTTTGATCCCAGCCATCTCAAACATTCATGTTCATCAATCGAAGCTATATCGCCTCGGTGTGCTTTGTCATTGGCATCGCTGTTGCATAGTGAAACCGGGCCAATGTGTCATGCCTTCTTTCCGATAACATTTCTATAGTGTTCAACATAAGCTGGTTCTAGCTCATAGAAACTGTTTACAAGAACACCTTGGCTTGTCATCTCTGCTTGTATACCTTGCTTCACTAGCTCTGCGACTTCTTTCTTTTGTTCTACTTTCCAGTTGGTGTCTTGTTAGTTTCACCTTGTCCGGAAGGCCTGGTAATATAAAGGGTTGAGAATCAGATGTTACGAATTTGTGAGGTTTGTGCTATTTTAAGCTATAGTAGACAGAGAGAGCGAAGCAACCAGTCCCTTGGAAACACAGTCTTGGAATTCCAAACTTGTTTGAAGCTTCTGTAGCCCATGAAATCATAATGTCTGCTACAAGGCAATTGGGGTAACATTCTTTTAAAAGCTGTTCGAATGGTTGTTGGAGCAGGCTAATGGCCTTATAGAAATTCATTTCCATTATGGAAGAAGTGATGGAATTAACATTGTCGCAAGTTTCCGGCAGCCCTACCTCTGCTCATAGAAATTCATTAGTGCGAAAACTGATATCAATTCCCAATTCTCTCTCCTTTTTGATTGTTGTAGTGAAGAGAGTGGCGTTACCGGGAGTGGTAACAATAGTTGCCTTCACACCATGTCTAGCAAACAGCCTTGCCATGTCTATAGTTGGGATCATGTGGCCTTGAGCCATGTATCGGGGCAAATGCTCTTCACACCATGATGCAGCAGTGGCAAAGGCTCTTGATTACTTAGATAGCAAGGATCGGGGCAAGGCAAGTTGTCCCGGTGGAAGCTTCTGAGCTGGTGGCGTGAGCTGGACAAATCAAGATGAGTGGCAGGTCTCATGAGCTGGCGTATGGTTCCTTATTGGTTCACGATTGAGAGAGGTTGTTCAGTTTTAGTTGCAACAGAAGCCTAATTAATTTAGGATTAATTTACAGCAGATTTCTTCTTAGTTTAAGATTGTTTTTATTTCAGAATTTGTTTAGGTTTTTCAGTTTGAGTTTTCTTTTAATAAGGTTATTTAATTCCTATTTATATTCTTGTTTTAGCTGTAAAAATGTTGGTTGATTATTAATAAAAATCAGAGAATGTTCTCTACAAACCAGTTATCATATCTTTGCGAAGGTAGAAGTAATTGAAGCCTGTTAACGAATCCTTCGTGCGCAAGGTTGAACGTTTTCAGCAGGTTGTTTTCTAATTGTTTTGTTGCAGGTTTTTTCTCGTATAAGCTTCCGCTACATCGGTTTGGTATCAGAGCCGTGTTCATTCGGGACATCAATATGCCGCCGAAGAGACGAGTACCTAACCAGATCCCCATAGAAGAGGCCAACAAACCTGACCTTGTGGCATAGTTGAAGCAGCAGATGGAGCAAATCACGGAGCAACTCGCGATGTTAATCGCCAACCAAAATCCTTTCCACGCCTTGAATCCTAATGCAGAGACATTGAGGACGAGAGTAACAAGGAAAGTGAGTCACAAGTAGAGATTCCACAGCAGCGACGTCAAGTACTAGAACGTGACGACAACCGGCGGTGGGAGTCAGGTATAAGAATAGAAATTTTAGAATTTTAGGGCAATCTTTCGCCCGAAGAATTTCTTGATTGGCTTAGGATTGTAGAGGAAATTTTGGAGTTCAAAAACGTGCCGACGAATGCAAGGGTAGCCTTGGTGGCAACTCGGCTTCGGGGACGCGCCGCAGCTTGATGGCAGCAAATCAAGCTCACACGGACTCGAATAGGAAAACCAAAAATCACGGATTGGGAGAAGGTGATCCGAAAGTTATGCGCTAAATTTTTACCTCACAATTTTCAGAGGTTAATGTATCAAAAGTTACAAAATCTGCGTCAAGGTTTGAGGACGGTCGATGACTACACAACGAAATTCTATCAATTGATTGTACACAACGACATTCAGGAAACTCAAGATCAATTAGTGTCTAGGTATTGCGGAGACTTGCGAGTGCAAATCATAGAAGTTATGAATCTTTTCGATCCAATCACAGTGTTTGAGGCACATCAGCGGGCCTTGCAAATAGAGAAGTCAGTCTCGCGGAGAGGGGTAGGCGGACTGTTATCTTATGACAGTGGTGGTGCGACAGGGAGACCTGGGGGCAGCAGCAATAGCTCAACCAGTCGGATAGCGGCCGTGGGCGGCATTTATAACACACTGAATATATTCTCTGCTCCAATCCAGCAGCCGAAAGCAATGAGGGGTTTTATGTGTTTTAATTGTGGTGAAGCAGGTCACCGACAGTCTGAGTGTAAGAAACTTGGCAAGAGGGTCTTGTTCGCCGACACGGTAGAGGAATAAGAAATGGTCGTAATGGGGGACGAGGTACAATTCGATGACGATAGGATGGTCAATGAGGATTGGGTAGAGGGCGATATTGGTCCTTTATTAATTTTAAGACCTATTGGCAATACAAATTTGGAGGATGTCAAAACAGAATCCATTAGTGCAGTTGCTCAATTTATTCCACATGGCATTGAGGAGGAGTTCTGGAACAAGAGAGACGTAACAAATATGATTGGTTCAGTTAAGATGACTTGTGATGCCAAAAACATATTTGATTCAGAATTACAGTGGGCACCACAGTTCGACAGGGAAGAGTTCATTCACAGTAGCAACGCAGCCAAGGAACTTGGTTCAGCCATGATGATTCGTCGCACGTTCCTTACTCCACGTGCGGAGGAAAGTGATTGGCTACGAAACAATGTTTTTCAATCTACTTGTACAATCTCGGGCAAAGTGTGTCGATTCATTATTGACGGAGGAAGTTGCGAAAACATTATTTTCGCAGAGGTGGTGGGCAAATTGGGAATCAAAACTGGGAACCATCCAAAGCCGTACAAGTTGGCATGGCTTCAAAAAGGGGGAGAAATCACATTTTCACAACGAGCTCTCATTTATTTTTCTATTGGAAAACATTACAAGGACCAAGTATGGTGTGATGTGGTACGCATGAACGCTTGTCATTTACCACTCGGTCGACCATGGCAATATGATCGCAAGGTTAAGTATGATGGTGTTAAAAATACATACTCTTTTCTTTATGATAGCATGAACATTGTGTTAGTACCTAGCAAACCGTCGGATAGATCTAAAACAACGGCAAGAGCCACTCTCCTCTCTTTCTCCTTGTTTGAATTAGAAATGGAGAAAGTCGAGACCGTTTATTTGCTACTAAACAAAGAGGTCTCCGACTCAAAATAGGTCCCTAAAGTCGCGATTCCACTCCTTGAGGAATTTGTGAAAATTTTTCCGGTTGAGTTACCTGAAGGGCTTCCACTATTGAGGGACATTCAACATCGAATTGATCTCGAACCAGGAGCTATGTTACCTAACCATACACATTATAGAAAGAGCCCCAGTGAACACGATGAGATGCGACGACAGATCGAAGAATTGCTCGCCAAGGGGCACATCCGTGAAAGCTTTAGTCCATGCACAGTCCCGGTATTATTAATTCCAAAAAAAGATGGAACTTGGAGAATGTGCGTCAACAGCCGCGCAATCAATAAAATAACGGTAAGGTATCGATTCCCTATCCCATGATTAGACGATCTCCTTGACCAACTAAGTGGTGCCACGATGTTTACAAAACTGGATTTGAATAGCGGTTACTATCAGATAAGAATTCGGCCAGGAGATGAGTGGAAAACCGCGTTTAAGACTCGTGAAGGCCTCTATGAGTGGCTAGTCATGCCATTCGGCTTATCTAACTCACCCAGTACTTTCATGCGAGTTATGAACCAATCGTTGAGGCCATTTATATGCAAATTTGTGGTTGTCTACTTTGACGATATTCTGATCTTTAGTGCCACTCAGAAGTCACATGTGCAACACATTCGTGACGTACTATAGGTCCTTTGAAAAGAGAAATTGGTGGCTGCATCTAACAAGTGTGTTTTTATGGCGTCAATGGTTTTATTTTTGGGTTATCAAATTTCAGGAAAGGGCCTTTATATGGATGAAACAAAAATCGAAGCAGTAAGACAATGGCCAAAGCCGACCACTATGACCGATATAAGGAGTTTCCATGGATTGGCGTCTTTTTACCGACGTTTCATTCCTTATTTCAGTAGTGTCATGGCACCAATCACCAATTGCATGAGAGAAGACAAATTCCAGTGGCCTCAAGAGGCGGAAGATGCCTTTCAACTCATCAAGGACCACCCCAATCCTGGTACTACCGAATTTCGCGCAACCATTTGAACTCTACAGTGATGTGTCTAAGGTCGGAATCGGTGCTGTTTTAAGCTAGGCAAGTAGGCCAATGGCTTTCTTTAGTGGGAAGCTAACAAGGGCAAGGGAACGCTATAACACGTACGACATCGAATTTTATACAGTGGTTCAGCCCATCAAGCATTGGCGACACTACCTCTTCCACCGCGAGTTTATCCTCTACATCGACCATGAGGTGTTTAAACACCTCCACAGCCAAAACAAAATTTCTTCTCGTCATGCCTTTTGGTAGCAGTTCACCTTTGTTTTAAAACATAAAGCAGGTACATCTAATCGGATGGCCGATGCTCTGAGTCATCGAAGTAATCTGCTGGCGACAATGACACTTTTCGTCCCAGGGTTTGAATCGTTCAAGGAACTGCTAGAAATTGATCCATTTTTTACGGAAATAATGGCTGGTCTAGGTTCCCAGAATTTTAGTGAGTTCTTTTTGGTTGATGTGTTCTTGTTTCATAGGAACCAACTGTGCATTCCCGAGTGTAGTCTGATCTTGTAAATTATCAAAGAACTACATGGAGAGGGCCATGTGGGGCGTGACCGCACCTTGCAGCTGGTATGGGAGAATTATTTTTGGTCGACGATTCGGCGTGAAGTGGAACGATATGTGGAGCGTTGTCACGTTTGTCAGGTGTCAAAAGGGAAAGCGACAAATGCAGGACTCTATTTGCCGCTACCAATTCCGACTCAGCCGTGGACGGAACTTAGTATGGACTTCGTATTAGGACTACCAAGGACTCAACGAGGGTTTGATTCGATTTTTGTGGTTGTTGACAGGTTCTCCAAAATGGTACACTTCATACCTTGTAAGAAGACAACCGATGCGATTAATTCCGCACAACTTTTTTTTCCAAAAATTTATAGGCTACATGGGCTGCCTAGCTCAATCGTGTCCGACCGAGACACGAGGTTCCTAAGCCATTTTTGGCGTAGCCTGTGGAAGATGGTGAATACGCGACTAAATTTTAGTAACGTGTATCATTCGCAAACGGATGGTCAGACTGAGGTTATGAATAGATCCTTGGGTAATTTGTTGTGGTGCTTAGTTGGGGAAAATGCACGATCTTGGGATCAAAAAATAAGCCAGGCAGAATTTGCGCATAACCACGCACGGAATCGAAGCACTGGGTTCAGCTCGTTTCAGGTTGTGTATTCAACACTGCCCCGTGGACCACTAGACCTGTTGCCATTACCTTCACAAACTCGAGTTCATGGTACATCTGAAGATTTCGTGAAAAAACTGCAAATTACTCACAAATTAGTGCATGACAATTTAATAACAGCTGTTTCGAAATACAAGCTCAAGGCTGACAAAAAACAACGGAATGTGGAATTTGAGGTGGGCGACCTTGTGTGGGCTGTTCTCACTAAGGATCGTTTTCCCGTCGGAGAATACAATAAGCTGGTTGCGAAGAAAATCGATCCGCTGGAGATACTGGAAAAATTCAATTCGAATGCTTATCGTCTTCGACTTCCGAGTCATATACGTACTGCTGATGTATTTAATGTGAAGCATTTGATAACATTTTTGGATGATTACTCTGGAGGAGATACGGGGTGTATGTCGAGGTCGACGTTTCTTTCACCTGAAGAGGATGATGCAGCAGTGGCAAAGGCTCTTGATTACTTGGACATCAAGGATCGGGGCAAGGCAAGTTGTCCCGTTGGAAGCTTCTGAGCTTGTGGCTTGAGCTGGACAAATCAAGATGAGTGGTAGGCCTTATGAGCTGGCGTATGGTTCCTTATTGGTTCACGATTGAGAGAGGTTGTTCAGTTTTAGTTGCAACAGAAGGCTAATTAATTTAGGATTAGTTTACAGTAGATTTCTTCTTAGTTTAGGATTGTTTTTGTTTCAGAATTTGTTTAGGTTTTGGAGTTTGGGTTTACTTTTAATAAGGTTATTTAATTCCTATTTATATTCTTGTTTTAGCTGTAAAAACGTTGGTTGATTATTAATAAAAATCAGAGAATGTTCTCTACAAACCAGTTATCAGATCTTTGCGAAGGTAGAAGTAATTGAAGCCTGTTAATGAATCCTTCGTGCGCGAGGTTGAACGTTTTCAGTAGGTTGTTTTCTAATTGTTTTGTTGCAAGTTTTTTCTCGTATAAGCTTCCGCTACATCAGGTAACAATAGTTGCCTTCACATTATGTCTAGCAAACAGCCTTGCCATGTCTACAGTTGGGATCATGTGGCCTTGAGCCATGTATGGAAAAAATAATATATGAATCTGGCTTGACTGTGAATCCATTATAAGTAGCCTTGTTTTTTTAATAAAAGATGAAATACAGAACCGAAGAAATAGAAATTGATTAATAGAGTACTTGTATAATGATACTAAACTTTTCAACCCAAGTTTGGTTTCTTTCTGTGTTCATAAATGCAATTTGAAGAAGAGTGCCAATGAATTGATGTGCTACGTGTATATGTAGTTGTTTTCTGGTTATTCAGGAATCCACGTTTTGCTATCCAACTCTTTTGTTTTTGGTTTTTAGCAAGCTCTTGAGAAGTGTACGCAACTAGCCAACTATTACGTTGTCTTTTGAAAATGGCTCGTCTCATTGCCTGTCTACTTTTTAAATTCAAAAGTTGATTTATTTATTTATTTATTTTTGACAATATCTATTAATCCGGACCATGTATTTTTTTTTTAAAAAAACTTTCACTATTGGTAGGATTCGAGCCACTAAACTAGGAGTCATTTGCCTTTTAATCAGGGACCAGCTATTTTATAAAATGCTTTCGTTATTGGTAGGATTCGAACCGCTGACATGTGAATCATTTATCTAAACCCTAAATTCGTTCATCTACCAGTTGAACTACGCCCTTGGAGGCACTTCACTTGAATTTTGAAACTTTTTTTTTTGTTTTTTTTTTTTTTTTTTTGTTTTGAGTAAAACCGGATTGAACCGAAAATATTTTGGTTCACCCAAAATTGAACCGGTTTAAACCGAATAAGAAATGACAACCGAACCGAACCAAACTGATTTTAATCGGTTCGGTTCAATTCGATTCATTTCAGTTTTGGGCCTATTGTGCCTTATGGGCTTAATGGGTTTAATGAGTTTTTTAATATTTTTAAATTTGATGAGTTGTGGGATTCTTGTTTTAGGCCAAAGTTTCATAAATTTTAATAGTTCAAACCCAAAAGAAAAACAAAATCAAACCTTACTAATAAAGTAATAATATTTAATTTATAATTTATTAGACAGTAAATTCAATTTCAAAGACATTTTCATATAGACATGAGACATACAGTTCAAATGTTCAATTTTTGCCTGCAACAACATCTAACCTTCTAAGTCGTGGATGAAAGAATTGCTTGGAAATGCCTGTTGCATTGTGATTTCATATATTCAGACAGCAAATGCGGGTCCTTGGATCCAAGTACTGGTGTTTATTCTTTTCACTGACAAGAAGACAGGTATGGAGTTTACTTGTTTTGGCATGTAAATATTTTATCTTCTAGTTGGATCTTTCTAATGTTTTTGCACTTGAATTGAACTGAAGCAATTTCCTTCTAGCTTTGATTGAAACAATGGCAGGGGGTTGAAACCTAGAGACCTGAGTCAGTTGTCAAATTTTCACTTTATTAATCCTGTTGACCATTCAATTGAACACTGCACATTTGCATCCAAATATTCCTGCTTAGTATCTTCCCTGCTTATTATTTTTGTTGATGAATGTATATAGAGCATAATGTTTGTAACCAGTGTGAGACTTTGGAGTTTATAGAAGTTATTCCAAAAATAGGTTCAAAAGCTTGGCCGTAGCCGAAGAGAATGCAGCTTATCATCATATTCATACTACTAGTTAAGTTATTCCAGAAGGTTATCAAAGACTTGTTTGAGTTTGATTGAGAGAGGTTTTAGCTCTTGTGATGGCATTATTGCAATGAACAGATTGCATTAAAGGTCCAACATTTTCAGGTCCATTGAAAAATACTATCAAATGCCAAACTCAGCTAACTTGCTGAAGATTAATGGTTTTGTTTTTTTTGTTTTGTTTTGTTTTTAACTTTTATATGCGGTTTAATCGGTTTAAACCGGTTTTGGAAAACCAAAACCAGTTTGAACCGAAAACATTTTGGTTTTCAGCTTTTTGAACCGGTTTAAACCGAATTCAATCTATAAACCGAACTAAACCATCTTTTTTTGGTTCGGTTTGATTCGGTTCGGTTCCGAACTTAGTGCCTACCCCTACCTATGTATGTGTAAATTAGTTTGGTCCCACCGCTAATGTATCATGTTTAATTGTTTCACAAGCCCAAAAGATAGGATCTGTTCAATTGGAAGATAGGGCCTGAAGCCCAAACGGAAAGGGCATGGTATAGGTTTTTCGTAGAGGTGGCAAGGTTCCGGTTCCTGTTCCCGGTTTGGGTGGAACTGGAACCGGAACAGGCCAAAAAAAAAAAAAAATTTAATTTTTTTTTTTTTTTTTTTTACAAAATATTACATTTTATTTATAAAAAAATAAAATATTATAAAGAACATCGTAGAGTATTGAGTCATGGCCCATAACCCTTGTCCAAGTAATTATGTTTTCCATTCCCTTCTCCTTCTTTTTTTTATAGGTTAGATATCTCATTCACTTTTCTATTTTTCCAATGTGGAATGTGGGATAAAAAGAAGTCATTAACTGATTTTTTTTTTGATACATTATTAACTAATTTCATATATTAATAACCTATTGGAATCATTAACTTTTTTTTTGAACTATTACAATATTCCATATTGTGGTATAATTCGAAACTAACACAAAAAGAAATAATTGAAATATTTGTTAAAAATGCATAATATGACTTTTTATCCTTCATCCCTCATCCTACATCCCACATCCCACATTGGAAAAATAGAAAAGTAAATGAGATGTTTAACCTATATAAAAAGGAGGAGAAAGGAATGGAACATATAATTGTTTGGACAAGGGTTATGGGCCATGGTTCAATATTTTACAATGTCCACTCTAACATTTTATTTTTTTATAAATAAAATGTAATATTTGGGCGGTTCGAACCGAATCGGAACCGCCGGTTCCATTCCAGTTCGAACCGTCCGGTTCTGAAAAAATTGAAACTGAAAAATCGGTTCCGGTTCCAATTCTGATTTTTTTGTTCCGGTTTCGGTTTCGGTTTCATTCCAGTTCCACAGTTGGAACCGAAACCTTGTCAGGTCTAGTTCTTCATATCAGCCTTTCGACACTATTAGGCCTAAATGCTTGAGACATTGACTAGAGCCCAAATATCGAAATAAGCAAAACCCCTTTAACTGTTAAGCTAAACTGCTAATCATTGAACTAAGGCTAATGGGGCTTTATCATTTTGGTTCCTATATTTTTACGAATTATTACTTTTTTAATCGTCTTTCCATTTTTCCCTTTAATTTAGTATTTTATTTTAAAAAATTATTATTTCCAAAAAAAAAAAAAAAAAGGCTTTTGAAATGATCTAAAAATTTCTAAATCTCTTCAAATCTAGGAAAAAAAAATTCCAGAATTAAAAAAAAAAAAAGAAAAAAGTTTAAGAAGCCTTCGAAGATTTCTTTCCGTATCTCTACAAACAAAGTAATAAAAATAAAAATAAAGCTTGAAGAGATCTGCAAATGTCCAAACCTCTACAAACAAAATATTTTTGTTTCCTTAAAATTGGAAATGGAAATTTTTTTTCCATATTTAAAGCAATCTGAAAAATTTCTAGATTTCTTCATACAAAAATAAATAAATAAATAAATAACCTTTGAAAAAAAAACAAACAAACAAAAGTCCTTAAAATAATGCTTGAAGAATAAAATAATTTTTAAAAAAAATGTAAGGCTTTTGAAAATTTTTCAAATCTCTTCAAGCCTCCATCAATGAAGCCCCACATCTCGGCTCCATCTAAGATGGAGGTGAGCTCCATCTCGCTTCCATCAGAGATAGAGTCTCTCTCTCTCTTCAAGTCAGTGCACACTGATATAACTTCATCAGTACGTTGGATATGGACCATTAGATTTACATACTTTGACTCAAAGTGTATGTACTTGTTAAAACTTCTCTATAATCAGTGGTTCACATGCATTGGTACTGATATAGTTATATCAGTGCATACTGACCAGAATGGGACTGTATATATATATATATATATATACCATAATTATATGAAAATGGTTGTTGTTGGTGATTTGAATTGTTTCATTTAGGTTGAGGTTTAGTGGTGGATGATTTGAAAACTTAATACTAATTTGGTGGTTTCATGGTGTGGTTCGAATTCACAGAAACGCTTTTTCTTTTGCTCCGATTTCTACTTCGATAACAATAGAAATCAATCTTTAAATTTTAAATTTTATTATTGTTTTAATCAAAATTTGCCAAACTAAAGCACCAATAATGGAAATCAAATATTTTACAAGTGGATTACATATCATTAAAACCAGGGGCAGAGCCCTTCAGGGACTTGGGTGGGCTACAAGTTTTTTGAAATTTTTTTTCTAAGTTTGAATTAATATTTTTTTTAAAAAAAAAAAATTAGTTATAGCCCAAATGAAATAATTGCAGATAACCCATCTAAAATTTAATCTTCATTTTCAAACTAAAGGCCCAATAACTTTAAACATAATAAAATTAACCCAACAGTCCAACTGACCCAAATCAATTGTTAAAAAATTCTCTGACTTTTTTTTTTTATTTTTTTGCACTTTCAACTCATCCTCTCTCCACTCTCCAACATCAGTTATTTTTTGATCACTTTCTTATTTTTCCTTTCTTTTTTTCACTTTCCCAAATCTCATATTCCATACCATAACTTGTCTTTTTTTTTTTTTTTTTCCTTGAATCTCTCAAATCACAAGTCAAAAAGATAATTTCCTTTACTTTATATCCATCCACATTCTTCATTTCTCAAATGTACATCTATGGTCTTTTCATTTTCTTTATTTATAAACTTGAATTAGAAAACGATTCTTCATTACCATATAATAGTTTCGGGTTTCATTGCACTTGGTGATGTTCATATCACCCCGCGTCCCCATCCCAATTTTTTAGATTTTTTTTGTAATGAGGATTTTTTGTTGGGGAAATGAGGATGGGGGGGGGGGATGATGGATCTATATCCATCCACATTCTTCATTTCTCAAATGTACATCTCTACTTCTAAATGCCCGTTTGGAAAAGCTTTTCTACTGGTTAAAAGAGCTTTTTATATTAAAAAATCTATTTTTAAATTTTTTTGTTTCGTTTGGTTATTACTTAGTAGAGTCTTTGGATGAATAAAAAAAATTGTTTTACGTCTATTTGGAGAAGCTCAAATTTCAGATTTTTCCAAGTAGATCTTTTTGAGCTTTTTAATTATACTAAAATGTCTAATAAAATTCTATCATTTAAAATGGTTTTTGAATATTTTGGTAATCCTACAATTTAAAAAAGTTTTTCTTAATTGATAACCAAACGACTAACATCTTTCCATTAAAAGCTATATATAATCATAGAAAGTCTATTTTAAAAGATTTACTCCTAAAAGATTTATTTGAAAAAGCTCTTCCAAACGGACTCCTTACCATCTCTCTAATACTTATTAGAGTTTATACTATGACCGATGTCGATGCTCCGACCGTTCTTTTTCTTTGTTTCATGTGCATTATTTCCCGAAACATTTCCAGACGGCATGAGCGGTCCGAAACAACACCTTATCAAAAAACACAAATTGAGAAAATTGCTTCGTCAGCATCTTTTTTGTAGACTTACGCACTAAACTGGCTACGTGTGGTCGTTTGACTTGGTGTTGGCCAAATTCATCGGTCAACAGTTAACAAAACAAATCTTAATTTGAAAGACCAAAATAAAAGGTTTTGTTGACCATTTAAACTTGAAATCAGTTGGTTCAAGCGATAATGTTTTGTGTGCGTCCATTGGGATTTCGCCAGAGTTGTCGTGTAATGTTTATGTGTTGATGCAGTTAATTAAGGACAGTTATTTCTCGTATTCGCTCTCTTGAATTGTTTGTTTATTTTGAGACTTATTTAATTGTTTTGTGACTTGCAATTACTTAAGAAAATGTAAGGTTTCTTTTGACTAGAGTCTAGTAGAGAATAGGACTGGTGTTTTTGTTTCAATGATGTTGAAAATGGTCTATATATCTAATGGTAAATCTGCATATGGTAAATTTGCATAGCCAGAATATGGTTGAGTGAGTCCTCCTCTGGTCCTCCTAATCAAACAATCGGCTTGTAGCATGAGTGATTCCTTTGCCCTTTTTTCCACAAATCTCCTAATCCTTCACATTTTCTACTTCCCTTGCATTATGTGTACGACCATTGGGATTTCTCTTGTTGCCATCAAAGTTATCTTCGTACTGGAATTTCAGTAGGGCAGGTACGTAAGTATTCTTTTCTACCGATTTCTTTGTGTATGATTGTATGCCTATCGAATCGGGATTCTTTTATGTTTGATAGACATCATAATTTTGATACTGAGAGTCGGTTATATTAGAACAAAAATTTATGTTATTGTAGAACTTTGGTTGTGGAATCATACATTTATAGGATTATTTATTTATTTATATTTTTTGAAAAAAAATACAGATATAGGATAGGAATTTTTTTTTTTTTTTGAAAGTACAATAACAGCCAGGACCTTACAAGACAAGAAGACCCTAAAAGCACAACCCAGAATACTACTTACACTATCATGGAGAGATTACATCTGAATTACAACTCTCACAATCAACTGGAGAGAGGGCTGATCCCATAATATCGGGATAGGACTACCCACATTTTGAGAATTAATAGCTAAAGATGGAACAATAATTATTTACATACCAAGTTCTATTGAACCTTGGTGGTGGAACCACACTTGGGAGATTCCAATCACCAAGACAAGAGGCCATTGTTATATAGAATAGGATTTTATAAGGCTGTCTTTTGTATACATAAATGACAGTAGTGTTTAGTCCCATATTGTCTTTCTCGTTATTTGTAGAATATATATATTTTTGATTGACAGTTAGTATTAGTAAACACAGACACAAACATTAACTATCAGCAAGAACCACACAACAATCCAGATACACAGCGAGCAGTGACAAGACTACCCATTCTAAAAGGCGCTAACCTTTGGAGGAGGCAAAGGTCGTTATTTGTAGTATAGTGTTCATTTGGGATTTCTTTTTGGAAATAATTTCTCCAATTTATATGTAGCCTTCAAGTGCAAAAACATTACTTTTTTTATTAGGATCACACATTGTACTCTATATGCACATCTAACTTTGAAAATTCAATTTGTTGCATGTGAAAATTCAAGCTATATGTCAACATTTCTTTCGTGATCTTGCATTTGGTGGGGGACAGTTGATTTCATGTTACCGTGTGAGCAAGAGCAATCAATCAACCCCTCGCATCAATGTCACTGTTTCTGTTTTGTCACATTTTTTACTTATGATCAATATGAAAACTAATAACGGTTCAATTTAATTCAGAGTTTTTTTAGGAGAGGATTCGAAATACAGATGTGAGAGGTTTGCGGACCATCTGGTCAAACAAACAAACTATTAAACCTTGTGATTAAGTAAATACAGTGGGGATTAAGTGAAGATTTTAGTGACCGAGTGATTTTGTGTTGTCTTTCTGGAACAAACATACTATTAAACCTTTTTTTAACTTCAATGCATCTTCCATTAAATATTCTAATGAGAACAAATCTGTAGTCGGTGGAGATCTTATCTGCTAGAAGAGAGGAGATTACCCATAAGTTAAGGAGCATGGTCGCTCACCATTAATGCACATCAGATTTGATTTGCGTCACTCCCGTTTTCCAATAATTACCAGTAATCAGATCTATCAACCTATGTGTGGCCGTGTCGCGTGTGGGTCCTTTTATTGAATTCTATGGGGGTCGTTTCCCAGGTTTTGGATATTGGGTTTGAGTTAAAGCTTTAATTTGTGGTTTTTTCTTGGTCTAATGAAAATTGAACAAAGGATCAGTGGAGTGTCAAATTTTTATGAATAAGTTTGAGATTTTATTATTTTATTTTACTTTTATTTATGAAACTCATATCAACTTATATCAGTCGTCTATATGTATTGGTATTGATGTAGTTATATCAGTGTATAATAATCAGAATATGACCGTTTATATATAGAAAAATTTTCAAGTCAGTGCGTCCTGATATAACTCTATCAGTGCTATGACCCATATCCAACGCACTGATGGAGTTATATCAGAACGCACTGAGGAGAAAAGAACTGTATATATAAATCTATTCCATAATTATATGCAGATGGTTGTTGTTGGTGATTTGAATTGTTTCATTTAGGTTGTGGTTTAGTGGTGGTGGACCTGAAAACTTGATACTAATTTGGTGGTTTCGTGGTGTGGTTCGAATTTAGAGAAACGCTTTTTATTTTGCTCAGATTTCTACTTCGATAACAATAGAAATCAATCTTTAAATTTTAAATTTTACTTTTGTTTTAATCAAAATTTGCAAGTTGATTGCATATTATTAAAACTAGGATCAGAGCCCTTCAAGTGCTTGGGTGGGCTACAAGTTTTTTGAAATTTTTTTTCTAAGTTTGAATTAATTTTTTTTAAAAAAAAATTAGTTATAGCCCACCCAAGATTGCATCGGCCATTCTTTGATCATTTTCTCATTTTTCTTGTCTTTTTTTTTCACTTTCCTAAATCTCATATCCCAAACCCTAACTTGTCTTTTTTTTTTTTTTTTTTTTCCTTTCTTGAATCTCTCAAGTCACAAGTCAAGAAGATAATTTTCTTTACTTTAATATTTTCTTTTTATTTACTTATAATGAATTTAATTTTCGATTTTATATTTTATGATTGATATTTATTAAAGTCTTGTTTTGGGGATTTGCTTTCTAGAAAACTTACGGTGGTTTGCAGCAGGAGAAAGTTGTGAGTTTTTATTTATATTGAATTTATTAATTAATACTTTAATAATAATGGTAATTATTTTGAATTTTAATTTTGTGATGGTATGTCAAAGTTTAAGCTTATTGAGTGTGAATTTGTGATGACATTTTTATTGGACTTGCAGTAAAAAATTAATAATAAATATTGAAGATCAGTCTTTGTTTTTAAATGTTTATTTATGTCATTTTTTTATCGTAAGTTGTAATGTCAAATCTTCATCATATTTCTAAATCAAGCAAACAAAAAACTATACGGTCTTTTTTTTTATTTATAATAAAAGTGGGAACCAATCAATAAGCGATGCTTCTACTAGTAGTAGAGGTTTAGATGAGTCACATTATTTTAAATGCTAAAGGTTTGAATCTGAAAAAATTAATGCTTCTTTTGAACGAGACCTGAGATTATGAAAACTAAGTTGGATGTATGATGTTAATTAACAAGATAAGGTTCGAAGAGCATACATAGACATGAGAGCATACATTGATGTTTTTATTTATTTATTTATTTATTTTTTAATTTCTCACGTATTGTTTTGATTTGATTATTACAGAGAAAAATTTTATTTAGTGGTTAGCCCAAAAACATACCCCCCCCCCCCCGATTAAAACTGTTTTTTTTTTTTTTTTTTTTTTTTTTTTCCTAGCTACACCCCTGATTAAAACTTTTTTTTTTTTTTTTTTTTGTAATTTGTGGTTATTGTTGTTAATAACAAAAGGGTGATGACGATGATGGAAGGTTGATGATGATTATGATGACGAGGATATTTTATTTTATTTATTTTGAAAAATTGATCTGTTAATTATTTTCTTACATATATATTAAAAAAAAAAACTAATTTTAAGGAATTTTTTTAATAATTTGTGATTATATATTAATTTTTTATATATATATATGTATACGTACATAAATTCTATTATCAGTTCGAACTAACAAAAGTTATATCAGTTCCTAGTTCCTTGCATGTGGACCACTTGATTTAAATATTTTGACTTCATTGTATGCACTTGTCAGTCAAAGTATTTAAATCCAGTGACCTATATGCAAGTACTAATATAATTTTTGTTAGTTCGAACTGATAATAAAAAGACTGGTATATGTATATTTCTATTTATTTTGTATTGACATGTAGTATGCCATTGTTTAAAGACAAAATTACCATTTGAACCGTTAAATTTGACTAACGGTTGACTAACTGATGGATTAAATTGATGAATTTTGGAAAATATAGGGACCACGGGAGCTAAAAATGGAAAGACAGTTAAAAAAGTCATAACTCGTGAAAACATAGGGACCAAAATGATAATACTTAAAGCTAAATATCGGTCCCTAGGTCATTTTGTGTCGGCCAAACATTCGAAGAACTAAAACCACACTTTAAATAGGCATTTCAGTGCCTATTTAACACTCAAGTATTGGTCAGACACAAGTGTTGACCTCTCAGACATTCTTTCCCCCTTCTAAGTGCCCGTTTGGAAAAACTTTTTTACTAGCTAAAAAAGCCTTTTTAGTTAAAAAAACTCTTTTTAATTTTTTTTTTTTTGTTCGTTTGGTTATCACTCAGTAGAGCTTTTGGATAATTAAAAAAAAACTATTTTACGTCTACTTGGAGAAGCTCAAATTTTAGGCTTTTCTAAGTAGATCTTTTTAAGTTTTTTAATTACACTAAAATGTCTAATATAACCCTATCATTTAAAATAAATTTTGAATATTTTTATAATCCTACCATTTAAAAAAGTTTTTTCTAATTGATAACGAAACGACCAACATCTTCTCATTAAAAGCTATATATACTCATAGAAAGTCTACTTTAAAAGATCTACTACTGAAAGATCTATTTGAAAAAGCTCTTTCAAACGGACTCTTTACCATCTCTTTAATACTTATTACGGTTTATACTCTGACCGGTGGTCGATGCTATTACCGTTCTTTTTCTTTGTTTCAAGTGCATTATTTCCCGAAACATTTCCGGGCTGCATGAGCGGTCCGAAACAACACCTTATCAAAAAGCACAAATTGAGAAAATTGCTTAGTCAGCATCTTTCTTGTAGACTTACGCACTAAACTGGCTACGTGCGGTCGTTTGCCTTGGTGTTGACCAAAATCATCGGTCAACAGTTAGCAAAACAAATCTTAATTTGAAAGACCAAAATAAAAGGTTTTGTTGACCATTTAAACTTGAAATCAATTGGTTCAAGCGACAATGTTTATGTGTTGATGCGGTTAATTAAGGGCAGTTATTTCACGTATATGCCCTCTTGAAATCAATTGGTAATACATATATAAGATAGGATTTTTTTTTTTTTTTTTGAAAGTACAATTACAACCGGAACCTGGGATTAGACTCTACAAACATAGTCATTAGGCTCTACAAGAGTAGTTCAGAATACTACTACTGCTATCGGAAAAAGGATATAAATATATTATAATTTTAACAACCGCAGAGATGGCAGCTCCCATTATATAGGGAAATGACTTTCTATATTTTGGGATTTAATAGTCACATGTAGAACAATTATATACATACCAAACCTTGAACCTTGGTGGTGGAACCTCTTATGAGAGACCCTAACCACTAAGGCAAGAGGCCATTGGTAGGATAGGATTTTATAAGGCTGTCTTTTGTTACATTAATGACGGTAGTGTTCGTTTGGGATTTCTTTTTGAAAATGATTTCTCATGTACGTAGCCTTCTTTTCTTTTTTTATTTATTTTTATTTATAAAACAGAATCAGAAACAACCAAACGAACACAAAGAACAGCAGAAACAACTCACACAGACCAGACTAGGGGCGACAAAAAACCCCCCCTACCCAGCTCTATGGGGCATCTCTGCCTCCACATCCAACCTGATGCACTCTGGATAATCCTCAAGTGCAAAAACATTACTTTTTTTTTTATTAGGATCACACATTGTACTCTATTTGCACATCTAACTTTGAAAATTCAATGTTGCATGTGAAATTTCAAGCTATATGTTAACATTTCTTTTGTGATCTTCCATTTGGTGTGGGACAGTTGATTACATGTTAACATATGAGCAAGAGCAATCAACATCAATGTCACTGTTTCTATTTTGTCACATTTTTGACTTAGGATCGATATGAAAATAAATAATGGTTCAATTTAATTCAGAGAGAGAGATTCAATCGTAGTGCATTTGTGAAACTATTAAACCTTGTGATTAAGTAAAGACTGACCGAGTGATTTTGTGTTGTCTTCCTGTTAACATTTCTTTTGTGATCTTCCATTTGGTGTGGGACAGTTGATTACATGTTAACATATGAGCAAGAGCAATCAACATCAATGTCACTGTTTCTATTTTGTCACATTTTTGACTTAGGATCGATATGAAAATAAATAATGGTTCAATTTAATTCAGAGTTTTTTTTTTTTTTAAGAGAGATCGAACCTGCAACCTCGTAGTGCAGGTATGAAGGATTTACGGACCATCTTGTCAAACAAACAAACTATTAAACCTTGTGATTAAGTAAAGACAGTGAGGATTAAGTGAAGATTCTAGTGACCGAGTGATTTTGTGTTGTCTTCCTGGAACAAACAAACGATTAAACCTTTTTTAACTTCAATGGCATCTTCCATTAAATCTTCTAATGAGAACGTATCTGTAGTCGGTGGAGATCTTATCTGCTAGAAGAGAGAAGATTGCCCATAAGTTAAGGAGTTGGGTCGCTCACCATTAATGCACATCAGATTTGATTTGCGTATCAACCTATGTGTGGCCGTGTCACGTGTGGGTCCTTCTTTTATTGAATTCTAAGAGGTTGGTTTCCTAGGTTTCGGATACTGGGTTTGAATTAAAGCTTTAATTTTTTTTTTTTTTTTTTTTCTTGGGTCTAATGAAAATTGAACAAAGGATCAGTGGAGTGTCAAATTTTTATGAATAAGTTTGAGATTTTATTATTTTATTATATTTTTATTTATGAAACTTATATCAACTATAGTTTTTATGTATTTTATCCATTATTACCTATGAATATACATGCCTTAATGGAAGCAAATGATTTGAAATGGGTCTGTGGAAAAACAATGGAGGAAGAAAGAGAAGAAAAAAGTTGAATAAAAATTTGATGCTCTCTATTTTCGTAGGATCCAAAATCATCAAAACTCAAACCAGATTCTCAGTTTACATCAAACCTCAATCTTCAATTCTTCATTGTAGTAACCAATCCACAAACCACAATTTTACTTTATTTTCAATCAACAATTGGATTACATTTCAGTCACGTTTTCGGTGAACAACAGGATTCCAAAACCGGAGAGGATAATGAAGATAATAATGGAGAGATGTGTATTTTGATTTTGGGTAATGAATGGATAAATAAGTTTTTTAATTTTTTTTTTTTTTTTTTTTTTAACTAAGATGAAAAAGTTAAAAAAAAATAAAATAAAATCAATGGTTAAATAAAATTTTTGTTTGCAGAAAGTTTTTTTTTTTAATTTTTTTTTAATTTTAATTTTTTAATTTTTATTATTTTTATATGAATTGATAAAAGTTAAAACTATATTTCATTTATTTACTATCAATTTTCTTTCTCGTTTTCTTTTCGTTGAATATATATATATTTTTCGTATTAATCTAACTATCAGATTTGCTTGCACAGTTTATTTTACTGATTTAATATCTAAAATGACATGTTTACCCTTCAGTTGTTACTATTTAACAGTGGGTGACTAACGGTAGGGAGATTAGTACAATTTCAAACAAAAGTTCCATATAGATGCAATTAGATATAAACTTAGGGCATGTTTGTGCAATTAGCCCTTACTATTATTGCATAGGATAAACTTAGTGATGAAGAGCCTTGGTTAGTCTGGCAACACTACCAACGAAGAGAGTGGTTAAGTTAAGTGAATCAATAATGACAGTAGTGGCCAATTTGTTTTTTAAGTAGGGTTCTTTCAGGATTTCTTTTTGAAAATGATTTCTCCAATTTATATGTAGTAGTACTATCACCGGCCTTTTTATCAGGATCACACATTGTACTTTATATGCATATACATACATATATATATATATATATCTAACTTTGAAAATTCAATGTTGCATGTGAAGTGCAGTTGCAGATTGTGTATGATTTACATAATGGAAACAATCTAACATATATATAGCATTTCATGAATTTAGCTAGCTAGACGGTGATCAGATTCTGCAAATTTATTAACCTGAATTCAAATATCATATATGATGAATTATAAGTCTACTCTGCTCAAATTGACTCAAAAGATTTTGATGCCAATTTTCAGATCTCCCAATACTGAATTTGATGAGCTAAGCTATGACAACATTTCTTCGGTGATCTTGCATTTGGTGGAGGACAGTTGATTACTTGTTAACATATGAGCAAGAGCAATCAATCAATCAATCAATCAATCAATCAATCAATCCCTAGCATCAATGTCCTTGTTTTTGTTTTGTCACATTTGAGACTTTTCTTAGTATATATATGCTGCAACTGGGTTCGAAGTGACAGTCGATTGGAAGTTGGAATCGGAACCACACCACTTGATTTTCACTTATCATGTGAAAATATTGCAACGTGCTAGCTGCATGGCATATTACTTTTAGTATGCATAGGTCAATTATTTCATTTAACCTATATAAAAAATAAAAAATAAATAGTGAAGTGCCTTTAGGGTCGTAGTTCAGCCGGTAGCTTGAGATTTGGGGTTTTGGTAAATGACTCCCAAATTAACTGTTCGAAACTTCAAATTCTACCAATGATAAAAAAGTTTCAAAAAAATACCTAATCCATCTAGATAGATAGATAAATTCCGTAAAAAAAAAAAAACAAAAATTCCAGTGATATATAAATTCATTTCATGCATTCCTATATTGCAGTTCACGTCTTTGAAAATTGAAATGTTGCATTATTGCTGTGATATTATACTCTGAATGTGAAGTGAAATTTGTCAGGATATATATATATATATATATATCTTGAGATTATAGATTTCAATTTTCAAGTATCAAAATGGATATGTTCTTGTCCAAATAAAAATATTCATTACCGTACAAAACTTATTTTGTCCTGCCTGACCACTAGGTTCAAGATGTCGGTGCCCCTCATGTCTGCCTATTTATTATTTTTTTTTGGTTTCCTTTTTCTTTTTCTTTTGTACTGCCTTAAACACAGTTTCAATAATTGATTTTTCATCAATAAGAAAGTGGTTATATGTACTAGTTTTCCTGTGTATGCAATCAAGTTGTCCATTACATGTCCTTTAAATTAGAGGCTTAGTTGAAGCCAACCATAAGTTTCAGGACCTACCAATAAGTTGGAGAAAAAATAATTCAGGGATTCCAGGATAAACAATGCAGCAAAAAAAATGTCTCTCTCTGTGAAAACGAAATGGCAACTACCATTAAAAAGGTGAGTTTAGTGAACATGAACATGAACAACATCTGTGTATATGGCATATGCTCGTGAGTCTTTTTTGTCTTTTTTTTTTTTTTTTTTTTTTGTAGTGAGTGTGACTCTCTGAGTTTTCTCAACCGTGGTCTACTCTCTGTCAATGTATATAAATATACTCTCAACAGTCCTGTGTAGTCAAGAAAAAGGAAAAAAAGAAAACAGAAAGATGAGAAATATTTCTGTGTGTGCTTCAATTCTGGTGTTGTTCACTCTCATTTTCAATTCTTGTTTGGTTCATCATAATGCAGTAGCTGCAGATGATGATTTGGTGATTAAGACAAAAAGGGAAGCTTTGGAAATCATCATAGGTGGCGGCGGCTATTCTCCTCCTGCTCCTGCTCCCTACCCTGAACCTGATTGTCCTCCTCCTCTTCCAGAACCCTCATGCCCTCCTCCTCCTCCTCCTCCTTCACCTCCACCTCCCCCTTCACCTCCACCTCCATCACCTCCTCCTCCCCCTTCACCTCCACCTCCATCACCTCCTCCTCCCCCTTCACCTCCACCTCCATCACCTCCTCCTCCCCCTTCACCTCCACCTCCATCTCCTCCTCCTCCTCCTCCTCCTCCATCTCCTCCACCTCCATCTCCTCCACCGCCTCCAAAGCGTCCACCAAAACGACCACCTGCCCCAAGAAGCCCCTTTGTAAGCCGGCGAGTAGAGATGGCATTCAATGTAATTAAGAGATTTAGGAAAAGAATCGATATTGATCCACAAAAGATTACCAATACGTGGACGGGAACCGACGTCTGCAACAAATATAAGGGCTTTGTCTGTGATATTCATCCTTTCTACAAGGAGCTAGCGGTTGCCGGAGCAGACTTCAATGGCTACAAATTAGGGGGATCAAAATTCAGCCTCAATGGTTTCTTTGAACAGTTAGAAGACTTGGCTATCTTCCATGCCAATACCAATTCATTCGCTGGTGCAATCCCGAAAACATCCAAGTTTAAGTACTTATACGAGATTGATGTGAGCAACAACAAGTTAAATGGCCAATTCCCAATGGAGGTACTGAATGTGAAGAATTTAAGCTTCTTGGACCTCAGGTTCAATGAGTTTTACGGGGCGATTCCATCAGGATTGTTTGATTACCCCAAACTCGATGCGCTCTTCATCAACAACAACCAATTCACTCAAGAGATTCCTCAGAATTTAGGCTCCACAACAGCCTTGTATATCACTTTTGCTAACAACAAGTTCACAGGTTCAATCCCGAAAAGCATTGGTAAAGCTAAATATCTCCTGGAAATACTTTTCTTGCACAACAAGCTTTCAGGTTGCTTGCCATATGAAATAGGAAACCTGAGAAATGTCACCGTCTTCGACGCTAGCTCCAACCTGTTGACTGGCCCGATACCGCATTCCTTCGGATGTTTGGCTAGTATGCAGTTTCTGAACTTGGCCGGAAACCGGTTCTATGGCACTGTCCCGGAAATGGTCTGCAAGCTGCCTAATCTAAAGAAGTTGTCTTTATCAGACAACTATTTTACGCAGGTTGGGTCTGAATGCAGGAAAATGATAAAGAAAAAGAAGATTGATGTTGGAATGAACTGCATTTTGGATCTTCCGAATCAGAGATCAGCCGAAGAGTGTCGTAAATTCTTCTCCAAGAAAATCAATTGTTCGGAACCGAAGACGATGACTTTGATTCCCTGTAAGAATAATGGTCATCTTTCGAATGCAACTACTGAGACGTTGTATGATAAAAAATCAACGGTTCAAGCTCCAGCACCAAGAACTTATGATGCTCTCAATCCGCATAAGTTGTGAATAATTAGTCAGTCAGTCCCCTGCAACTGACTCATCATCAAAATTAATTACATGGTCTATTATGTATTACATGTTTATTATCTTCTTCTGAGATTTGATGTTTTATGCAGAAATGTATGTAAGTAAATTATAATACAATAATGCAACCTTTTATTTCTCCAATGGAGAAAATCATTGCACGGATCAGTAAACATTGTCTTGGATTCTTGTTTATGGAAGATTGTGTTAAAACAATATTTGTCTAACATCAATTTAGGCTTTGTTTGGTTGGATGTTGAAATAGAGGGAGGGAGAGGGTTGGAGGGATGATAGGAAGGAGAGGAGAAGAGGAGGGAGGTGGAATCCATCCGGGCCCACCATTCTTGATCCTCCCAAATATGGAGGATGAGAGGTGGGAGAGCAAAATGGGAGGGAAATGACCACAATGCCCTTTAATTTTGCATTGCTCTCCAATTTTTTCAAGGGTAATAAAGTAATTTTATAAATTAAATATCAATGCATCCATTCAACCTTCTTTTTAATACCAAATAACATAAATTATAAAAGTTATCTTCTCCCTCCCTTCTACTCTCCCTCCCTCTTAATTCATCCATCCCTCATACTTTCCCCCTCTTACAAAATACAATGTTAAAGTTACAGATTGACCCAAATTGACTTACTTTTAGCAGGAGTAATCAATCACGTTATTGCTTTAATAAAAGCAGCTGCTTCTTTTTTCTTTATTTGTTTTTTTTTTAATAAAAGCTAATAAAAGCAGGACTCAGCTTTAAGAAATTGGGACCAGCAACCCTATGTTGACAGAATTTTAAAATCTAATGAAAGGTAAATATCTCCATATGGGGTGTGTGGGAGGCCAATTCAATTGCCTTAACAGATATACAAAGTGTCCGTCTTTCATCGACAATTCAAAGCAATATAATTAAAAGGGCAAATTACATAAACTTACCTGATTATATGTGAAATTGTACTAAAACCTACAAAAAATTCATAATAACAATGACCCCCCCTTAACAAGTTGACTAACCGTTGACCAACCGTTGACCACGTTAATTAATCATAGAAAATATACAATGTCTGTTTTGCCTTTGCTCTACATCAATAAAATAAGAAAAAAAAAATATTTAAATGGTTTATAAAATTAAATTAACACAAAATTTATTATTATTATTATTTTTTAAAGATACACAGATTTAGGAAGATCTTAAAAAAAAATAACAAAAATTAATGGATAATAGAATTATTAAAAAACAGTTACAATTTTAAAACATAAAAAAAATTAATGGATAATAGAAAACTATTTAAAAAAAAAAACAGTTAATAGATAATTAAAAAAAGAAATTAAAAAAAGAAATTATATAAATAAAAAAATTAAAAAGAAAAGAAAAGAAATCTGAAACAATTTCCATAGTTTCAGGCCACAATGAAGATTGACTGGATAGTCTGGATCTCCACTAGCTCGGCGAGATGGTGACTCACGATGGACCTCCATCTTAAGAATCATTTTAATGTTATTTGATGAAAAAAAAAAAAAAAACTCAGTTTGGAGGTCCAAATAACATTAAAATGATTATTAAGATGGAGGTCCATCGTTGAGTCACCGTCTTGCCAAGCGAGTGGAGTTCTGGTCGATCTATATCGCGGCCTGAAACCATAGAGATCGTTTCAGATTTCTTTTCTTTTATTTTTTATTTTTTATTTATATAATTTCTTTTTAAAATTATCTATTAACTGTTTTTTTTAAAAATAATTTTCTATTAACCATTTTTTTTTTTTTTTTTATGTTTTAAAATTGTAATTGTTTTTTTAATAATTTTATTATCCATTAATTTTTGTTATTTTTTTTAAGATTTTCCTAAATATGTGTATCTTTTTTTTAAAAAATAAAAATTAAATAAATTTTGTGTTAATTTAATTTTATAAATCATTTAAATATTATTTAATTTTAAATATATATTTTTCCTTATTTTTTCTGATATAGAGTAAGGGCAAATCAGACATTGTATATTTTCTATGATTAATTAACGTGGTCAATGGTTAGTTAATGGTTAGTCAACTTGTCAAGGGGAGGTCATTGTTATTATAAATTTTTTACGGGTTTTAGTGCAATTTCACATATAATCAGGGTAAGTTTGTGTAATTTGTCCTAATTATAACAGTTTGGCGCCGTCTGTGGGAATTGAACCCACGGACATGCTACTTGGCTACTTATCTATTAAGAACCCCATCCATTGATTTATGCTACTATTATAAGCTCTTCGAAGCACTTATGTTGTACTCCTTTGCTACTTGTGTAAGCTACCTGGAGTATTTATTATTCATAAAGATATAAAGGATAGCCACTCTCTCCACTTGATACTACCTAGGGGTTTTTCAGCATGTGATCACATGTGATGCTTTTTTCCCCTAGGTCAGTCCAATTCTAACAAAGAACTCCCATATACCTCCTTTATTATATATGTATGGGGGTTAGGCTTCGACCCTATTGGTCCTAGCTCTCCAATCCACCTATTTGCATGTCAAGACACATATAAAAATAAAAAAAAGGAAAGACCCTCTGGACCCGCTAGGAATGAGTCGGGGTACCGGGGAGCCGAGGAGCTCCCTTGTACCTTTTCTATGGGAGTGAGTAGCCCTCTGGAGGATCTACCACCAAAGCTAGTGGGGTAAGGCCAAATCCATGCCAAAAACAAAAGGAGCCACACTAGACTCATAAGAGGACCAACTAAGCTCCACCACCCCTTTCGAGGGGCACAGTACTTTTATTGAGGATCTGACACTGAGACTAGAGGAGCTTGCTCCAGCACAGCCATAAAGCACCATTGGACAAGCTAAAAGAACCGGGACGGGTTTCAGCCCTGACTGGAGGAATCAAAGCACGGAAAGAATCACTATTGGGTAGTCCCATCCTTTGTGACCATCTCTACCATGAGGAGCACCTATCTCTCCTCATTGCATACTACTTGTATTGGGGAACTATAGAGGAAAACCCTAGAGAAGACTAGAGATGGGTACCAGAGACGATAGATCGGGTACTAGAGACGATTGATTGGTTACCAAGGACGACTGATTGGGTACCAGGGATGACAAACAGGGTATTAGAGAAGACCGACAGGGTACCAAGGACGACTGACAAGGTACCAAGGACTAGTATTAGATTGACAAGTGCCCATCTTCTCTCCTTACCCTCATGACCCCACCGGGGGCACTTGTACCTCCCGACTGACCATTGTCTGAAAAATCCCAATGGATTTTTCTAGTTAACAATTTAGCGCCGTCTGTGGGAAATATTGTGCATCAACGTGGTTCTCATTCGAAGCATCTTTACTATTCCTAAGAAAGCAAAAATGAGGTTGAGATCATCATAGAATCAGGTCAATCCATTCGGGCCTTGCTCCTACATGGCCACACACGGGGCCTAGTCATCAGAGAACGTTTCAGCCCAAAGTAGCCTGCCTAGGGTGAAAGAGCCAACACCGAACCACCTGATCTCTACAGTTGGCCTCACCCTACCTGACCTTGTCTGGTATAGTGCAGTACTTTCGATCAATATGTCACTAATTTTTTGGATGGGCTATGCCACGACCTATTTAGTTTGTGCCTTAACGAGGCAGGGCCCAACAATAGGACACCAGTTTGACAGGTTAGGTCCTGCCAGAGCAATCTTCAGCAGACTAGGCCCTGTATGAATCTTGCCAAGAGTAGCCGCGCTAGAACCCAGAGAGCTAGGTTAGAAGCAGGACCGCCTAGAGCCCCACCACCTTCTATGGCTCATCAAGGCCATCGTAACATGGTGGGAATAAGATAAAAGTCCGGGACTAGGAGCCGGACCAAGGCAACCCTGAACCAAAGCAGGAACCAGGTAGCCCCCTAGCTAGTTCAAGAGGGCAGGCGCCTCTAGAACCACAGTCAGGGAAGGAGAAGCCGAGGCTCAGTCCCGTGATAAAGGAGCCTATGCATATGGAGAAGCAGAGGAAGATGGAAAAGCGTCTAACAGAGTTGGAGAAAGAAAAAGTCAAGTACCGGGGACTGAACAAAGACCCCATCGAGAAGATGAACATTCCGTTTTCAAGGGAGGTTTGGAATCCATCACTTCTTCTCAAATTCAAAATACTGGAAAAGGTCTACTTTAGTGTGGAAGATCCTCTAAGCCAATTAGAGTCCTTCATGTAATAGATGGAAATGCACGCCACCAGAAAGGCCATGTGTCGGATGTTCCTTTGCTCCCTCACTAATTTTGCCAAGACATGGTTCAGGAAACTCCCCCTGGGGAGCGTCAATTCATTCACCAAGTTATAAAGGGACTTTTGTGCTCAGTTTCAAGGAGTAAAGCCACATTCTAAGGACCCGATCCTGCTGTAATACGTGGTCTAGGACCGGGGGGAAAGACTCAAGTCCTACGTTGAGCGCTTCCATAAAGAAGTGATCTAAATGGGGGTTTTCATGGAAAAGGAAACTCTCACCAACTTTCGAAAGAATCTGTGGGTGGGAAAGCTATGGCAATCCTTCAGTAAGGACAAACTAGAGACATACTATAAGGCTTACAGCTGGGCCCTAGAACATGTGTAGTTGGACAAGTAGTACCACATTAAAATTGAGCACGACGAATAGTGCTCAAACAAATGTTTCAAGGGGGACAACATTCAAAGAAAGGAGAGAGAGCTGGATCCTAAGTGTAAAGACAACCTTTAGAATTGGTCTACCTTTTGCCTACCCCCGTTTTTCCCTAGCAGGGTCCGGCCCTTAAGAAGGATATCCCCACCAAGAAAGATACAATGGACGTCAATCTCCGGTTAGGGAAGTGGCCAGAGTAAGCCAAACAGAAGAAGATGAATACACTAACTACACCCCACTCAATGCCTTAAGAGAGATAATCTACCTGGCCATCCGGGACAGGGGGCTCTTAAAGAGGCCATATCATATAAAGCTCCCTACAGATCGAAGGAATAAGTATAAGTACTGTGACTTCCACGAAGAAGTGGGCCACAACACTTCAAAATGCTTCAGTCTCCATAACCTAACCTTCGAGCTACTCTAAAGGAACCAGATGCTGTTTAACCCGGACAAGTGTGTATTCGGAGTTTTAACTGGTAAGTTTCTAGGCTTCATGGTCCATGAGAGGGCATCTAGGCATATCCTGAAAAGATCAGAGCCATCCTTGACCTCTAATTGCCTACTACTCTGAAATAAGTGTACGAGCTGACAGGTCGCCTGGCAGCGCTCAACAGATTCATATCCTGGTCCACTGATAAGTGCCTCCCTTTCTTCCAAGCCATCAAGAGGGGGAGAGGGATTAAATGGGACTACGAAAGCGAACACGCCTTTCGAGACCTCTAAAGCTACCTCACCAGCCAGCCCCCCACTACTTGTCAAAGCTCTACATGGAGACGAGCTACAACTTTACCTCGCCGTGTCCAACACAGCCACTAGCGCGACCCTAGCAAATGAGTGTGAGGGTGGGATCTAGAGGCCTATCTACTACGTCAGTTGATGGATACAAGCATCACCGTTCCCAACAAAAAATGACCCCCTGAATCCAGGGTATGGGTGTTTTATATCGACTGGGCCTTCAACCAACATGGCTGAGGAGCGGGAATTATATTAATCAATCCAGAGGGGATCAAATCCAGCCATTGTCTGAGATTCGAATTTCAGGCCACCAACAATGAAGCAGAATATAAAGCACTGCTAGTAGGTTTGAAAGCAGCAAAGGAGCTGGAGGCCTAGTTCCTAGCTATCAAGAGTGACTCGCAATTAATAGTGAACCAGGTAACCAGGGTGTATCAAGCAAAGGGCGACAACATGACTGTGTACCTAGAGAAAGTGAAACAAGCAGCCAAGGCATTTCAGTTGATGAAGATCGAACAGATCCCAATGGGAGCTAACCATCAGGTGGATGTCCTTGCTAAGATAGCCATCGGGGGAGGACAGACCCTTCCGAAGGGAGTTCAGTTGTAACTCCTACCCTGGTCTAGCATCATCGTGTTATCAAAAGTCCATCCAATGGAGCGCTTCCCTTGTTGGATGGACCCCATTGTGAACTACCTCCACAGTCAACAATTGCCCGATGACCTTACCGAAGCAAGGACAGTGAAAAGAAAGTCAACCAGGTATTGCCTAGTGCAGGGGCACCTGTATCGGAAGGGTAAATCCATGCCACTCTTAAGGTGTTTACACCCCGATGATGCCAAGTAGGCGTTCAAAGAGGTCCATTTGAGTGATTATGGTGATCATTGTGGTAGGGACACCCAAGCACACAAGGTCTTAATGATGGGATACTTCTGGCCAACCCTCCATGAGGATGCCCGCACGTATGTCTACTCTTATGTATCGTGCCAAAAGGTGGCCAACCTTATGCACCAGCTATCAGAGAGGCTATCTTCGATTTCCTCCCTCTAACCCTTTGCAATGTGGAGGGCCGACCTTATACGGACCTTACCCGTTGGAACCAAACAAGCCAAGTGTTATCTTGAAAAGTCCGTCGGATGCCTCTAGGATAATGGTTACCTACAGTGTACTGGTGCACCGCAGTTGGCCTGGAATGGGTAGGACGTGGCTCCATTTTCACCGGGTAGGTACTGGGGAAATTTCTTGGTCTGATTACCAAGGACTAGTGAAAGGTTTTTGGGCCGGTCCTGATGGGTTACGAGGTCAAGATAGGTCCTTTTAGGGGTAGGACGGAGAGATACTATAATAGTAACGTTCATGCTTTTTATTGATCGTCAAAGTAATACATTAGGTATGGTTGCTTATTCATGGTCGATATTACAATGGGTATAATAAGGAGTGTAGAGTACAGGTTGAAGGTGAGTTTATGGGGTGATAGCCGGATAGACCGGGTACAATGGAGTATGAACCAGGCAGGGTAGTAGCCAAGTAGAGTTAATACAATGGAGCTTGAACTAGACGAGATAGTAGCCAAGTAGGGTAAACACAATTGAGCTTTAACTAGGCGAGGTAGTAGCCAAGTAGGGTAAACACAATGGAGCTTGAGCTAGGCGGAGTTCTTTTAGAACTTGCTTGGGGTTTCAGAAGCCAACCCTTTACTCTTTGAGAGTTGGAGTATTTATAGTGTGCATGTTGGAGGGGTAGGTGAGGGATGCTCGTTTAGGCCGGAACTCCTAGCTCGTTCCTCACCGTTCCCCTAAGTCATGTGCTAAGGTGGTAGGAGTTAGAGGGCTGGGATGGTGTCACTGAGGTGTGCCCTTTGCTGTGATCCTAGCTTGGGTAGATGAGAGCCATAGTCCCTAGGCCGAAATGTGAGGAATCAATCCTAGCTATCGTTTTGAACCAGGTCCGTGGCTGGCAGACGCCCTAGAGGGTCACGATCTCTCCACCTTTGCCCTAGGTCTCATTAGGTGCTTCAGTAGGGCTGATGTGGCGGTTGTGTGGCGTTTGGGTTGGTCGGAGAAGGTCTCCACTATTGTCGGACGTTACCGTCATGGTTTAGGTTGGCAGGGGACAGCGTCAACACCTGTCCCCGTTGCACATTGTTAGGCACCTTTCTCCACCATTTTCTTCTTCGTGTTTACTGAGCTTATTCAAGCATTTTGCTAGGGAAACACAACTTCCTCCTTCATTTATAGAGTAGTTGATATTGCCTAGGGCTTAGGTGGAGTGGGGGAGGACCGTTGATAAGGCGTAGTCACTGGATGATCTCAGCCGTTGATCCTTTATCCTTATCCTTCCCCTTCCATTTTTGCTATCTTGCATTAATGGCCTGATGCTGTGGTTTTGCAGGTTGCCTCAGATCTTTCTCCCTTCCCATGTTTGATTGTGTTCATAGAGCTTGAGTGATTTACTTATTCTATTTGATTGTGTTTGCATTATTTGTGTTAGGATTTAAATTTGTATTGGCTTGATTCCATTGCAAAACTCTCTTTATTTGTAATGGTTAGTTGCTTAGGTGTTTCTTGGTGGAAAGGAGCTTCAAAGGAGAAAAAAAACTTCTCATGCAAATATCATCTTCAAGAGGAAAAACGCTTTCTTGGATGCTAAGGTATCATGACACTTTTTCCTCTTACAAGGCGTAAGCGCACACACACACACAATTCATACATGTGTGTCCTTGCATCGTTGAGCAAACCACACACACATACATTGCATTTATATGTGTCCCTGCATCGTTGTGCTACATTTGGTATAACATATTCACAAACTTGATAGCATTGATCTCAAATTGACATACATTGTAGAAATGCATGTATTAGGACTATGTCTAGGAAATTACATACTTATGTGATCTTATGTTTTTTTGTTTGGTTTTTGTTATCTTGAACTTGAACTCTTACAATGCATTGTCTTTGTCATTGTGTATTGAGTAGATTTCATATTCAATTGTTAAAGTTTCATAGTCTTCCTCGTGTGTTGTTGAGTTATGGTTTGTAATCCGAAAGCGGATTCGAATTCGGAGTTCAAAAGCCAAAGAACTATTGAAGAACATGTGAGTTGTGTGAAAGGGAGCGAATGAGAGGAGAAGAGGCAAAGGGCCAACTTCCCTCATTCTCGTGGAGGCGCGTGGCCACCACGGGAAGGAGGCCTCTCACCTTCCTCGTGGTGGCCACACGCCCCCACAAGAATATGGCTGAAAGGTGGCACTTTACCGTTTTGCCCCTCTTCATTCTCCATTTGATTTCCCTCCCTATATAATTCAAATTTCGCTCAAACCTTCAAAGAATTTTTGCAATTTTGTTTTAGCCATGTCTCTCTCATCTCAACTTCGAATTGAGTGATCCAAAAGCCAAAATTGTTGGTATTGAAGAGAGGAACAAGTCTTAAGAATTTTCAAGTTGAAAATATGCCCAGATTTCTCGTGATGATCTGATCTCAGTTCGAGTTTCATTTTTTCTATTGGTAATCATCTTTTTTGCATTTTTCTCTTGATCAACTAGATTGTTCTTATTACTTGATTGATAAAAAATTTCTAGAATGATTTTGATTCCTATTTTAGACTTGTTTGAATGATTTTCAAGTTATAGCTTTTTGTGATTTGGATTGAACATATTTCAAAGCTTAACTTGATTCACATGAAATTGATTATAGAAATATTTTGTGATGAGCTTGATTGTTGATTTCTAGGTTTTAATTTCATGATCTAAGAACGAGGATTTGTGATTGAAATATTGAATATTCTAATCTAGTTTTTATTGATTCACATGCTTGGATTTTTAGGTACTTTTTTTTTATTGAGTGTTGAATGCATATTCTAGTAATCTTTTGCATGTTCATAGAGTTTGAGTGATCATCTTTCTCTATTTGATTGTGTTTACATCATTTGCATACCTAGATCATTTGCTTTGCAAAAGGTATGAAGTCTCTTGTTGTTGAGTGATTCTTCAATATAGAGCAAGTGAAGTCTTGGCTAAGAGTGTGAGGCTCTAAGTAAGTCCAAGCAAGGGAAGTCTTGGCTAAGAGGTGTGAGGTCTATAAGTAAGTCTGAGCGAAGTTTTGGTTAGGACTTGAGGTTTGGTTAACCAATCAAGGAAGTCTTAGTTAAGAGTAAGGGGCTCAGATTAACTAAGCAAGGAAATCTTCCTAGAGACTTGAGGATAGTCTTGGTTAGAGAGTGACTTTCTAAAGGCAAGCGATTTGTCTCGGATAGAAAGCTTGTGGCAAGGTGTTTTTGGTCCTTAGGTAGATTAGGAGTTGATAGCTTGAGGAGTATATCATGTGCTAATTGACTTGATTGTGTATCTCCTTTTTGACATAATGAATCCGCTTACTGGTGGTTGTGGTATCAACCCTTAGACATTTCCTCTCAGGAGGTTTTACCACGTAAAAACAATTGTGTCAAGTTTTTGTTTTTACTTTTCATTATCTTCCATATCTTTCATTGATTGTATCACTTGTGAATTGTATTCTTTTTTGTGTTGACTAACCCAATTGTTAGACACACCAAGTGTGCACATCATTGTTCCACGAAAAAGTTGTTGGGAAAATTACCAAAGAAATACACGCAGCGGAAGTGATACTAAAAATTAGATTTAGTGACTTTTAAAAAATTTTCCTTTATGAACCTTAAACCCTTTAATTAATTAAACATACATATACAATAACAAAAAGTAGAATACCTTTTGTCGCGTGATCCGATTGACTTACGTCGATGGTAATCCGCAAGATCTTCAATCCTAGCACGAACGTGGATCACCTAGGAGCGTGGTCTCCCTTTTCTTTGAATTGCAAACCTGTGAATGGACAAAAAAAACTTTTCTTTTCTTTGTTAGTCACAAAAACAATCAAAAGAATGACTAAGATTATTCCGGTCACTTTTGAGTTCTCAATCTAATGATCGAAACTCGCGTGAACCTAGATCGATATCGTATACACAAGCTTATTGATGAATAAGCAAATAGTATACTATCAAAGAATAATCTAACACTCCTTTTTGTTTTTGTAGAATAAAAAGCTTTCTATGAATTGAGAAGAAGAAGAAATTTGTATCATGAACCCATATCCTTGTGGCCGAATTCTATACTTGTCAATATATAGGTGGCCTAAGTTTGCTTCTTCTTTTCTTTTATTATTAGGGTTGCCGAAATCCTAACCTAGAAATAACTAGGGTTGCCGAAATCACATGCCCACCATAGGCTTATGTTGCACCCTAATTTCCATCTAGTTTTTAAGACATCAAACCCTAATCCAACTCATAGATCTTTTATTCTTTTATTTTGACTAAATAAAAAAGACTTCTTATTTGATTAAATAAATAAAACTAATTATTTATTTCCTTATCAAACAAGTCTTTTAATTTTACTTTTAGGAAATATATTTCCTGATTAGAAAAGATTTGTTTCTTTAATTAAACAATTAATTAATAAATTAATTAATTCTTATTTAATTAAAACAATGAAACAAAATAATATATTAGGTTAAACTAACCCTTGCCGCCCCACTTAGAGTAAATGGGCCAAAATATTATTTTCTTATTTCATTTAATCCATTGGACTTTAAATAAAAAACCCACATGTGAACCAGACCCATTCTTACTAAAAGAAACAAACCCACATGTCTTTCATTAATATATTAATATAATTAAGCAGCCCATTACTAAAATAATGTGCAAATTATATTCTTAATATATTAAATGCAATTCTAGATGGACCTTTAAATTGGTCCGGTAGAATATATCAAGTGATCCATGCAAGTCCGTGTGGATTGGGGATCTTGGCGGGCCATCTAAATTTAAGCTTTAATAGACATAACCTAATCACAATCAACAAATGATTCACTTAGGTCCGATCCATTAATTTTAACTCATTCCACTAAAGAGCTAAAACTGAACTCTTAAATAAAGATAGAAATGGAAGATGCTCCTCATTCATACCCTAGACAATCATATTGGAGATAGTGTATCCTCGTGATTAATATCAGTAATCGCCAAGAGTTCATAGACCGCCTATAACTCTCCAAGTTACCATATTTACTCATATGACCACGTTTTGAACTTGGATATTTTGACTTGTCCAGAAGCCATGTTTTCAATAGACACTATCGAAAACTCAACGTTGAGATTTAATATCCAATTACCTCAAAACATCCATATGATGATATTATACTCTCATTTAATTAAATGGAGCCACGATGTCCATATCTATAAATGAAGTCCTCTATCGATTAACAAATGAATATCACCAAACTATCGAGGATAGACTATGCGATATAATCGTACTTATTGATAACTCAAATGATATCACTAGCAACCATAAGTCCATCATTTATCTCAGGATTAAGATAGACTCTCCGATTGTCCTGATAATGAAAAGACTTTTATCTACTGACGGTTATAGATAAAGTATTTTATTGTGATCCAGTTCAATGCACCCAGTGCACTAGATCCTTTTGCTCGAAGACACTCCGATGATTTTAGACTCATCATATCTCATTTGATCCCACTCAAATGCTAGCAAAAGAATTCTACAACTTTAACAAGATAAAGGTGCCCAACCTTTAACTTAAGTTGTGAACATTATTCAAGACTAACTAAAGAATTGTGTCTACCACATACATATCCAGATGTATGAACAATTCTTCTTTTCCCATAGTCTTTAGACCTTATGATTATTTACTTTGACAATTATAATATTAAACTATAAATGCTATACGATTTGTTAAACCAGAAATCACTTTATTAATATGAAAAAGATTGTCAATTACAACATTACACTCTTGCTATTGAGCATAATCCTAACAAAAGTAGTTTGGAAGAATTTAGGCCTATATCTATTCACCCTCTCCCACTCCTCCCTATCCCTTCCTAGGTATATATCACACTACATTACTTAAGGGAATTTCAATTTGCATCACTTAGATCATTTTGCCTTGTAAAAGGTTAAAGTCTCTTTCAAAGTGTGTGAAGATTTGTTTAGAGTAAGAAGACTTGACTAGGACATGTGGTCCAAATAGTCAAGCGAGGAGTCTTAGTTAGGATTAAGGGGATCCGGATAACTAAGCAAAAAGACTTGTCTAGGATCAAAAGGATTCAGATAGACAACCACGAAAGCTTCCTAAAGACGTGAGCATTTTGGATAGGAAGTTGCTTCCTAGAGGTGTAGGACACATCTTGAATAGGAAATAGGTAGGTGACTCACTAGTCTCGAGGGTAAACTAAGAGTTGATAGCTTTGGGAGTATAACATGTGTTGATTGCCTTAAGTGTGTATCTCTTTTTCATCATAGTGAATTGCTTATTGATGGTTGTGGTATCAACCCATGGATGTTTCCTCTTAGGAGGTTTTACCATGTAAAAGCACTTGTGTCAAGTTTCGCTTTATGTTTCATTATCTTCCATAACTTGTATTGATTGTGTTAACTACCAAAACTGGCGAAGGACCAAAGAAGAATTTTCCATCCAGAATCAAGGTAGAATGACGTCACAGATCAGGGTCCTAGTACCCCGCTACTATGTCTTCCTATTACCCCGCTGCTACTCACACCAGGTATTTCGCTATTGTGCCATCTTGGTACCCTGCTACAACATCAGCTGGTATCCCGGTACCTCGACAACTAGGGGACCAGTAATAGCCATGATCCAGTGGGAGGCCAGATATCCAAAAATCCTAGCATCTCCTAGAGCCGGCCAACGAAGCAGTCAGTAGCAGATTAGCAGGTTACCAAGTATCAAAGTAAGAACAGGTACGCTAAGATCAAGCTACTATGAAGGATAATGAGATGATAGTGTTTTAATAACTAGGAAATTGATTCATTCCCAACACTCAAGAGATCCATTTGAAATAAAATTCAACTCTATCAAATTTCGCCAAATAAGGGATCGCTTGATTCCTAAAAGGAAGACCACGATCTTCTCGCCAATTGCTAAGGAACGTCCTGCAAATCTCTAGGTCACTGGACCAAATTTAGAGGAGTGCTGAGCAAGCATTGGGGCGTATATATATACAACATGTTAAAATACAGAAAAAGGGGACTAGAAAAATTCGAGAACCCTAAAGTATTTTTTCCACTTATCGACTTGTACGAAAGCTCCATCGCCAACCGAGTTTCATCCCTTTATCATATCCATTGAAAATCTCCATTGTATTCCCACCGAAAATCTCCTTCGTATTCTTATTATGTGTACATTGTTAAAAAATACACGTTATATTTGATTTTATTGGTATATCGTTTGTGGTTCATCATCATCACTGTATTTAGTTTACTTTATTGAGAATCGATAGGTATCGAACTACATGATATCTCTCCGACTGTGATCTACTGCGGTTTTAGTCAAATAATTGTTAATTGGAAAATCATCCCAGTGACAATTTTCGGTTAACAGATTGTATCACTTGTGTATAGAATTTCCGTTTGTGTTGATTAAAACAATTCATTTGTTAGACACACCAAGTGTGCATATCTTTGTTGTGTTTGAGAAAAAGAAATTTGGAATAATTTGGGCCTATACCTATTCACCCCCCTCTACGTATATATTACACTATATTGCTAAAGGGAATTTCAGATACAAAGCTAGCTATCTAAGTTTCTTAACAACTTGACACTAATCTTCAAGTGAACTCACTTATGCAACTTACTCTAATGGTAAGAGCACTCACTTTTGACCAACTTGGTCTTTGGTGAACCAATGCAAACATTATCAAGATCTTTCTTGACAACAATGTTGAATCTAGAATAGAAACCTTCTACCACCGTATCCACAAAAATATCATTGATACTCTTCTTTTCAACATTTTTAGCAACACATGCTTTGTCAATTTTAACAAGGTTCACATTCTTCACATTCCGGACATTTTTAACATGCTTTGAAACATTTTCATGCTTTCCATACTCTAAAGCCCTAGCATGCTTACTCCTATTGGGAATCTAATTAAATTATGAGACACTATCTGTGATTGTATTTACAATATCCAAAATAAGAGCATGACATTCAAATATATAAATAAGCATGATCCACACTAAAAATAAAAAAAATAAAAAACCATTTAATTTTTTTAGGATAGCCATGCGAATCTAATTCACCGGTCGGTGTTTACTTATTACCCTTTAATCATTTTTAAGGGTTATGGACTTGGTCTCCCTGACTCACTTTCGGATGCATGACCCAACACCATAGGATAGCCACCTCATGCGGAAGCCTCCCATGGTGTTGAAAAAATAATTAAAAAGTCAAAAAAATAAAATTTCATCAAAAACATAAGTATCGGGCTCAAAAGATTGACTCTCAGGCTAAAAAGACAAAGAACTGGGCTTAAAATGAAATACACCAATTGGGAGTCTCATTAAATCAGGAGACATTATCCAAAATAAGGGCATCACATACCAGTATCTAAACAAGCATGATCCATTATAATAATAATAATAAAAAAAAACATTTAATTTTCTTAGAATAGCCACATGAATCTACTTCACAAGTCGGCATTTACTTATTACATTTAATCTTTTTTCGGAGTTGTGTACTTGGTCTCCCGGACTCGCTTTCGGATGCATGACCCAATACCAAAGGATAGCCACCTCATGTGAGAAGTCTTCGTGGTGTTGAAAAAATAATTAAAAGTTAGAAAAATAAAATTTAATCGAAAACATAAATACAGGGCTCAAAAGATTAATACTTGAGCTCAAAAGATTAACTCCCGAGCTCAAAAATACCCATATTGGGAGTCTAATTAAATTAGATGACATTATCCAAAATAAGGGTATGACATACAAATATATAAACGGGCATGACATACAAATATATAAACAAGCATGATCCACTATAATAATAAAATAAAATAAAATAAAAAAAGGTTGGTCAATGTACATACAGAATCCGAGGCTCAAAGTATTGATTACCGGGCTCAGATTAAGAACTAGACTTAAAATGAAGGGTTTGTAAATTATGCGAGTGTTTTGTATATGGAAGGACTTTGTCTTTTAATCTTCTTCGATGTTTCCGTTAACACTAAGGATACTGGGTCAATTTCAATCCAATGGTGTATAAAAATTAAGAATTTGAAAAATTAAAACAAAAAAGTAACCAACTCTCTCCCCTCACGGTCACATTAACTATCCAATAATGTTGCTATGAACAACAAGATAGCAGTGCCCAAGAAAACATAAAAATAATCTTGGTTTAATTGATGGTGTTTTCCTAGGGAAAGGTTTTTTTTTTTTTTTTTAATTTTTTTTTTAAATTTTCAATTCATTCTATGCAAAGAAGGGTTTATCACTTATTACCCCTTATAATAGAAATTTGCCCAATGCGTGGGCATCATATGTCAAATTTACACGATTAAGAAAATTAATTAAGTGATAGTTGTCATTCCACTAACGCTCCACTTCTTTGAAAAGATAAATAAAAAAATTCAAGGCTACTGATAGATTAAACGATATTGTGTTGCTCGATTATTGATAGTAATCACATCAAATTTGAGTGATCAAAATTACAAAATAATAGACATGCAAAGTCATGCTGTGCTACAAAGTGTAAGAGTGTGATCAATATTTGTCGTATCCATATATAAAAAAAGTTGATGTCATAATGAACATCAAACAACGTTGATGTTCATTATAACATAAACGAAAGTATAATCACTAAACATTTTTTAAAACTTCAAATATTACACAACATTAGTTCTTACAAAAATAAATCCCGATCAGATAAATAATATAAAAAAAAGTTGCTTCACATCACTTTGCTTGAAGTCTACTTGACTTCCTTGGTGGTTGACCTAGATTCGTAGTATTTGTTTGAGCTCTCTTTGTACCTCTGGTATTCTTTATGTGGGGGGCTTTCTTCAGCTTCTCATCTAATGCACAAACTGGAAAAGGAGCTACATGCAACATGCGGGCATCAACATCTTTCTGAAGGTCTTTTTCTAAGTCTCTGGCCACGTCTTCTGCCTGTGTCCCTAGATTGACATCTACTGTACCCTCAGTCTACTATTCCTCCACAGCAGCATCTGTGCATACAGAATTATATTGTAATATAGCAACATTACATATCGTGTCAGGGGAATTACTCAGATTGGAAATAATATATCACTCCAATTTTTGAGTTCAACAATTCCTCATGACTTCATAAGAAAAACAATTTATCAACAAATATACAGAACATTCTAAGGTGCCAAATTATTGGAAAAAATGAAATCTAAGTAGACTCTTTTAGTGTACAAAGGAAATATATGGATATGAAAACGAGAGTAAGATTTTTCAAGCTGTATAAAACGGTCTCAAAGGTTTTCCTTTTATGTGTCTTTTTTTTTTGAGTCCTCTTGGTGGTGTAAAACAAAACGCACTTTCAACTGTTTCGCTCTGGAGGTCGTTTCCAGTCAAATCTTCATTCCTCGGTTGACTTGAATTTTCCTCCCGCATTGAGTCCACAAAACCCTACAACATAAAAGTTGTATTGTCAGACATCAATCCTGACGTCTGTATACCTTCCTTAGCGGGAGAGGAATTATCATTCGATTCATTTATAATCTCTTCAGCAAGGAACCCGTGATGTTGTCGTTCTCTAACATCAATGTCATCATCACTTTTCAAATAACTAGAACTACTGCCCTTGCTAACCCTATCAGAAGGATTTGACTTTGATGAGGACTCAAACGTTCCATCTGTTTCATCAACTAGTTTGTTCGAAGTCTCCCCACCTTTGTTCTGTAAACAATACCAATAAACTTATTTGGATAACAAGATGAATTCAAGTAGTAAATTAACAAAACTGAAAAAAATAACAACTCAACGTACCATAACACCAGTTCGTTCGATCTTCACGACTTGATCAAAATGTCCCTTAATGAGCAATTTGGTCATCCCATATATCATAGACAGTAGCTCATTAATTTGGTCAATGTGCACCTATAAGGTCAACAGTAATGCTATATAACAAACTACCTACGACAAATGTGGATCCATACTTCACAAGACACACAAAAACTAAACTACTCACATATCGATAGGGTGTAGACACTTTTTTGTATGGGTTGTCCCTCGGTATTTGCATTAGTATGCATGTGAAGTTGGAGTCTTTGTATTCCACGAGGGGGAGTTGCCAAGGCAGTAACTCGAAATGGCTGATCAATTTGGGATCCAACACATCCTACTCAGATAAAAATACAACAAAATCAAAAACATTGAAGCATGGACAATTAAAGGGTATACATTCCATGTTAAACTAACCTCATCAATAGGCTAATGCTTGAACTTTATGTGTCGCTTTACGAAGTCCTTGTAGCTTTCTGCACCATCAATGTTTAGCTCTAAGAAATCAAAAGAATCCAAACCCCTCCCCCCCCAATCCCCACCTTGGCCTCATCAACATTAATTAGGTAGTCCCCCCTCAGCATAGATGCTGGTGGGACTTTGGGTACACGGGGTGAAGTCAATCCTAAGCTTTGAACACTTACTTGCTCTCTCAAGTACCATGCGTACCTGCGTGGCCTATCTAACAATATTCCACACTTGGTTGCTTGGAATGATTACCGTTCATCATGAGGTAATTGTTTATCAGCCTTACCCCATAAATGCATATTTACCTGAAACAAAACAAAATTTTAACAATATTAATCAGAGCACAACAGGTAAATAGTTATGAATAATAAATTAAGATTTAGAGATAACTCCAACGAGGTTCAATGCTTTGCTTACATCCTTCATATAAGATCGTTGATTTGTATTGGCTTGATTCCATTGCAAAATTCTCTATACTTTTATTAAGTGTTGCTTAGGTGGTTCTTGGTGAAAAGAAGCTTTAAAGGTTAAAAGTGACATCTTATGCAAATATCGTCTTCAAGAGGAGAATCACAAATTTGGATGCTAAGGTATCAAGTTTCTTCTTTTTCTTGCAAGGCTTAAGAGCACACGTGCGCACACACACACAATTCATTCATGTGTGTCCTTCCATCATTGTGCAAAAATTTGGTATAACACATTCACACACATTTAAGTATGCTCATGCATTGGTCTCATATAGACAAACATTGTAGAATTGCATGTTTTATCACTATCGCTTAGATATGACATACTTGTGTGACATTGTGTTTATTTGTTTGTGTTTATTAAATTTTGGACTTGAACATGATCTCATATGATTCCTTATTGAGTCCCAACCATTTCGGTTACTCATTCATTAGGTTTCGAGTCCAAACGATGTAGCTACGCTACTTTGCGTTCTCATTCATTGAGTTGTCTTCGTCGTCATTTTCTGAGATGAATTCTCAAACTTTTTGTAAATTTTTGTAGTCGTTGTTATACGTGAGGGAGTCATAGTTTGTAATCCATAAACGGATTCAAATTTGGAGTTCGGATGCCTGAATACAGCTAAAGAACGTAAGAGGAGTGCTAGGGAGTTTGCTCGGCCAACGACCAAGCAAAAGGAAGCCACGTGTGCCACACGGCTAGGCAGCCTTTCTGCCCATATGTGGCACACGCGCCCCACATGTGGAGGTGATGTGGCTGCTTGTGGTTGGTTTGTTTTTCCCTCCCTTGAATTCTTTTAAAAGCTCTCCTCCTTCCCTCCAAACACTAAGTGTAGAAAATTTGAAAAAGATAAAATCAGAAATTTTCTCTCAATTTTAGTTTTCTTATTTTGATCATAACTCTCTCATACGAACTCAAAATTGAGTGATTCAAAAACCAAAATTGTTGGTCTTGAAGAGAGCTACAAACCCCAAGAATTTTCAGAGTCAAATGAATTCATGATTGTTCATAGAAAGCTGTTCTTCGGTCTGAGTTTCATATTTGTATGTGAAACTTCTTCTTATCACTTTCTCTTTGATCATCTCTTTTAATCTTCCTCTTTGATAGATGATTTATGTTAAGAATGATGTTAGATCATATTATAGGGGTGTTTGATCATTTGTTAATTGAGTTTTAGCTTTGTGATTTCTCTTGAACATATATTTACTTAACTTGATTTAACTTGGAATTGATTCTCGAAATATTATATGTGATGTTCTTCATGATATTTTCTAGGTTTAATTTCATGATCTAAGAACTAAGATTTTTTGTGATATATTGAATATTCTCATCTCTTGTTCTTATTGATATACATGTCTTGATTTCTATGTACATTTGTGATTGTTTATTGAAAGCATATCCAAGAATATATCTAAGCATGTTCATAGAGTTTGATTGATCATCTTGATTTATTTGTCTTGTGTTTGCATCATTTGTATCACTTAGATCATTACCTTATGGAAAGGTTGAAGTCTCTTATTAAGGTGAGTGAAGCCTTGATTTGAGCAATAAGACTTGGCTAGGAAAGTGTTTCAGATAGCCAAGCACAGAGTCTTAGTTAGGATCAAGAAAATCTAGATAACTAAGCAAAAGTCTTAGTTAGGAGTTTGATACTCCAAACGATTAAGCTAGGGAAGCTTGACTAGGATCATTTGTGATCTAGATAGCTAAGCAGGGAAATCTTCCTAGAGGCTTGAAAGCCTTGGATAGGGAGTTGCTCTCTAGAGATGTAGGACACATCTGAGATAAAGAGTAGGCTAGGTGGTTCACTAAGCTTTGAGGGTAGATTAGGAGTTGATAGCTTATGGTGGTTATCATTTATTGATAGCTTTGAGTGTGTAAGTCCTTTTCATATAGTGGATTGCTTTGCCGGTGGTTATGGTTATTCAACCTGTGGATGTTTCCTCTTTTAGGTTTACCACGTAAAAATACTTGTGTTCATTTTTGCTTTACTTTTTATTTTCTTCCACATCATGTCTTGATTGTATCTCTTGTATATTGATTTTTACACGTAATGACTCATACTATACAATTGTTAAATCATATCAAGTGTACATTTCATTTTTGTAATCCGTAAATTTTAAAGTTGGAAGAAATTGGGACTATACCTATTCACCCCCTCTCTAGGTATAATATACACTACATCTCTCTAGGGAATTTCATTTGGTATCAGAGTGGGTGTCTAGATGTACTTAGATAGATCATTTCCTTGTAGTGTTTGAGTTTTTATTTGCGATAGTCATGATTAAGGAAGTGTGTTCCTATGTGGCTTCTTTTGTGGAACCTATTGACTTAGATGAGAAAAAGATCAATGATCTTATTTTTTAGAATGAACACTTATCCAAAATTAATGTGTCCCTCAATAAGTAGCTTGATAATCATGGTCTAGGCTCAAAAGATTTTAATGAACTTAAAGACAAGATCGTAAGTCTAGAAATGAACCTAAAGTATAGTAAAGATAGACTTGGCATCTTGAAGCTAGAAATTGAACAAAGGGATAATTCTCTTGTTAGTGCTAGAAGGCTAGAAAACATGCTTAAAGCCAAACTTAGTGACGTGAAGATGTTAGGAAAAGTGATGACATCTTAGAAAAATATGCCATTAAAAATAGGATGCTTAGTGACAAATTTGATGAGGCAAGCAGGATGATTAACAAGATGTTATCTAGTTATAGCAAGATAGAAACTCTCATCAAGAGTGGAAAACATCCTAGTGACAAAAGAGGTTTAGGTTATGTTAATGATAGGATTACTCCTTCTACTAACAAATCTACTTTTGTCAAAGCAAGTGGTGAAACAAATATAAGTACTCTCTCTCATGGTAAAACTATGAAGGCTACCGGAAGTGCATCTTCATCAAAAAGGAACTTAAATGGAAGATCAAAACAAGATCAACGTCAAGGAGCAACAATCTCGAATGCAAGAGGTGGAGCATCAAATGTTGGATTTCATAAAGGTAGAGTTATGAGAAGACCAAATGCTTTGGAAGCAAATGTAAATGGTAAAATTCTCAAATTTATACATATATGTCATTATTGTAATATGGTAGGACATATTTTACCTAAATGCTTTAAATACATTGAGAAATGCAAACTTGATAATGCTTATCATGATATATCTTTGAATGGACCTAGGTAATCATCCATGTATGGATATAGAAATAGACCTAGGAAGACTTTGGAAAAGCATGTTATGAAGAAAGTTATTGATGACTTACTTGCTAAATCTTGTGCTGTGCCTCATTCTACCATGCATAAGAAAGTTGATAATGCTTTGTTTGATATTTTTGAAAATGTGACCAATGAGGTCAAGGTGCATGACAAAAAGTCTAACGTTGAGTCAAAACATGTTAGTGGTAAGAGTGAGAGGTGTATTGTGAAGAGTGTATGAGTTAGAAAGGACATTTCTAAATGTCTAGTTGCAAAATATGCTTTAAGGGCCAACTCTTCCTACTCTTGGTACCTAGATAGTGGTTGTTCTAGGAACATGACTGGGAACAAAGAGTTCTTTTAAGTATCTTGTTCTAAAGGATGAATGATGGGCCACTTTTGGTAATGGCACTAAAAAGCAAGTTCTAGGCAAGGGAACAATTTGTATCCCTGGATTGCCTAAAATTTGCAATACTTTGTATGTTGATGGGTTACAAGCTAACTTAATAAGCATCACTCACTTGTGTGAAATTTTGAAGGAAGTTAGCTTTTACAAAGATGTGTGCACTATAATTGATAAAAAGGGCAATGTTGTCCTAAAAGTCAAAAGGTCTATAGACAATTGCTATTGTCTTAAGATAGATCCTCTAACTTGCAACATGACACATGAGTGCAATAAGCTTGACTTGTGGCATCAACATTTGGGCCACATGAATTTTAAAGATTTAAAGAAGCTTGAAACATTAGGCATTGTTAGAGGTCTTCCCAATCTTGGTACAAAGCTAGATGTTGTTTATGAACCTTACCAATTAGGTTAACAAACCAAAATGCATCACAAGAAGAATTCTTACATAGCTACCAAGAGACCTTTAGAACTTATGCACATGGACCTAATGGGGCCAATTCAAACTGAGAGCATCAATGGCAAAAAGTACATTTTTGTGTGCGTTGATGACTACTCTAGGTTTACTTGGGTTTATTTTCTTAGAAACAAGACCGAGGCTTTTGATTACTTCAAGAATTTTGGTAATCAAGTTCAAAATGAAAAAGGTCTTGATATCAAGAAAATATATCGCATTATGAGTGATCATGGGACTGAATTTGAGAATGCTAAATTTAGTGAGTTTTGTGATGGGTTAGGGATTTCTCATGAGTTCTCCGCACCTAGAACTCCTCAACAAAACGGTGTTGTTGAGAGAAAGAACCAAGTCTTGCAAGAAATGGCTATGGTCATGATTAATAGCAAGAAAATCCCTAGAAACCTATGGGCCGAAACGGTCAATACTACTTGTTATGTGTCAAATAGAGTATTTAGGAGGCCCGACACAAAACTAACATCCTATGAGCTGTGGAAGGGCAAGAAGCCTAATGTAAGTTACTTCTACTCTTTTGGGAGTATGTGTTACATTTTGAATGATAGAGATCACTTAGAAAAGTTTGATACTAAAAGTGATGTTGGTCACTTTCTTGGGTATGCTATTAATAGTCATGCATATATAGTTTTCAATTTGACTACTAAGACTATTATAGAGTTTATCAATGTGAAGATAGATGACCTTAGCATGCTTGATATATGTGATGGTAAGGGTGTCAATGAACCTAATGAAAATATTTTTAATGACACAAATACACCTATTGATGTGACTAATAGTGAATCTAGTCAAAAAGATGAAAATGATAGTGTTGATGAAGTAGGAAGTCTAGAGAATGAAAATGCTTTAATTGATAACCAATAAAATGACCAAGTTATTGAACGTTCTCACTCTAGACTTAGAAACTCAAACTATCAAGAAGACATTATAAGTGATTTGAATGAAGTGGTTAGAATTGGAAATCAAATAGCTAACCATATTTCATATGCTTGCTACACTTCTCAAATTGAATCCAAAAATATTAATGAAGCTATTGTTGATGAGTATTGGGTTGGGGCTATGCAAGAAGAATTAAATCAATTTGAGAGAAATGAAGTGTGGTCTTTAGTTCCTAGGCCAAAAGACACTAATGTAATTGGCACTAAGTGGGTGTTTAGGAATAAGACCGTTGAAAGTGGTGAAATTGTGAGGAATAAAGTTAAGCTAGTGGCTCAAGGCTACACTCAAGTTGAGGGTGTAGACTTTGATGAGACATTTACACTGGTTGCACGTCTCGAGTCCATTGGACTTTTGTTTTCCATTGCTTATGTTAAAAAGTTCAAATTATTTCAAATGGATGTCAAAAGTGCTTTCCTCAATGAATACCTTCAAGAAGAAGTGTATGTTGAACACCCTAAGGGTTTTGTAGACCCACACTCTCCTAATCATGTGTTTAAATTGAAAAAAGCTGTATATGGCCTTAAGTAAGCTCCAAGAGCTTGGTATGATAGGTTGACTCAATATCTTATTGACAACCATTATAGAAGAGGTGGCATTGATAAACATTGTTTATCAAACATCATGATCATGATATTTTTGTTGCACAAATATATTTTGATGACATTGTTTTTGGGTCTACTAATAAAACCAAGGTTGATGAATTTGTAAGTGTTATGTCAAGTGAGTTTGAAATGAGTATGGTGGGTGAGTTGAATTATTTTCTAGGGATGCAAGTGAAGCAAACCAGCATGAACATTATGTTAAACCAATCTAAATATGCTAGAAACCTAGTTAAAAAATGGAAAGATTTTGAAACACCCATGAGTACTACAATAAAACTTGACAAGGATGAAAAGGGGAAGAGTGTTGACCAAAGCCTTTATAGAAGCATGATAGGGAGTCTACTTTACCTAACGGCCAGTAGATTGGACATTTGCTTTAGTGTAGGCTTGTGTGTTAGATTCCAAGACAACCCCAAGGAATCTCACATAAAGGCCGTTAAGAGGATCATTAGGTACGTCAAAGGAACTCATAGTTTCAGTCTATTTTACTCATTTGACACTAATGATATCTTAGTAGGCTATTGTGATGCCGATTGGACGATGCTGATTGGGCGGGGAACGTAGATGACCGTAAAAGCACATCCAGTGGTTGCTTTTATGTTGGGAATAACTTAGTGTTTTGGTCTAGTAAAAAATAAAATTCCGTTTTCCTTTCCTTTTTTGAAGCCGAGTACATTGCGGCCGGAAGTGCATGCACATAATTACTTTGGATGAAACAAATCCTTAAGGATTATGAGATAGACAAGGAAAAATGACACTTTATTGTGATAATTTAAGTGCCATTAACATCTCTAAAAATCTGGTTCAACACTCTCGCACAAAGCACATAGATATTAGGCATCATTTTATTAAAGACCTAGTTGAACATTCAATTGTTACTCTAGGGCATATGCCTACTAAAAATCAACTTGCGGACTTGTTCACAAAGCCCTTGGACAAAGAGGGGTTTAAAACTCTTAGAATGTCCGTTGGCATGATTTGTGTTGATCGATGTCTTTGTGTGATTGTGAGTGGTTTGTTGAGAAAAAATTACTTGAATATGAATACCTTTGAGAGCTACTCATTTGAGAAGTAATGATCTTAAACAAGTATCTTTTATTGTTTTTAGATCATGCACTTAATCTTGAAAATTCTTATTTTTGAAAAGTGCACAAATGCTTCTCTTATATGTTTTAGTGTTTGAGTATATGTGGTTGAATGTATGTAAATTATGGATGCATCTAGAAGTCTATTGCTTAGTACATGACAGATGACCTATGGTATATGTCAATTTTGCTTCGACACTACATAGAATTCAACGAGCACCCTTATGGAAAGGGCTACACACATTGGTTGTGAAGCCTCCTAATGTAGGAAAGGGCTGCGCCATTGTGATGAGTGAAAGCCACCGTGAGGTGTATATGTTTTTGTTAGAAACATCAAAGAAGTGTTGAAAAGAATCATTTAAAAATATCTTTGATTCTAAGCCTAAAAGAAATGCAAAATATAAGGCTTATTGGTGTATGGTTGAGAATTGTGAAATGCTTGGGTTGTCAAATATAAATGAGTAAACGAGCCACATACACACACACTTAAATGTTGATATCTATTCTTTTAAAGTAAAAAACTCGGATGAATATCGGTTTGACCTATTTTTGGAAACACTTTAGTTGGATAGGTGTGGAAATTGTTTGCATGTTGATATCACAATCACTCCTACTATATATCTGAGAAGCATTGCACACACACACACACACACACACACACACACACACACACACACACACACACACACACACACACATTTTGCTTATGTGCTTGATTCATTAGCAATGTGAGAATAGTTTTGAGAGATTAATGAAAATTTATGATTCTCTCTTGGACTTTGAAAAGTGATGAAATATTTTCTCTTATTGCTTGATTGTGTGAATGTGTGAGTCCTTGTGAACAAATCTACTTGATGACAATATGTGGAGCATATGTTTAGGGGGAGCTTTAGTTTATTCAACTTCGCTTTCTATACGATTTGTTTGCTTAATATCTCATCTTTATCTCGTGTGTCATTTTGTCTATTCCTTGACAAAAAGGGGGAGAAAATGTATACCTCACCTTGTTTGATATGGGGGAATCCATGTTTGATATAAGGGAGAAAGAAAATGTATACCTCACCATGTGCGGAGATATGTTCCAAATGTGTGAGTCTTGTTCCTCTTTGTGCTTGATTGAGACAGTGTCTTAAGGGGGAGAATTCTTGTCTTAAGGGGGAGAAAAGAATTCTTGCTTAAAAAGGTTAAGGAACTTAGGAAGAGCTTTAAAATGAAAACATTTAATACGCTTGAGATAATGCTTTTTTTTTTTTTTTTTGTTAGAGATAAGGGAAATTTTGTTGTTTGTTTTTGGTATTATTTCTCACTATTTTTCTTTAGAAAAAGATCTTTTGTTGGTTTGCTTCTTTTCTCATGGGTACTTTGAAGTTCAAGGAAGGGATTCTTGAAGACTCAAGAAAACTTGAAGACCTTTTAGTTTAGGGATCTCTTTGTAATGTGAGAATGACAGAATGCTATCAACATTGAGTTTATTGGAGTGAACAATGTATGGTGAGGATGGGTTTTTGCCATGGAATAGCCAAAGGGGGAGATTGTAAAATCCTTGATTTGTATTGGCTTGATTCCATTGCAAAACTCTCTATATTTGTAATAAGTGTTGCTTAGGTGGTTCTTGGTGAAAAGAAGCTTCAAAGGTTAAAAAGCGACGTCTCATGCAAATATCATCTTCAAGAGGAAAATCGCACATTTGGATGCTAAGGTATCAAGTTTCTTCTTCCTCTTGCAAGGCGTAAGCACACACACATACAAGTCATTCATGTGTGTCCCTGCATCATTGTGCAAACATTTGGTATAACACATTCACACACATTTAAGTATGCTCATGCATTGGTCTTATATAAACAAACATTGTAGAATTGCATATTTACACTATCGCTTAGATATGATATACTTGTATGATATTGTGTTTATTTGTTTGTGTTTATTGTATTTTAGACTTGAACATGATCTCATATGATTCCTTATTGAGTCCTGGTCATTTAGGTTACTCATTCATTAGGTTTCAAGTCCAAATGATGTAGCTACGCTACCTTGCATTCTCATTCGTTAAGTTGTCTTTGTCGTCGTTTTCCGAGATGAATTCTTAACCTTTGTACAAAGTTTTGAAGTCTTCATTGTGCATTAGAGAATAACAGTTTGTAATCCAGGTTGGGTTGTGAAACCTTTTGTGGAATTGTATCTCCTAACATCTCTGATGAGAAGGTTTTTCGCCATTAGAAAACCGTCCGTCAAAACAATTTGTAAAACCTCACAAGTCCTAATTTGTTTTTAAAACACAAGTGTAGTGGTAAGTGGGGTGTCGTCCATAGGGAAATGGGGCTAGTAAAAACTAGCTATTGCTATAATAGCATTCATGTAATTAATGATACGAAAATGAAGATGTTGTAAAATGTGACTTAACACAATAATATAACTAAAACAAACAAACAACCTAGATGGTGATAAATGGTATGGGAGATATAGATATGATGGAAACTAAGGAGTTAACGGATTCGAAAGTAAATACTGGGCAATGCAACAAACTACTAATTAAGCACGTCTATTCAAAGGTAACTGACCTAGGATGTATAGAGCCGGTTATTTATCCCTATCAAGTGATCAACCTAGGATGTATAATGATGACCACCTATTAGGGACTAATCCATTGTAAACCACCAACCTAGGATGTATAGTGTTGGTTGTTCATACGGATTCTAGAAATTAAGCTCATCTACCTATCAAAGACTCAACCGATTACAAAAGAGCCAACGTAGGATGTATAATGTTGACTTCTAATCCTTTCACAAGTACCGACCTAAGATGTATAGTATTGGAAACCCGTTCGAGGTTAGATTAAGACTGTGGTTTAAGAATCGGAGTTCATGATGTTCCATCTATTCATTCGAGTATGGAACAACTAAATAGGATGTATATCTAGATGCAATACTCATACATAATCCAAAGAGATCTTGCTAGAAGATGTATCTAAACATGAATATATATATATATATAACCAAGTTTATGTATAAGCCCAATATCCAACTAATTACTCCATCAACCTCTTAGAGGGGATTTAGCTACTCATTACAACTAGGAAAATAAAAGAAAGGAAAGAGGAAGAACCTTTGGAGAACATCTCCTTCCTTGTAGTTACTTAAATCTCCTACTTTCCTTGAAGTTGAGTAGAGAATGTAAGTGAGAGTGAGAGAGAGATTCTAGATCTAGGTTGTGTAAAAGAAACTCAGTAAAAGCCTTATAAAATGAATTCTATAACATTCTATTTATATTACATACAAAAATAGGTCACTTAAGCTTCAAAATGAGATCTGGTTCTCGTGGAGTGCGGTTGGATTACCGGCACTTTACCCGCACTATAATGATCAGGTGCAGATTCAGCTCTCTGGATTGGGTTACAGTGTGGGTGGATTGCGGTTGAATGACCCGCACTGGACCTGCACTTTAACGTCAGATGTGATCTCTATTTCTCGGTTTCAGCTCGGAGTGCGGGTGGAGTGCGGTTGAATTACCTGCACTTTAATGTCAGGTGTGAAATCAGCTTCTCTGGATTTGCTTGTAGTGTGGGTGGAGTGCGGTTGGATGACCTGCACTTTAATGTCAGGTGCAAAATCAGCTTCTCTGGATTTGGTTGCAGTGCAGGTGGAGTGAGGTTGGATGACCCGCACTATACCTGCACTTTAACTCTTCTTCAAGCATCAGGTCCCGGCTATGGTAGAAGTGCGGTTGGAGTGCGGTTGCGACCCGCACTAGACCCGCACTGTAGAGCTGCTCATGATCATTTGCCTTTCCTTTTTCCACTTTCTATGGGAATCACCGTAACACGCTTCCAAACCCATCATTGCACCATTTCCTACAATTAAGCACATAACAACCATTAGAGACTCCAAAACGCACGAAAACAGAACACAGGATACGGATTTGGGGGCCTAAATATACTACATATTTGGCACGATCAATCTCATTCAGGACAATTCTATTTTTAGGCACAAAGTCATTCATATAGTCCTTTTTAAGAAATTTGGCATTTGTCGAAACGAATACTTTAAGATCTGAAGGATTATAGAAATAATATCCTTTAGTTTCTTTTGGATACCCCACAAATATGTATGTTTCCGAATGGGACTCCATCTTTTCTGTCTTTCCTTTTAACACATGCGGTGTTTGAGGAACTGACTTAGATGGTACATCGTTTAGAATGTACATTGCAGTTTGTAAGGCATATCCCTAAAAAGATTTAGGAAGCGTTGACCAACTCAACATAGATCTAACCATGTTCAAAAGAGTTCTGTTTCTCCTTTCTGACACCCCATTTTGTTGAGGTGTTCTTGGTGCAAAAAGCTGAGAAACAATCCCATTATCGATAAGATATTACTGAAACTCACCAAATATATATTCTCCACCACGATCAGATCTCAAGATTTTTATATGTTTCTCATGCTGATTTTCTACTTCATCTTTAAATGTTTTGAACATGTCAAAAGCATTCGACTTATGTCTCATGAGATACGTATAGCCAAATCTTGAGTAGTCATCTATGAAAGTGATGAAGTACTCGTATCCACCTCTAGCTTAAATGCTCATAGGACCACATACATCAGTGTGTATTAGTCCTAAACATTCAGTGGCTCTTGTGCCTTTAGTCGTGAACGACTTTTTGATCATCTTACCTTCCAAATACGATTCACAAGTTGGTAGATCATCGACCTTTAAGTCACTTAAAGGTCCATCACTAACCAATTTTTTGATCCTATTAAGGTTAATAGGACTCAGGCGCAAATGCCATAGGTAGGTTTCATCTTTTGATAATTTACTCTTTTATGATTAGGTTATGTTAATTATGTGTCTAACGAGTGAGAGATATTTGTATGTAGAAAATATGGACCGTTCTCCAATGTACCTTTGCAAATAATTTTGTCATTCTTACTAATAATAAAAACTTTATTAAAAGTAATCGAATATCCAGATTTATTTAAAATAGAAACTGAAATTAAATTCCTCTTGAATTGAGGTACATAATAAACGTCTATCAAATCTAAATGCCTACTAGAATCTAGATAAATTATAATATCTCCCATTGCACTTGCAGACACCAACGTTCCGTTGCCCATGCGCAAGTTGATTTCTTTCTTATTCAGCCTTTTCCTTTCTTGGAACCCCTACAAAGAATAACAAACATGATTAGTGACTCCAGAGTCTATGATCCAAGAATCTATAGAATCTACCGAATCTACCAAAAAACATGTTTCAAGATAATTAACATTACCTTCTTCCTTCTTATTCTGGTTCTTTGGGCAATTTCTATTCCAATGTCTCTTTTCACCACAAAGGAATCATTTCCCTTTGATCTTGGTTAATTTCTTTGTGTCCTTCTTGGTATGCCCAAGTTGCTTTTTCTTCTGTTGTTTCTTGACCTTTTGACGGGTCTTAACAGTAGCAACTTTACCAACCATATGAATCTCTCGACTTTTGCCTTTCACATGGATCTTTTCAGCGCTTTGAACATCTTGCATTAGGCCTTGCAAGGTGTATTCCTTTTTATTCAAGGTGTAATCCAACCTGAACTGATCAAAGTAATCTGGCAGTGAGTTGACAGCCATGTCTATTTTTGTCTCACCATCTATCTCAGCACCATTTAGTTCTGCAATATTGAGATGTGCTATGACTTTCATCATGTGATCTTTCACAGCCTGTCCAGGTTTCATCCTAAGATTCATGAAAGCAGTCACTGCCTCTCTTTTAGTCGTCATGGACCTCATAGCAAACATCTCCTCTAAAGACATCATTATATCAACAACAAACCCCATTCCTTCATGCTGCTGTTGCAACACGTCAGAGATAGTGGCCATAATGTAACATTTTGCCATATCATCCGAGGTCTTCCACTGCTCATACTCATCTCTTTGCATCACATTAGACTCATTATTAGGAGCAGGTGGTTTAGGAGTAGTCAGAACAAACTTATGTTTTTCAGCTTGCAGTAACAACCCAATTTTCCTTTTCCATGTGACGTAATTATCTCCAGTTAAAGTGTTATCTTTCAGGATGTTCATTAGGGATGGGGTCATGATTTCTAAATAAAACAAATATATATAAGTAAATAATCATGATAAAGCACTTTCAAATATTTATCTTGAATTAAATAAATAACTCAATCGTAAAATTCAACGGTGATCCAACATCCATACATGTTACGCCTTCTTTGGGAGTTCGCGTCATTTACTAGTTGAACTAGGTCCCACCTAATTGTTAACATAACAACCGGCGTTTTCAATTTTAGCTATGTGATTTTATTAACAAGAACTCTTGGGAAGATATCAATAAAACCATATTGAGTGTATTACCATGATATCGACCTTCAATTTTCTCTCACGAAAAATCCCTCCTTTGGGAGTAGATCTCATTTGAGTCAATTGTCTAGTCTATCCTTGTAAGGAAGTATTTTGCTAAATTCCATTCATGGACGCCCCTTGGGGGGATTACCAATAAAACATAAAGCTCAACTAACCTTGGAGGCCATAGGTGTTTCAAACACCTTCTCCCACTCAATTATTTAAGGCGTGTGATTAAATTCCATAGAATGACTTACCAAGTTATCTAGATGTCAATTAGATACCTAAATCATTCAATGCATGTTCATACCAAAAGAGATATATGAGTTGCATTCCTATTCTATATGACATGTTATCATACAACAACAAATATTGTAATATTTACGGAAAATAAATAGCCACAATTTTGGTCCATCCTAGAAAAACAAGTAAATTACATTTGTTTGAAATACATAAAGGCGATCAAGTCTTCAAGCGGCCATCTTCCACTTGCGCACCTGAAGCCACATGTGGCTGTCCCACACACATACCTTGGCTGTCCGGCATGGGTGTGGACAGCCCTTATCCATAAGGGCAAGCCACGCGTAGCCCATACCAACTCAAGGGTGTGCACGGGTGCTAGGGTGTGTCGTTGCTTCCCTTTTCCACTTCCAATTCTTCAACTCTTCGAATCTTTGAATCTTGAATATATTACAGCAGATTTTTTACAATAAAATACTGCAGTATTTTTTTTTTTTTAATCACTGCAGTATTTTTACAAATAAAAACTGCACTACTTTAATAAAAAAAACTGCAGTATTTTTTAATACATTAAAAACTGCACTATTTTATTACAATAAAAATAAAGATAACTTAACAACTACCAAGAAGGAATTATGGCGATAGTAGACCACCCTTCTTTTTACAATTCCGAAACAAAAATTACATTGAAATTCTAGGACCAAAACCGAGCAACAACAAGTCACTTTATAACAACATATATAAATCCATACATTCCACATGTAATTATATATGAGAATACCTAAAGTGCCATCTCTTTCTAAAACATCCATATTAATCAATAAAAAAGAAATAGATCCACGTATGTACATACACTAATTAATCAAGGGTACAACCAAGGCTTTGATACCAATTGTAGGGAAAAACGGTTTTATACGCGCAGCGGAATGCGAAAATAGGTTTGTTATATAACAAAAATTTTCCCATATAAAAGATGAACCTTAACCCTTAACCCTTAATTAAATTAATGTATAAACAAAAGTAAAAATACCTTTTTTCTTTTGTCGCGTTATCCGATTGACTTGCGTCGATGGTAATCCGCAAGATCTTCCAATCTAATCACGAACGTGAATCACCTAGGAGCGTGATCTCCCTTTCTTTAAATTGAGTACCTGAGGATGGATAACAAAAACTTTTTCTTTTTCGTTAGTCACAAAAACTCACAAAAGATTATAAAGAACGTTCCAGTCACTTTTGAGTTATCAATCTTGTGATCGAAACTCGCGTGAACCTCAATCGAAATTGTGCACAAAGCCTAATGATGTATAAACTATTAGTGCACTATCGAAATAAAACGATCTCTATTTTTTTTTCTCTCTTGACCAAAATTCTCACACTAGTCTTTAGAGTTGGATTTTATTTTTTTTGAGCAAAAGAAAATAACTCTCCAAACTAGCAAGTAGGGTGGCCGAATTCTATCACTTGTGTTATATAGGGTGACCGAATTCTTTCCCTAAAAATAATAGGGTGGCCGAATTCTATGCCCTAAATAAATTAGGGTTGCCAAAATCCTTTGCCTAATAGGATTTATGTCTTTTGACCAAAATCCTAACTCTAGGTTGATTTCTCTAGAATCCCAAACCCTAATCCAACTCTTTAGTGTATTTGTGACTTAATCAAAGACTTCCTAATTTAACTAGATAAATAATTTATTTTATTTATCCACTTATCAAATAAAGTCTTTTTATATTTATTATACTACCAATAATAGTATAATACTAAGAAACATATTTTCTAGTCAGAAAAAGATTTTAATTCTTAATTAAATAATTAATCAATAAATTAATTAATTCCCATTTAATTAAAAAATAAAATAAAACAATACATTAGGCAAATTAATTCACCTTGCCACCCAACATACATAACATGGGCTATATATTGATTTTTCCATTTTATTAAATCCATTAGACTTTAATAAAAAGCCCACATGTGAACTAGACTCATTCTTACTGAAAGAAATAAGCCAACATGCCTTTCATTAATATATTAATATAATTTAACAGCACATTAAATAAATAATGTGCAAATTATATTCTTAATATATTAAGTACAATTCTAGATGTACCCATAAATTGGTCCTGTATAATATATCAAGTGATCCATGCATAGATGACGTTTTGTCGATCACGTGGTGTGCATCTCCGGTCGGTACATAACACACCATCGAAAGAACAATCAATAGGAGATCAATCTATTAATATAACATTAAGCATACTAAAACATCCATACAAACTACAAGTAGCAAAATGAAGGATAAACAAAGGTTAATATAAATATATTGTCGGGAAGGGGGAGGGGAGGGCGGGTTTCATCAAATCCTAGCACTAAGTGATTAGCTCATATCACGAAGTGTAGCCATACAATGAATAGGTTGAAATGAATACATGGCTAATATAAAGAACATGGAAAAGGAAAAGTGATAGAAGAAACTATGTAGAGTAGCTTCTCCTTTGCTTTGCTCTTCTTTTTCCAAGCTTCTTCGTCAACTCTCTTTTGGTTCCAAACAATGAGATGATGGTGGTTGTGATGTAAGAAAGGGATTTATGTATTTGGATGTTAGGGAAATTAGAAATCTTGGTAGGTTTCGAAAGATGGAAGTGATGATGTAAGAGGAATGTCAAAGGTGATGGTCTAGGTCTAATTTGGAAAAAGAGTTGATCCTTTTGAATATTCCAAAGAGTGGTATATATATGGGAGCCAAAAATAGGGCAAAAAGTCATCTAATTAACATAATGACGGACTGCCGCAGTTGGCATTTCTTGGCCACCAACCGCGGTAGTAGAATTGAGGCAAGCCAGAGATATCTCTGTCGTTCGGGTGCCACAGTTCTTCAGACCGCAGCACTTCGACAGCGGCACCTGTTGAAAATCTCTGTCGCTCGAGTATTGATGATAGGAGACCACGGCACTTAATGAGTGGCACTCTGGCCCAATGCTCCAAACTCTTCATATTTGCACACTGACCCCTCGAGTCTTCTCTTTTAGTACCAAGACACCCTTGCTAAAACAAAAACCTCAAACAAGCCATTAAACACATGATTTTTCCCGAGAATGATCTCAAAACAATATGGAAATAGGGCTACATTTTGTGTATAAATGAACCAATCAAATATCCCCAAACTTATCTTTTGGTTGTCCTCGAGAAAAACCAAAACTAACAAACATCAAAAAATAAAAATAAAAATAAAAATAAAAGAAAACAAAAGAAAGTAGAAACCTAAATAAATAAAACGCACGTGATAAGTCTTTTAAACCCCTAGGCGATCCCTAGTAGGACGAGTGAAGTCTTGTGAGGGCTTACAATACGATACCCACAAACGTCTTTCCTCTTGAGCTAACTTTAGATTGAGATGCAATAATGGGCGAACCGAATTGAGGCACATGCATGCTAAGACCCCAAAGAAAAAGCTTGGGGAATGCAAGCCAAGGTGCTACAACAAGAGGGATTGCAATTCCATACTTCTTAGTGAACAAAGCTTCAAAAAGCATCGAACACAAGAGTCTTATGATAGCATTTCTCCTCGACTCTATTCCTTTCAGGATCTCTCTCATTTTACCACTCAAAACCTAGGCTCACTCAACAAACATATGCAATTGGAAATTAAGCACAAGAAATTTTCAAATTTTACACGCATATGACAAATTTTGAAAAACCGCTTATGTTTAAATGCAATTGGACCACAAGAACGGATTTGAACATTAAGAACATGAGCAGAGCACCATTTGATACCTTTATCAACAAGCTAATACTCCTCCTAAAGATCAATTAGGACTTCTTTAAAGTATAAGGGATGCTATGGTGAATTGGTGGTGGAGAGGCTAGGTGGGTACGGGATTATAGGCTAGTTAATGATTATGCTTTAAACTTTTTTTTTTGGTATGCTCATCACAATTAAAGCGTCTAGGCATGATTTGTTCAATTAATCACTTTGTGCTAAATTTCTAAGTTGATTTATATTTCGGCAACTTTTATACTTTTGAAGATTAGAAGACTTTTTGTGCTATTCTTTTTCTTTAAGCACTTTTTAATTTTTCATTTATTTTGAACCTTATTCTTTGCACAAATTACACATCTAGCCTGAGTACACGCTATTTTTATATTTTTGAGTTCATTCATGAGCTTCATCTTGACATGATAACAAGCCATAATCGTAACAAATGGGGGTTGGTCTAGTGTTTAGGTAAGATGTGGTGATGTGTATGATATGGGAGGATATAGTGATAGGGTGTAGTGTGTAGGTCAACATAGATAGGTCATTTAAGCGCACACACACAAGGCATGGGAGTTCGTGTTTGGGAATTTTGTAGTGACTTAACACACATAGCCTACATCATATCTATAAGTACGAGCTAAGCAAGCAAACAAAGGCGACACAACGGTGATGCTCTTTAAATTGCGTTCTTTAAAGCCCAAAGTATAGAGTGAGGTCCTTTTTATATTAAGCTTATTTATCTACAAGAAGAGTGTTTAAGATGAAACAATAAAACAAATCACACTCATAAGGACGATATTTAGGCTCTAGCCTCACACGGGTAGTCTCCACTAATGATCTAGACATCTCAAACGTGATACCCAATTACTAAGACACTTTCTAGTTTGGTAAGATGCATGTAAGCAATGTGGTGTAGCTTTAACTAGCACAACCTTTGCCTAGACTCAGGGATTCAACACATGCAAAAATTTTCCTCAAAAGGCACAACCCAAAAGCATCTCAATAAGCAAGTTAATGCTCCAAAATTTGGCTCGAAATAGGAGAACGGACTCATCAAACACATAATCATGCAAAAATTTGAAAAAAATTCACAAAAAATAAACACAAACAAAACAATCATACAAAAATGGTCATTAGATGGCCACATTAGATGGCCACAACCCAAACCTAAATGAAACGTTGTCCCCAATGTTTGCACAAAAGCGAATTGGACAAAATAAGCTTAGAAATGGGAGGGAGGCCAAACGCACAACAAAAAACTAGGCACAATACAACGTCACATACGTAATCTTAAACAAGAAAAACAATAAAAATAAACCCCACAGTTTGGAAACTAAAATGAGAGCTCAATGCATAAATCCAACAATGAAGAGTAGCTAACATAACTTGGTGAAAAGTAAACAGATGATATCCAAAAAGAAAACAATTAACGATTCAAAGTAACTAAAAGCAATAAAACAAGTCTAAAAGAAAGATAAAAAAAGCACTAAAACTGGTGGAATGTGGCTACGAGGTCCCCGACAACTTTCCTTTGCCCTTGCTTGACGGGTCTCTCGCTGCGGCCTCTCTGTCTGAAAGGATGGGCCTTCTTCTGTCTACTGTAAGGGGAGACCTTGAGTTTAGTCCTCAGCTCGGCAAAATCCTTCATGAGCCCATCTTCTACATCACTGATCACCGCCCTCGTTCTACCTTTCGAGGCCGCTATCTCTCTTAGGATATCGTCCTTGATAGCCCTAATCTCCTCCTTTCGTGCCGCATGCGCATCTGCCTGCTCTGACTGGGTAGCCTTCAAAACTTTCAACATCTGAGTTAGCAATCTCACATTGTCGTCCTCCTTCGCACCTTCAACATCCTCAGCCTCTGGTTTTGAACCCTCAGCCTCTGACTCTGAACCCTCAGCCTCTGACTCTGAATCCTCAGCCTCTGTCCGCGCCGTCTTAGGTCCTCTAGGCCTCTTCAGTCCCCTGCTAGGATAGAGTGAATACCATTGGTTTATTTCGATATCCACTGGAGGCTGCTTCATCTCCTCTGTAGAAAGATCAACACCTGCCTGTATGCAGAAATAGGTAATCAGACTAGGGAACCCCATGGCCTTCTTTTTGCTTTCATCCTTACCACACTTATGGATTTCCATCTTTATGAGCACACCAATATCGAGTGGTTGGCCCTGTTGCAAACAATAAAGCAGTTGTGCCACCTCATAGGCTACAGTTGTGCGGTGACTACAAGACCTCAAGGAGTAGGAAATAAAGACATGCCAGAATTCCAGGTCAATATGGATCTTCGACTGCTTCAGAGGACTAGACCTGGTGTTCCAAAATAGCATTGCTTTTTCAGGAGGAACCAAGGCGTTTGCCAACTCCACATTCATCTTTGTGAAGATGTCATTCTTTGCCAACCCTTTATACATGTTTCCCCGCTCTTCCTCTGGTATAGCGGCTCTGAAGTACCTGTTGATGTCAGCAGGGTTCATCCTGACTTCCCTACTTCTGACCATTACTGCACCGCCCAATAGATAGTTTCTCGGGACCATGCCTGCATAAAACTCCTCCACAATGCGTCTACAATATGGGGGTGGGGTCTGGACATAGGTCTGCCAACCCTTATTCTCAATAGTCTTAGGAATCGGTGTCTGGTCCAACTTTGACACATTAATCCCCTTTTCCGAAATTAATTTCCTTTTAGCCCACTTAGCCAACTGGCTCGAAAAATCAGGATTTGGGACACATGGTGGAATGCCCCTTATTGGCCTAGATGGCTGGCTAGAATCCCCATCTTAAGTTGTCCTTGCGGTTTGCTTAGTTCTTGCCATGTGGACACTCGGAAAACTGTGCCGCTTCACACTTCTAACACAATTTTTGGCAGCAATTCGGCACTCAAACACACAACCAACTGGTAACCCGATACACCACGGGTACCCACAAGCCATAAACCACTAAAAATGCAAAAGATAAACTATAGATCACTTACAATCAACCACTAAACAACCCAATTTCGACCTAGATTCACTATCTCAAGCCAAATATTCAATAACTACTACAATCATCAAATAAGCATGCCAACAACCCTCAAACCACTATCAAACATCAACCCACACAACGATTTCGAAAAATGAAGCACAATACACCTTCTTTCACCACAAATCTTTCCCAATACACCCAAACTAACCTTAAGATTGCAAGAAAGGGGAAAGAGAGGGTAATGGGAACAATAGCAACTAAAAACGAGAGAAATAAGAGAAGGGTTACTGATTACGTGTGGAAAACGGCAATGGCTGGAGAGGGAACTGCTGCTTTTGTTTTGAAACCTCAAATGAGTTGTGCCCTAGCCAAACGAATTCTTTTATACCATCAGGGTGCCGCGGTCTCGACTACCGCGGTTGGACCAACCGCAGCACCTCAACCGCAACACCAAAATGGTTGCGTTTTGGTTGAAACGGTATCGTTCCACCAAGTCTCGACTGCCGCGGTTGCTTCTTCCAGGCGACACCCACGCGACACTCAGGCGATAGAGATGTTTTGAGATTTCTAGCCCTCGAGGGCCGCTCGAGTGCCACTCCAATGCCACTCGACTGCCGCGGTCTTTCTTTGGAGCGACACTTAGGCTGCAGTAGGGTGACAAAGATTCTTAGGGATCTCTGTCACTCGACTACCGCGACTCCTCATTGAACTGTGGCACACTGCATCTTGGCCACCTATGGTTGTTGAAAATGCTAACTTTTTACACTAAAAACAACTAGCACACAACATCAAGCAAACCTATTCTAACATTCTGAACAAGATAAAAAAAAAAAAATTTAAAACAAAATGAAGATTTAGAAAACTAAAAGAAAAACTTAAAAAAAAAACAAATATGTACAAGAGATGGTACTTCCCTTTGATTTCTTGCTTAGGGTGGTTCTTGAAAACGGACCACCTCATTTAGTTTCTAATCCTCAAATTCCCAAAATATTTTTAGCCATTGCCCATTCACTTTGAACCTTTCCTTCTTGTTATCCTCGATCTCCACCGTTCCATAAGGAAAAATATTAGTGAGGGTGTAAAGACCCATCCATGGGCTCTTTAGCTTGTCCGGGAATAACTTCAACCTTGAGTTGAAAAGAAGCACCTTTTGACCCACTTGTAATTCTTTGACTTCTATTCTCTTGTCATGCCACCTTTTGGTCTTCTCCTTGAAGATTGTTGAGTTCTCAAATGATTTGAGTCGTAGCTTCTCTACCTCATCTAATTGGAGGCATCTCTTTTCTCCGGCCTCTTGCATGCTCATGTTGAGGAGCTTAATTGCCCATCATGCCTTGTGCTCAAGCTCAAATGGCAAGTGACACATTTTTCCATACACTAGCCGAAATGGAGACATGCCAATAGGAGATTTGTAGGCCGTTCGGTAGGCCCATAAGGCATCCTCCAACTTCTTGGCCCAATCCTTCCTTCTAATCAATTTTCTCCAAGATACTCTTAATTTCTCTATTTGAGACTTTGGCTTAACTGTTGGCTTATGGGTGGTACGGGGTGGTGACTTCTGTTTCACTCCGTATTTCTTCAATAGGGCCTCAAACTTTTTGTTGCAAAAGTGAGATCCTCCATCACTCACTATTGCTCGTGGCGTGCCAAAACGGGTGAAGATGTTCCCTTTTAAGAACTTGGTCACTTCCTTTCCTTCACAAGTTGGAATGGCTATTGCTTCAATCCATTTGGACATATAGTCTACGGCAACTAGAATTTACTTCTTCCCAAAGGACGTTGGGAATGGTCTCATGAATTCTATGCCCCAAACGTCAAAAAGTTCCACCTCCAACATGACATTCATTAGCATCTCGTCTCTTTTAGTGATGTTGCCGGTTCTTTGGCACCGGTCACATGCCTCTACAAAGCTACTTGAGTCCTTGAACAAAGATGGCCACCAAAAACCCGATTGGAGGACTTTTATAGCCGTCCGTGAAGCACCATAATGACCTCCACACTCTTTAAAGTGACAATGCCCCAAAATATCTAGCATCTCTTCTTCGGGAACGCACTTGCGAATTACCCTATCCCTACATGTTCTGAACAAGAGCGGCTCATCCCAAAAATAGAATTTCAACTTGGCAAAGAATTTTCTCTTTTGGTGCACATTTAGCTTTGGGGGCACTATGTCACTAGCTAGGTAGTTCACCACATCCGCGAACCATAGAATTAGAAGATTTTGTAATTCTAAAAGTTGCTCATCGGGGAACTCTTCCTTGATGGGCTCATCAACTTTCTGATTATCGTCCCTATCAAGTCTCGAAAGGTGGTCCGCAACCACGTTTTCGGTCCATTTCTTATCTCTAATCTTGAGGTTGAACTCTTGGAGGAGTAGCACCCATCTTATAAGTCTTGGCTTTGCATCCTTCTTTGCTAGAAAGTATTTAATGGTTGTATGGTCCATGTAGACAACTACCTTAGATCCTACCAAATATGACCTGAATTTGTCAAAAGCGAACATGATGGCCAACAATTCTTTTTCTATTGTTGCATAGTTGACCTGTGCCTCATTTAGTGTATGACTTGTATAGTAAATAACATGTTGCCGCTTGTCATTTCTTTGACCTAATACGGCGCCCACCACATAGTCACTAGTATCACACATCAACTCAAAGGGGAGGTCCCAATCCGGAGCCCTCATGATAAGAGCCGAAACAAGCTCTTTCTTTAAAAGTTCAAAAGCCCTCAAGCATGCTTCGTCAAACACAAACGACACATCTTTCATCAAAAGGGAGCATAAAGGCTTTGTAATATTTGAAAAGTCTTTGATGAATCTTCTATAGAACCCGGCGTGTCCTAGAAAACTCCAAATTCCCTTCACTGAGGTTGGCGGAGGCAACTTTTCAATAACCTCAATTTTTGCTTTGTCCACTTTAATCCCTTCAGAGGAGATTCTATGACCTAACACTCTCCCCTTATTGACCATGAAATGGCACCTTTCATAGTTCAGTATTAGGTTGGTCTCTTCACACCTTTCAAGCACCTTCCCTAAGTTCTCTAAACAACCATCAAATGACGACCCAAAAACGGAGAAGTCATCCATGAAGATCTCAATGTTCCTCTCCACCATGTTAGAAAAGATAGCCATCATACATCTTTGGAATGTCACCGGAGCGTTACAAAGTCCAAAGGGCATTCTTCAGTAGGGAAATGTCTCATATGGACATCTAAACGTTGTCTTTTCTTGATCTTCGAGGTCTATTGGAATTTGATTGTAACCAGAATATCCATCTAAGAAACAACAGTATTTGTGCTACGCTAGCCTTTCAAATATTTGGTCTATAAAAGGTAAGGGAAAATGATCTTTCTGTGTGGCCGTGTTGAGTTTTCTATAGTTAATACAAACCCTCCAACTTGTAACGATCTGTGTCGAAATGAGCTCGTTGTGCTCATTAGGTACCACAATAATCCCTCCTTTTTTAGGCACCACTTGAACTGGACTGACTCACGGACTATCTGAAATTGGGTAAATGATACCCGCATCTAGAAGCTTTAGGACCTTAGCTCTAACTACCTCTTGCATATTAGAATTCAATCTTCTTTGGTGCTCCACTGTTGGTTTAAACTCCTCCTCCATCAATATTTTGTACATGCAAATCGAAGGACTCAATCCCTTAATATTGGAGATAGACCGACCTATGGCTTTCTTATGGCTTCTTAGAACCCTTAACAACTTTTCTTCTTCAATCTTTGACAAGGAGGCCGAAATTATCACCGGAAGTGATAATGACTCACCAAGGAAAGCATATCTCAAATGCTCCGGTAGTTGCTTCAACTCAAGCTTAGGAGGTTTTTCAATAGACGGGAGTAATCTAGGTTTTCCCTCTCCTAACTCTTCGAACCTCCTTCTTTCTCTAAACTTCTTCAAAGGTTGGGAATTCAAGTGTAGAGCATACTCCCAACTTCCTCATCTTCATCCTCCCCAGAGGCTCCATGAACTATGCATGCCTTTAATGGTTCCTTAGGAGTTTCTCTTCTAACAAACTCTTCAACTAACGGTTCAACAATCTTAACCATCAAACACCTATCCACGTCCATCGGTCTCTTGGCCGCCTTTTTCATGTCAAACACCACGTGTTGATCTTCTACCCTCAATATTATCTTGTCCTTCTTCATATCTATCAAAGCCCTTACAGTCTTCAAGAATGTCGAACCTAGAAACAAAGGGATTTCCATGTCCTCCTCCATCTCAAGTATCACAAAATCCATAGGGAAGTACAAGCTCTCTAATTTTACCAAGACATCTTCCATGACTCCCCTTGGGTACTTGATTGACCTATCGGCTAGTTGTAGGGTAACATGAATAGGCTTCACTTCCCCCACTCCCAACTTCTGAAAAACCGAGTATGGCATCAAATTGATGCTTGCCCCAGAATTGATCAATGCCTTCCCAAAATTTGTTTAACCAATGGTGAATGGGATTGTAAATTTCTCGGGATCCTTTAGCTTAGGTGGGAGTTTGTTTTGTAGGATTGCACTACACTCTTTCGTTAATGCAACCGTCTCGAATTTTTCTAACTTCCTCTTGTTGGAGAGCAACTCCTTGAGAAATCTCACATAAGTGGGCATTTGGGCAAGTGCTTCAGTAAATGGGATGTTGATGTGAAGCTTCTTAAATACCCTTAAGAACTTACTGAAATTGTGAGCATCCTTGTGTTTCTTCAATCTTTGTGGATATGGAATGGGAGGCACATAAGCTTTGACTTGGGGGTTATGGAGGAGGATCATATGATGTGGTGGGCAATTCATCATAGCTAGTACTTTTCTTTTCTTTTACAACCTCTTCTTCAATAATACCCTCATCTTCAACAACTTATTTTCCCTTCCCAAAGTTTTTTGGTAATTCAACCTCTTTACCACTCCTCAATGCAGTAGCATTACATGGTTCCTTAGGGTTTATCACAGTGTCACTTGGTAAAGGCCCTTGCTGTCTTCTTTGTTGTCCCCTAGCTAGTTGACCGACTTGTGTTTCTAAGTTTTGGATTGAGGATTGGGTATGTTGAGCAAGTTGGTCAAACTTCATATCAAGCTTCCTCAAGGCTAAGTCTTGGGTCTCCATTCTATTGTCCATCTTGCCCATATATTTGGAGAACATTTCCTCTAGGTTAGACTTTTTCTCTCCTTGATTGTTTTTGGGTTGGTTGGGGTAGTTTTGTTGTTGTGGTTGAGGGAATCCGGGTGGTTTTCTTTGGTGGAAGTTGTGTTTATGTTGGGGTTGATTGTCTTTCCATGAAAAATTTTGGTGGTTTTTCCATGCCGGGTTATATGTGTTTGGGTATTGGTTATTTTGGGGATTTTGGATGGCATGTTGTTGAGGTTGATTTTGGAAGTTCCGGTTGTAGTTCACAAAGGCTACTTGTTCAGATGAGCTTGAAGCAAAAGGGCTTCCAACTTCACAATCCATGCTAAAGTGTGGCCCCAAACACCACTCACATTGAGCCACTTGCAAATTGCTAGGCCCGGCAATCAACTTGCTCATTTGATTTTAAAGTGCCAAAATCTGAGCCTGTACTCTTGTATTATTATTTACTTCTAGCACACCCGGAATCTTCTTAGGTATTTGTCTCTGTGTTCCCCATTGGCTACTGTTGAGTGCCATTTCCTCTAGGAGATCGTTGGCCGCATCTATTGATTTGCTCATTAGAGAACCCCTAGCAGCCGCATCTACAAAGTTCCTAGTTGACATGGTGATGCCTTGGTAGAATGCTTGCAAAGTTTGCTACTTTGCAAGACCATTGTGAGGACATCTCCTTTGAAGCTCCTTAAACCTCTCCCAAGCTTCGTAGATACTCTCATTCTCAAATTGTTGAAAAGAAAGGATCTCATTCCTGAGACGAGCAGCATTCTTTGGTGGAAAAAATTTGTTTAAGAATGCTTGGGCTAACTGATCAAAGGTAATGATCTAGTTAGGTGGTAGTGAGTTCAACCATATCTTCGCATCATGTCCCAAAGAGAATGGAAACAACTTCAACTTGATAAAATCTTCAGGAATTCCATTTTACTTGAAGGTGCCACATATTTCGTAGAAGTTCTGAAGGTGCAAATTTGGATCATCACTCACCAACCCATTGAACATACACGTAGTGCTAATCATCTGAATCACCAAAGGCTTTATCTCAAAGGAATTTACTGCAATTGTAGGTCGGTGAATAGATGAAATGTTCTGCTTGAATCTAGGCATTGTGTAATCTCTCAAAGTGTGCACATCTTCCCCCTAAAACAAACCCTATTGAACTGGAATGGCCGCGGGAGGCAATTCTTTATGGTTTTGATTTGCCACAGGAGGCAATTCCCTCTATTCTAAATGTGCATCCCGATCACCCATCTCTGCTCCTTTCAACCTTGCCTCACGTCTATTTCTTCGAGCTATCCTCTCAATTTCCGGATTAAAGTTCAAGAAGTGAAGATTTTGGCTCCTTGCATGTGGGTGCATGCAAGAGCAATAGTACCTATCAAGAGAAAAAAATACTAACTAAATTAAAAAGTTCAAATTAGCAAAAAACTAACTAGTATCAATATCAATCATCCGCTCAATCCCCGGCAGCGGCACCAAAAATTGACTAGTCTCTCAAGTGACACTCGGAATAAGACGAGGTCGGAGAGTAGCACAATGATAAGTGAAGTTCGTTCCAATAGGGATCGAGTGACCGATTACCAAAATTGATTAGTCTAAGTGCTATTCAAACAATCATATTGAAACATTTTCATTTTAAACTAACTAAACTAGATTCATAAAAGGTTTTATGCTAAAGCAATAGATAAATGACACAAAATAAATTCGAATGTAATTATAGAGAGAAATATACTAGGACTTGACTACACCCCACCCTAAATTGACTTCCGTTCTAAACTCAATTGAACACCCAAATTATGCTTATGTAACTCATAGATTCATGCACCCTAATATTAACCTACAATCTCGGTCGAGTAAAATAGGTTACACCAAAAATCATACCCAAGCCTATCTCTCGATTACTCGGAATATATGAATGGGTTCGTTAAGGACATTGGCACACTAACGAATCCTATACGCTAGCCTAAGTAGGTCTACTTTTCTAGATATGCATAGAGGACGTTTTGTAGATCACGTGGTATGCGTCTTCGATCGGTACATAACACACCATCAAAAGAACAATCAATAGGAGATCAATCTATTAATATAACATTAAGCATACTAAAACATCCATACAAACTACAAGTAGCAAAATAAAGGATAAACAAAGGTTAATATAAATATATTGTCATAGGGGGGTTTTATCAAATCCTGACACTAAGTGATTAGCTCATATCACAAAGTGTAACCATACAATGAATATATTGAAATGAATACATGGCTAATATAAAGAACATGGAAAAGGAAAAGTGATAGAAGAAACTATGCAGAGTAGTTCCTCCTTTGCTCTTCTTCTTCCAAGCTCTTTCGTCAACTCCCATTTGGTTCCAAACAATGAGATGATGGTGGTTGTGATGTAAGAAAGGGATTTATGTATTTAGATGTTAGGGAAATTCAAAATCTTGGTAGGTTTCGAAAGATGGAAGTGATGATGTAAGAGGAATGTCAAAGGTGATGGTCTAGGTCTAATTTGGAAAAAGAGTTGATCCTTTTGAATATTCCAAAGAGTGGTATATATATGGGAGCCAAAAATAGGGCAAAAAGTCATCCAATTGATGTAATGACGGACTACCGCGGTTGGCATTTCTTGGCCACCAACCGTGGCAGTAGAACCGCGGCAAGCCAAAGATATCTCTGTCGCTCGGGTGCCACGTTCCTTAGACCGCAGCACCTGTGGAAAATCTCTGTATTGATGATAAGAGACCGCGGCACTTGATGAGCGGCACTCTGGCCCAATGCTCCAAACTCTTTATATTTGCACACTGACCCTTCGAGTCTTATCTTTTAGTACCAAGACACCCCTGCTAAAACAAAAACCTCAAACAAGCCATTAAACACATGATTTTTCCGGAGAATGATCTCAAAACGATATGGAAATAGGGCTACATTTTATGTATAAATGAACCAATCACAAATCTGGATTTTAGTTGGCTTCTCGTTGCAGTATTTGTGGAATTAGTAATGAATTAGTAGATAATCTTTCTTCTTTATTGTCCTCTGGTAGTTGCTCTTTGGGAGGCTATTTCCTCGACTTTCCAATAACTTGTCTCAGCCGAAACTTAGCAATCCTTCTTGTTGCAGGCCATGTCGGTTTCTTTTAGTGAGCATGTTAGGAATTTATAGAAGGCAGCTATCCATGTAGTGATTTATGGGGTATGGACTGCCTTGTAATCAGTGGATGTTTGAAGGGAAGTTGATGGACTTTAGATCCGTCCTCTCTCTGATTTGGCATGCGGTTTCAGAGGCTAATCTCCTGGAGAGTGGTTGTATGCGTAATTGTATGGACGACCTTTTGATTCTTCATCAATTTGGTCTTCGAGGTTGCCCGTTTAAAGCCCCGGTAATCAAGAGTTGGTTTGGTTTCCTCGAGCTCTTAGTTGGATCAAAGTGAATACATATGGTGCTGTTATGGGCTCTCCGGGGGTGGTGGTTATGGTGGTATCTTTCGGAACTATAGAGCCTTTGTGAAAGGTTGCTTTGCTATTCCTCATAGTTAGGTTTTTGCTTTTGAGGCTGAGCTTCCGGCTGCCTCGTTGGCCATTAATTTGGCTTGGAATTATAGGTGGCAACGGATCTGGCTTGAGAGTGACTCTTCTTATGTGGTTCAGCTTCTTTCTTCTCATTCTGAGATGGTTCCTTGGAGGATTCATCAAGTGTGGCAGCGCTGCATCTTTCAGATCTCAGAAATGGATTTTCAGGTTTCCCATATTTTCATGGAGGGGAATCTGGTTGTAGATGCGCTTTCATAAGCATGCTTTGGTGTTTCAGGCTAATTCTTGGTGGTTCTTCCCCCCGCCGTTATGTTTTTATTTAGTTAACAATGTCTGCTTGGGTCGGAAGTCTTTTTGTTTTTCATGATGTTTTCTTTTTCTTTTTGGTGTACCATCTTTTTGTTTGGGGTTGTGTATCCAATAGTTATTTATGCTTTGTTGTTTTTTATCACTCTTTACTTTTCTTTTATCTTTTATATATATATATTGATACTGCCTAAAGGTTTTTCAGCATGAGGAAATGGTGGAAAGTATCACCTTTTCCAACTCATTTGGTGACTCTATGACCGGTTTAATAACTTAAGTTTAAAAGGCACCTATTATGGTGAACTACCAAAATTGCCTTTAGATATTCATTTATTTTATTCTGTTTGTTTGGTTCTCTCTCCACACTTCTAACAAAAACAATAACTGGGTTAGTCTCTCTCTATCTTAATACAAATAGAAGTTAAAGATCCAAACAACTGGACGTGCTTCATTACAACAAGGTAATATTTCTTGCAAATACTTCTTTTCATTTGTTCACATTTTCATTGTGACAATTGTGGATTTCCAAGACTTTGTCACCTTTTTTCGAGCTTTTTAAAGTAGTATCCTAGCTTTTTAAAAATCACTAATCGAGCATTTTCATGTCTTCTTGAGTCTTTTCATGTCTTCTCTGAGCCTTTTCATATCATCTCCGAGACTTTTCAAAAATCAGTAATCGAGCCTTTTGAAGTCTTCTTCGAGCTTTTTCATATCTTATCCGAGCCTTTTCATATCACCTCCGAGATTTTTCAAAATCACTAATCGAGCCTTTTCAAGTCTTCTCCGAGCCTTTTCATGTCTTCTCCGAGACTTTTCAAATATTACTGAGAGACTTTTAAAAAATCACTAATCGAGCATTTTCAAGTCTTCTCCGAGACTTTTAAAAAATCACTAATCGAGCCTTTTTAAGTCTTCTCCGAGTGTTTTCAAGTATTCTCCGAGCCTTTTCATGTCTTCTCCGAGACTTTTCAAAAATCACTAATCGAGCCTTTTCAAGTCTTCTCCGAGCATTTTCATGTCTTCTCAAAAATCACTAATCGAGACTTTTCATGTCTTCTCCGAGCCTTTTCATTTCATCTCCGAGACTTTTCAAAAATCACTAATCGAGCCTTTTTAAGTCTTCTCCGAGCCTTTTCATGTCTTCTCTAAGACTTTTAAAAAATCGCTAATCGAGCCTTTTCAAGTCTTCTCCGAGCCTTTTCAAGTCTTCTCCGAGCATTTTCAAGTCTTCTCAAAAATCACTAATCGAGCCTTTTCATGTCTTATCCGAGACTTTTCTATTGTTCTCCGAGCCTTTTAAATATTCTCACCTGAGGCTTTGTAAATGTAACTTGTGAAAATATTTTGTACTCCTGAGTTTTTATTAATAGTTTTGATTAATTTGACAGCATCATGAATCGGGTTAGAATAGTAATATCTTACAACGGTCGATGAGAGCAACTATCTGACGGAAGTCAGAGGTTTGTTGGATCCGATAACCAGGGAATGTATGTGTTAAAGAATATGACTTACGAAGAATTGGTGGCGATTGTGCATACCATTGTGAAGTATGATGTAAAAAAATTCAATGTTGATCTGGCATCAATATCAATTGTTCTTGGCAGTACATGTCGTACATTTATAAGAAATAACGATGATGTTCAGTTTATGCTAGGGGAAGATCGGGTGATCCCTCAAGTATGTGTAAGTCTAACTCAGAGGATAGCTGGAGATGTGATAGGGAATGATATTCCTCCTCCTGAAAATACCTAACAATTTGGATCCTTTAGCGGTAGCAACCAAGTGTATCCCTAAAGGAGTTTCACCGAAAGTGGAGAAACATGTGTGGTGTCCCACCGGTAGCGATTGACCAAGTAGTTGAACCTCAATTTGGCGATGTGTTTGGTTGTCGAATTGAGCAGTACAATAAGATTAACAATTACTCGAACCATAAGGTGGATAATGAGGCAAATAATGAACAGGTAGATGATCTAGAAAATGTGGATGAAGAGCCTACACAAATTCAAACACAAGAAAGACATGTACAAGGAGTTTGTTGCACTGTACCAAATATGTCTGGGACTTTCGAGGTCCTACATAATATAACTTTATGTGATTCTGATAGTACGATAACGTGGGTTATTCCCGGAGCAGATTCATACCCGTTTGGTATTGGTAGAAGCAGCACCTAGGCAACGCAAGAACCTACAAGCATGATTTATAAAGGTCAATTTTTCCCGAGTCAAACGGATTTGAAGAGGCTAGTTGGCCTTTTTTCAATGCGGGAGAACTTTGAATGGAAGGTGAAAAGGTCTAATAAGACAACGTTACATTTAGTTTGCATCATTGACGACTGTACGTGGAAATTAAGAGTGGTGAGGAGAGATGAAAGGACTTACTTCCAAGTCAGAAGTTTTGTCAACCAACAAAGTTGTCCTTTGGAGGAGGTTCACCGTCGCCACCGACAAGCTAGTGCAGTTATAATTGGAGAAGTCATTGCACCTAGACTTCAACAACATGATGGTCGTCTCATGCGTCCGAAGGACATAATCGCCGATATGAAAACAATGTATGGCATCCAAGTCATGTTCAGTAAGGCACATGATGCCTTGTAATATGCATTATCATTGACTTATGGAAAGCATGAAGAAAGTTTCAAACTGTTACCATCTTTGGCGTACGTTCTGGAACAGCAAAATCCTAGCACAATCACCGACTTACGGTGCGCAGACGATGATACATTCCTGTACTTTTTCATGTCGTTAGGGTCCTCAATTAGAGGTTTCCGAAGGTGTATGTGTCATGTGATTGTAGTTGATGGTACCTATTTGAAGGGAAGATTCGGGGGTACAATGTTTGTTGCAATTGCACAAGATGGAAACGAACAGGTGTATCCAATTGCTTTTGGGTATGGTGACTCAGAAAACAACCTTTCATGGGAGTGGTTTGTGGAATGCTTGAGGGGTGTCCTTGGTCATATAGATGATCTGGTTTTCATTTCTGATCGCCATGCAAGCATTGAAGCTGGGATTTCTAAAGTGTTCCCTTATACAACCCATACTATATGTTGCTGGCATTTTGGTGAAAATATAAAGAAGCGATTCCACAGAAAGGATGTTGTCGACATAATGGATTCAGTAGATAGGACGTACAGTGAATTCAATTATAACAGGCACATGGAGGAGTTACGTAGGCAGCATAAGGGTGCATTCGATTATGTCATTGCTGCCGGTCCACACAAGTGGTCTCGCGTACACTATCCCAAACGAAGGTACATGCTGATGACCACAAATGTTGTAGAGTGCATAAACTCATGCCTAAAATTCGCACGACAACTGCCAATGATGGTACTAGCGGAGTTCATTAGGAATATGCTACAAAAGTGGTTTCACGATGGGTCCATACGTCATCAACTGACCGACGCAGCACATCTTATGATCCTAAAACGTGTCGAGAAGTGCAATTATATGACCGTAAATCTGATTGACTGGAACATATTCTCCATCAAATTGAAAGGAAACCAATGGACGGTTAACTTACACTTGAATACTAGCACATGCAACAAATTCCAAATGGACCATTTCCCATGTTCTCATGCACTCACAGCGGCAAGGTACATGAGATGTTATAGTTAACGATTTATATTACCCACAAACGTGAATCTCATTGTTTCCATTGTTGTAGGGAGCGAAACTTGGATTTCACATCTCTGTGTGCAGACTACTACAAGAGAGAGACATTTATTGATGCATGCTCGGTTCCTATTATGCCTGTTCTCCATCCTTCTTCATGGGTAATGCCATTCGACATCGAATCCAAAGTCGAAGAGACAATCAGGTCGCCCGATGGAGGGTCGACATGCCTCGTCTTCGGAGAGGACAACCACACAGTCGTGTAGAAGATGTGGACAATCAGGACATAATAGAAAGCGGTGCTCCAACCCGCCGATGGTTAATGAAGGTCCCAGCATAAGTGTTCCCGATGAATACCGTCGCAAGTGCGGCATATGTCATTCAATTGGACACAACAAACAAACGTACCCTAAGAAAGACTCTACCGTGGAATGAATGGAGCTGTTGAGGAAGACGATCAAACATAACAAGGCAGTACAAGAGGCCCCTGAATTGCCACCAGAAAAGCTTGTGATTGCTAATGTGGGACGGCAAGATGCTAGGAAGCACCTTGAGGAACATGTCTCCAACTTGATATCTTCCAACATCGTCCAGACGTTGGGAACTATGCTCGATACAGTTGTGTTATGAGACCGTTGGTTATTACGCTTTTTTATGTTGAACTATTATGATATATTTATTGGTTGTTCGTTTAATGCCATACTGGATCCTTTGTTATAGTGTCTACAATTCATTGTATTGTTTATGGATTTCAATATATCAAATGTGTGTTCAAGTGTTAATTGCAAACAACTAAATTTTTTTTTTAAAATCATTTCAATTCATTACTCAAATGTTATGTACATCAACTAAATCACTAACTGGAAGACCAATCCTTCGAGTTACAAAAAACCTCCACAGCCATCTTCTCTCGGATGGTGCCCATTTCATTTTCTGACCAGTCGAACGTATCCCTGTTCGCTGTCAAGTACTCTATCAATCTCAAAGTATGGGCACCACATTTACCACTGCAATTCACCACATAAACAACCGTTAGAATTGAATGTTATTAAAACCAATTGGGATAGAATAAGATCTTTAAACAGTCATACCCTCTATCCTGTTGGGGCACACGGTCTCTAGACACAATGTTAAGTGGAAAGGGCTTATTCTACAATGTGTACGTCATATCGCCCCTCCGTCTGCGATCGTGAAAGTCCACCGCATGCAGCATCGAATGTAAAAAATATCGTAAGCAAGCGAGCTGCGTTTTCCTATGGCGAAATGGTACCTCCTGTTTGAATGGGTCCATCAGGTAAATACTCTCTGTTGTGAGATCGACGCTGGCTAGTGCCTAATGTGTACGTCTAAGGTTGCAAGGAATCAAAACCTGTATATGTTTCAACAAAGTGTTATCAGTGTGAAATTTATTTAAAATTCAAATTCAAACAATGTAAATTAAACATTGACAACGTCAACTTTGTTCCATGGTTTGGTTCCTGCCGGGACCAATCTATGTACCACCTTCAAGTCATCAACGGACCACTGATGCTTGAACAAAGACCAACTGCGGCGGGGTTTGTCGGCCCCACTTCCCATCAATCTCTCCCAGTCATTCAATAACCATGACTGTACAAAGAATATTTATAAAACGTTAGCTAAAAGATGTACGAAACACATACGTAGATGTTCAAAAACCGTACAACTTAAACACTTACATAGAACTGTGAATCCAGTATGTTGATCCTCGGACCGTGGACAGTGGAGTAATATCTCTAACACTTCCGTAGAATATGCAAGTACGCGTCCATATGCTGACAATTTCAACATTTTGTACTGTTAGCATTCTACTATTTCAGAAACATCTTATACACAATGTTCAGGTAAGGACTATACCGTATCCTCCAACTCCATGATGTTGGTTTAAAACCGATGGAACCAAGGGATACCAACTGGCTCGAGTAGATCCACATCACACCTACATAATTGTTGAAGAAGTTAGATAAGAAAGTAGTTTTACTTAGGAGTTTCAAAATACAAAAAAAAAAAAATTGTAATATCTACGATTATACTTACAATTCCCCAATCGAGTTCCTCTTATAGGCTTGGTACGCCGTAAGGTGGTGAAGATCTATCAATGCGTGGGGCGCCCATACATGTGGTGGTTGTGGCATAATCCTTGGCCTTATCGGCCGAGAGGGGTCAGTGTATAGGGTCTGCTGCTGCCAACCTGGCCTGCGAACCCGATCTTTACGTTGAAGGGGTGGGGGAATCTGGTCCAGCTCAATGCGATCCACTGGATGGGTGAGCTATAAAGAGGAACTTTATCCCCGTGTATTACCTTTTGAGGTGCGATGTGTGGAAGGACTCTGTTCCCAAGTATCACCTGCAAATGTGCGCTGTAAGTAGGAACTATGTCACCTTCGATAGCCTGCAGGTGTAAGCTCTTTAGGTGCGCTGAGACTGGAGATCTCTGTCCTTGTGGAATGAATGAATGGGTGCTCTGCATTAGGATCGACCGGAGGGGTATGCTATAAGGAGGTGCTCTGTACCAGGTCTTGAGAATGAACAGGCTGGTCTGGTAAAACCTGCTGAGGTTCTTGCTCTATCTCCATAGGTGTTGTATCTGTACCACTAGTACCACGAGTAACCTCCTCTCATGGTGTCACACCAGGCCCCTGCTGATCACCGTGATAACTACCTGTCCTCCCTCTAAGACTGAAGTCTCGGTGTCCGTCTTCGTCATCGAAGGGTGGGTCATCGAACCGTGTACCTCGAGTACGGGCGTGCGACGTCGAACCCTGAAGCCCCCGAATCAAATCTAGCAACTTCTGATGTTGTTGATCTCGCTTATCATTACTCTTTCACACATCTTCCTGTAACTCGCGTAACGCATCCATCAGTTCAGTATACCGACGGTCCTGAAAGGATTTCAAAATTGTCAGTACTAAAACCGTTCACTCGATTGAAATTAAATAATACGGTAAAAAGAATTATACGTACCTCTGCTTGCCCTCCAACGCCTCATCGTGAGTCATCTCCAGTTCGAGAGTCATCTCTAGTTCGAGGCTCTCTAGGCAATGTGAATCGAACTCGCCTAGTCCTTGCGGGACGAATATGACGACCGTCTGAGTCAGAACACTTCGTATCACTGGGTTCGAAAGACAGACCCTTAGTGTCACTGGTTCCGACAGTTGTATATCGTTCGGGGTTAGACAGGAACAGGTATATCACCGACATCAGCATCATACAAACTGCCTCCCTGGGAAATGCCCTCGAAGTACCGTTTAGCCCTCTCAGTTGCCATTGGCACCAATTTCACCCTTGCAAACATCTGAAATTGCAGTTAGACCAATGTAATTGTATACATACTAATAGTTATGAACATAATATATATATATATATATTTACACTTTCGAGGAAAATGCTATTCAACTTCTCCCTCCTCGATCGCGTACTCAACTCCCATTTCAGAATTCAGGGGGAGAGCTCTATTTCCTTCCGCTTCCCACATCCGCTGTTGCCAAGCTCAAGGATAACCTCGAAAGCAAATATTTGCGAAACAACTAATAACGATAAAAATCCAATACAACACATCAGTCATATGGAAAAAATAACAAATTCAAAATTCTCACCAGCAGGGCATGCTCCCATATATGTTGTATGTCTCCGTGGTGTGTACATCAACGCCCTTTCGTCGCTGGCGTTGTTCAAACCACCTACGTCGACCATCCAACACATGCTTGAAACCGTATATAGATCGCCTATACACATGTGCACCCCACGGGAACGCATCTAAAGCATCCAAGTCCTCGACTAGGCGAAACTGCCATACTGGAACTTTCTCTCTCTCGTCCAACCCCATCAGTATCTAGTTAAGCATATACAATAAGCACAGCTTAACCGCATCGTACTGCTAAAAAAAACACCAATCCGTAGAACGACTTTCAACTCTGCATACTCGACCTCATCTCGACCCTCAAAGTACTGTTGGTGTATGCCATTCTCTACCATATCATAGGTCGACATGTCAGGAAGTTCTCCGAACTTCAATCCGGTGATCAAACAAAACTCAACCTTCGAGAACCGGACAGAATGCCTTCCTAACAGAAATCTCATCTCATCTCATCTTCAGGCCCATCGTGATGCAACTCACGAATAAGCAACCGATGTATAATGCCAGCTGAAAATTTCATCCCACGATCCATCTGAAGGAGGTGTCCAAAACACGACTCAGTATACCGACGTCGTTCTTCGACCGCAAGATGTTCAGGTACCTTGTTAAGTGCGTTGTTGATATCTGTAAGGTCATCAAAATGGTCATGTCGAGTTATTTTCCCCGAGTACCTTTCTTCCTCTGGAGTTTTAAGCGAATCTTTTAATTGATTCCTCATCTGCATATTGACATAAAAAAAATATATATCTAGTTAAATAAAATAAATAATATAAAAATGAAAAGTCTCGGACACTATATGAAAAAGCTCGGAAACTATATGAAAAGGCTCGGAGACTATAATTCACAAACACAGGTAAAAAAATTAAAAAGCTTGGATTATTGTTCAAAAGGCTCGGACAGTGTATATAAAGACTCGGAGAGTATTGTAAAAGGCTTGGAGCTAAAAAAATTTCCAACCAAATCAAACGGCTCGGATTACTTTTTAAAAGTCTCGGACGATTATTCAAAAGGCTCGAAACCATTGTTAAAAAGCTCGGAGATTCAAAATTAAAAATTTAATATAAAAGGCTCGGATTACTATTTAAAAGTCTCGGACAGTTATTGAAAAGGCTCGAAACAAGTTGTAAAAGGCTCGAAGATTCTAATTCTAGAAACCTATTCATATTCCTTAAAAGACTCGGATTACTATTTAAAAATCTCGAACAGTGTTTTAAAAGGCTCGGATCCTATTTTAAAAGTCTCTGAGCCAGTGTGAAAGGCTTGGAGATTCAAATTGCAGAAACTTATTTAAATTGCTTGTAAAAGGCTCGGATTACATATGACAAAGCTCGAAAAAGGTTTTAAAAGGTTTGGAGATTCAAATTGCAGAAACCTATTCAAATTGCTCGGAAAAGACTCGGATTACATGTGAAAAAGCTCGGAAAAGGCTCGGATATGGTTTTAAAAGGCTCGGAAACCCAGAACTTCATCGTGTTCAACATAATTTTTTCATAAATTTAAACCCTAATCTAATCAAACAAACCTAATCAACAACAAATCAAATCAAACCTAATATACATGTCTAACCAACATCCAACATCAAACGCACATAAAAGTTTCAACAACAAAAACGCGTGAGAAAATCATATCACCTTCTCATCGACTTCAAGACTGTATCGCCACCGCCGGTAGGTTTCCTGTGAGATTTAGTACCGGATTTCTTGCACCCAAGGTCTCTCTTTCCACTATTCTCTCTCTCTCAACTTTTTTCTCTTCAGACGCAATATGACAAAAATGAGGGTATTTTTGTCTGGTCACCTAAATAGGTGTCTTTTAAACTTACATTAGTAAACCGGTGACATTCTCACAAAAGCCCCTCCAAATAGTGACAAAAAATTTTTGAACCATTTTCAGCATATGATCGCTTGTAATGTTTTTAATGTTTTTTCCCCTTAGACCAGTCCAATTTTATTTAAAAATAAAAAAATAAAAAATAAAAAAATAAAAAAGTAGCTGAGATAAAAAAGATTTCAAAAACAAAAAAAAAAAATCAATTGTTAAATAAAATTTTTGTTTGCAGATTCATTTTTTAGATGAATGGATAAAAGTTAAAACTATATTTTATTTATTTATTTATTATCAATTTTCTTTCTTGTTTTCTTTTCGTTGGATTTTTTTTTTTTTTTTTTTTTGCATTAATCTAATGGTCAAATTTGTTTGCACGGTTTATTTTACTGATTTAATATCTAAAATGACATGTTTATCCTTTTGTTGTTACTATTTAATGGTGGGTGACTAACAGTAGGGACGTTTGTACAATTTCAAACAAAAGTTCCATATAGATGCAATTAGATATAAACTTAGGGAAAGTTTGTGCAATTATCCCTTACTATTATTGCATAGGATAAACTTAGTGATGTACAATGATTAACTCAACCAAGCCTGGATGATTCTGGCCTGGGGCGAATCATTGTGGGGGCTACATGGTTTTAAAGCCTTGTCTGATATTTTTTTTTTTTTAAAATTTAAATTTTTAGTTTGTTATTAAATTTAAACAAGACAAGTAGTATTTATACAAGACAAGCTCAACACAATATTAATATGTTATCATATAGGCATATAGGTATGTAGACAATATGATAACCCTTGACTTTTGCCGTTTTATGTATAATGTGTACCATTAATGGTTTAATAATTAAATTTTCTATAAAGATTGTTTAAAAAAAAAAAAATTATAAATAGTATTTGATTCAGTCTCACCGGATAAAAAATCAGCAGTGTTTGGTCCCATATCTAACTCTTTTTTTTTTTTTTTTTTTTTTAAAGGATATATACCTAACTTTGAAAATTCAATGTTGCATGTGAAGTGCAGTTGCAGATTTTGTATGATTTACATAATGGAAACAATCTAACATATATATATAGCATTTCATGAATTTAACTAGCTAGACAGTGATCAGATTCTGCAAATTTATTAACCTGAATTCAAATCATAAATGACGAATTATATGTTTACCCTGATCAAATAGACTCGAAGATTTTGATGCCAATTTTCAGATCTCCCAATAGTGAATTTGATGAGCTAAGCTATGACAACATTTCTTCGTAATAAATTTAGAATTGTGAGAATAAAAGACTACTTACTTTATTCATCATAGGCAACGGTTTTTATACACAATACAACATGAGGAGAATTTAGTCTAATTACATAACCTAATTATATTAGAATTACAGCTGTGCAGTCCTAAGTATCATAGGAGAAGTCACGTAATTGGATTACTGTTATCATGCCCCCGCAAGATAGAGCTTCCGTCGAGGACGCCTATCTTGTATCGATGATCAATGAACTGTTTCCGGGAGAGAGTCTTTGTCAACGAGTCAGCTAGCTGATCATTGGTGTGAACATGTGCGATACGGAGCTGTTTGCGAGCAACCTGATCCCGAACAAAAAAGAAATCTATGGCGACATGCTTCATGCGACTATGAAAGATTCGCACAAACATACGTGGCACCCACATTATCACAGTTTATAACCGGTGGACCAGAAATTGGCACTTTGAGTTCAGTGATAAGATTACCAAGCCAATTCAACTCAGCAGCCGCCGACGCAATGGCGCGAAATTCAGCCTCCATGGAAGAACGGACTACCGTGTGCTGCTTCTTGGAGCTCCAGCTGATTGGTGTGGAGCAAATGAAGACGACATAGGCTGTAGTGGATCGCCGGTCATCAGGATCACCTCTCCAGTCTGAGTCGGCAAAGGCATGCAGCTGTGGTGATGATTTCCGACTGATGAGAAGACCATGACTTAGCGAGCCCTTGAGATAGCGGAGGACACGCTTCACTGCAATCCAGTGGATTGAGGTAGGACGATGCATGAACTGAGAAAGTTTGTTGACCGCAAATGAGATGTCCGGCCTGGTGAGAGAAAGGTACTGAAGAGACCCTACAACCTGCCGGTATTGAGTGGCATCAGTGGGAGCACTGCCATCTACTAGTTTCAGCGTATCAGTTGTGGAGAGAGGAGTGGCGACGGAGTTGGCCTCGAGCATGCTTGATTTGGTAAGGAGATCGCGGACATATTTCTGTTGGGAAAGAAATAGTCCGTGTGTGGAGGAATGAGCCTCAACGTCGAGAAAGAACGATAGCTTACTCAAATCCTTTAGGGAGAATCTGTGAGCTAGTGCCGTAATGAACTGGCGAACCGGAGGCTCCGAAGAGCCTGTGACAATAATGTCATCCACATAAACGAGTAAATACACTATGTGACCAGAGTGGTGGTAGATGAAAAGAGATGCATCGCTTTTGGAGTTGATGAAGCCGACGGACAGCAAGAAGGAGCGGAGCTCAATGTACCAAGCTCTAGGGGCCTGACGGAGGCCATAGATAGCCTTTCGAAGCTTGCAAACATGAGTCGGCAAGGAGGGATGCTCGAATCCAGGCGGCTGCTCCATGTACACATCATCAGTGAGAGTGCCCTGTAAAAAAGCATTATTGACATCCAGTTGGCGCAAAGGCCAACCATTAGTTACAGCAATTGTTAGAATCAGACGGATTGTGGTAGGCTTCACTACTGGACTAAATGTGTCAGTAAAATCGATGCCAAGGCGTTGATGAAAATCCTTCGCCACAAAACGAGCCTTGTACCTCGCAACGGAACCATCCGGGTTTCGCTTGATCCAAAAAATCCACTTGCATCCCACCACATTGTGGGATGAGTGAGCTGGAACCAGGACCCAAGTTAAGTTTTTAACTAACGCATCATATTCGACGCTCATCGCTTTGCGCCATTCCACATGTTTTCGGGCTAGGATGAGAGAGGTAGGTTCTGTTTGGGGTGGGAGATGCGTAACTGTATGCAGGTCAAGAATGGTCCTCGGTTTGAATATATTGCTTTTTGACTGGGTATGAATGACTCTAGTTGGGGTGGTGGTTGCTGGTGCAGACTCGGTGAGAGGAGCAGCGGGAGTGGGGCTGGTGGACTGAGTGGAAGCTGGATGTGCGATGGAGTGGGCAGGCGAGACCTGATGTGGGTGTGGCAAGGTGTGTGTGGGCTGCGGGACCTGATGAGGATGTGGCGAGTGTTGTGTGGGCTGCAGGACCTGTATGGGGTCGGTATTAGAGGGTGGAGAAGTGTGAATGATGTCAGGGTAGTGGAAAGGTTGGTTAGGTGTGGGTGACTCTATTTCTTAGTCGAAGCTGACAGTGGGGAAGAGGGACGTGAGCCAATGACTGACTTGGACCGGAATGGGAGGAGGTGCGTGACCGACTTGGTGAGCAAACGGAAATTCTGACTCGACAAACACGACGTGACGGGAAACATACACTCTGTTTGTGTGACGATCTAGACACAGGTAGGCATTATGAGCATTGGAATAACCGACGAAGACACATGGTTTAGAGCGAGGCTCCAGTTTGTGAGATGTGTATGGACGCAACCAAGGATAACAAAGACAACCGAATACACGTAATTTACGATAATTCGGATCGTTGTTGAAAATCATAGAATGTGGGTTACTGTTATGGAGAACTTTTGTGGGCATGCGATTTATTAGGTAAACCGCGGTCTGGAAGGCAAGAGACCAGAACTTCAATGGCATGGAGGCGTGATGAAGCATGGTTAGAGCCGTTTCCACCACATGTCGGTGTTTGCGTTCAGCAGTGCCAACATGTTCAGGAGTATGGGGTGGTGATTTCAAATGTTGGATACCAAGATTTTGTAAGACAAGACCAAGGGATTGAGCCTCCCCGCTACCATCAGAGTAAATAGTTTTGATTTTAGTGTTGAAAAAATTTTCGACAAGGGCCTTGAAACATTTGAAAATCTGTGGGACATCGGACTTGTATTTTAGTGGATATAGCCATGTGTATTTGGAAAAATAATCCACAAAAATAACATAGTAACGATACTGATCAAAAGACGATACGTGGGCAGGACCCCAAACATCAGTGAACACAACTTCTAATGGTTTATTTCAAGATAATGTCGAAACACCAAATGGTAGTTTGTGACTTTTATTACATAGACACGCAGGACAATGAGAAAATTTAGACTCTGACTTAGAGACAGGGAGACCCTGAGAGGATATGAGATTCTGGAGAACCTGTAGAGACGGATGACCGAGGCGACAATGCCAGGCTAGGGAGGAGACTTGCGGTTGAGTAGATGTTGACAGGAGTTGGGTGGTAGACAGACGAGACAGACGAGACGAAGATGACTTTGGCCAGACATATAGGTTGCCCTCATTCCGGCCGCGGACCAAGGATGCCCCCGTGGTCAGATCCTTCACAAGAAAATAGTTAGGAAAGAACTCAATAGATGTATTAGTGTGAGTGCAAAATTTTGACACAGAAATAAGATTGTGAGATATGTTAGGGGAGCACAAGACATGGGAGAGAGGGAAAGAATTATCATGGGAATTTAAAATAGTGGAGCCAGTATGAGTTATAGGAATTGTTTTACCATCCCCAACCATGATGTCTTCAGGGCCACCGTATTCCGAATGTATGGACAGATTTTGGAGATCCGAGGTCATGTGATGAGAGGCTCCAGAGTCAAGAATCCAGTTGTTATTGCGAGTGGTATGCTGGTCAGCAGTCATGTGATTTAATTGTGGCCATGTTTGGGAACCTGGATGAGGACGCGAGTGACAAACTCGAGCCGTGTGTCCAACCTTATCACATAGCTGACATATCGGCCGAGAATTGTTGTTGGAAGTGGAGGGGCGCCACTGATTTGAAGAGCTGAATTGTGTCTGATATGGTGACCGAAATTGGCTGCCTTGAGTTGGTGGAAAATTGCGACCACTATTTTGTAAGGAACCAAAGGCTGGTTGTTGACCGTGAGAATTAGTGGATGAATGCTGCTGATATTGTCCCACATGGTGACTGTAAGAGTTGGCATTACCTCGCTGATTTCGGCCTCTCCTGTTAAAGGTACGTTGATTGAACTGTGCCGTAATTACCGGACTGCCTTTCTTCGCTTCATCACGTTGAATAAAAGCCTCATGATCGAGAAGTTTGTCGTAGAGTTCTTCGAACGTAATTGGAGTGTCTCGGGCTCGTATTGCGAAAGCAAGAGATAGGTACGCTGGACCCAAACCGTTCAAGGTGTGAATTACAATAGCTCCTTCATCAACCGGATGACCCATGAGTTCAAGATTGTCAAGAATATTTTTGATGCCTTGCATGTAGTCTGCCACAGACCTGTCTGCCAAAGAGACGTTGGTAAGGGAATCGAGGAGGCCAAGTTTGCGAGTATTGGAACGATTTGCGAATGTGGCTTCAAGTTTAGCCCATGCCTGCGCGGAAGTAGAAGACCTGGTGACAATAGATTGGGCAGCGCCCATGCAAGATACCTGAATAGCATGAAGAAGTAAACGGTCTTGACGGAGCCAGACTTGACACGCAGGATTGGTGGCTGCTCCTCTGGCTGCCGAATCAGGTGCTGGATCAGTAGGAGCAGTGTCAGTGATGGAAGGAGGAGAGCATGGTGTGGTACCATCTAGGTAACCCATAAGACTATAGCCAAATAGAAGATTTTCAAATTGAGACCGCCAGGCCACATAGTTCCCTCCGTTGGATAGTTTGATAGGAACTTGGGTGGAGTTAATAGCAACAAGAGATTGATGTGGGCTGGTGTTGTTTGCTCCCATAAGAACGACTGGAGGAGAGGAGGTCGCAGGGGAAGAGATAGCAGTAGAAGACTCAGGTGTGGCTGTATTAATCATGGTGATGGCTGGCTGTGTTTAAGGTTATAGAAGAGATAGAAAAGGACGAGGAAAAGAAAAGAAAAATAGGGTTTCAGGATCTTTAGTTTTTTATTAGCTATGCTCTGATACCATAATAAATTTAGAATTGTGAGAATAAAAGACTACTTACTTTATTCATCATAGGCAACGGTATTTATACACAATACAACATGAGGAGAATTTAGTCTAATTACATAACCTAATTATATTAGAATTACAGCTGTGCAGTCCTAAGTATCATAGGAGAAGTCACGTAATTGGATTACTGTTATCACTTCGGTGATCTTGCATTTGGTTGAGGACAGTTGATTACATGTTAACACGTGAGCAAGAGCCCTAGCATCAATGTCATTATTTTTGTTTTGTCACATTTGAGACTTTTCTTAGTATATTTATCAGCCATAAAAATGTCCGAAGGAAAATCTTTCAAGAAGATGATATATTATGCTGCCCAGGCATCTTCAAACCTCACGTGCCCCCAAGATTGATCTAGTAAGGGGAATGACAGAGACTTGAATGGGTTCGAAGTGATAGTCACTTGGAAGTTGGAATCGGAAAACCCTTCAACCCCACCACTTGATTTTCACTTATCATGTGAAAATATTGCAACGTGCTAGCTGCATCGCATAGGATTGATTGATCTATTAGCACTTCCTGCTGTAGATTGTAATAAAGCATACGCAATATAATTATCTCTTGAGGAAACATTACTAACAACTCAGACAGTTCCAAGTTGCTTTGTTGTGGATTGTGATAAAGCATACGCAATACAGTTCTTTTTGTTTTTGTTTTTAAAAAAAAAAAATAGAATTAAAGTTGAATTATGGTTTGATTATTTATTTATTTAATAAAGTGATATAGTTGAAGATATGAGTGTAATTAATGGATATAAATATCATTTTGTTTATTTTTAATTAAATTAATTTGTCCTTATTGGTAAATTCCTATTGAGATATTTTTATAATTAAGATTTTTATTAAAATATGGGTGTGTTTATCATATTTATGGGTGTCAATATCGACTCCCTTTCAATAATTGATTTATCATCTATCAAAAGGGATAATATCAAAAAAATCCCTTTAGTTTGGGTTTTTAATCAAAAACCACCATCTAGTTTTTAATAGCCAGAAACCGCCTTATTTTTTAATTTATTAGTCAAAAACCATTCTACCATTAATATTTCTAACCAAAAATACCATTTTACCCCTATATTCAAACAATTTTAAATAATATTAATTTAAATAAAACAATTATTTGATAAGAAACTAATATTAAATAAAAAATCAAATACATTATTTTATCCACAATATATTAATTAAAAAATAAAAAATAATTTCCCCTCTTTCTCCATTCTCTCTCAATCCCCACTCTCTCTCTCTCTCTCTCTCTCTCTCTCTCTCTCTCTCTCTCTCTCTCTCTATATATATATATATATATATATATATTTCTCAATCCATGGATCTCTTGCTCTCTGTCTCCCTCAATACTTTTTCTCTCCAAACAAAGATTGATGGTGGCTGAGTTTTTGTGGTGCTTTGTCAGATATGTCACTACCCAATCCAATACCATCAACAACCACACCACCAAATCCTTACACCTCTCTTTCCTTCAAAATTCCAATCAATAGCCAAGTCACCCCAACGACCACCCCGGACCACAACAAAACACCCAACCACCATCCCATCTGCAAGAAATGAGATATATATATATATATAGAGAGAGAGAGAGAGAGAGAGAACTACAGTGAGAATAAGGAAGGAGAGAAAATGAAAGGAGGGAGAAAGATAGAGAGAGAGAGAGAGAACTACAGTGAGAATGAGAGAGGAGAGAAAATGGAAGGAGAGAAAAAAATAATAATTTTATATATTTTTGTTAATTAATATTTTTTTAATTGAATATTATTTGTTTTTATTTATTTATTTTTGTTTAAATTTGAATGTATGGGTAAAATGGTATTTTTGATTAAAAATGTTAATGGTAGAATTGTTTTTGACTAACAAATTAAAAAATTAGGATGGTTATTGAATTAAAAAAAAAAAAACTAGAGGAGAGTTTTTGACAGTATCTCCGGTCAAAAAGTGGTTATATGTACAAGTTTTCCTACGCATGCAGCCAAGTTGTGATTAAAGCATCCATTAAGCTTGAATTTACACGTCCTTTGAATTAGAAGCTGTGGTTGAAGCCAACCATAAGTTTCAGGACCTACCAATAATTTAGAGAATATATATATATATATTTATAGAGGCGGTCATGTTCTTATCAGGGTATCCTTATATAACTTTATCATGAAATTGAATGTGAGCCACTCATTTATAAAAGTGATTTGACAAGTGCATACATACCAAGTCAAAGTATGTAAAACGAGTAGCTCACATTCAATGTCCTTATATAATTATATCAGGACATCCTTATAGGAAAATTTCCGTTTATAAAGATATATAATTCAAGGATTCCAGGACAAACAATGCAGGAAAAAAAAAAACGTCTTTCACTCTCTGTGAAAACGAAATGGCAACTACCGTTAAAAAGGTGAATTTAGTGAACAAGAACATCATCTGTGTATATGCTTGTTAGTCTTTTTTGGAGTGAGTGTGACTCTGTGAATTTTATCAGTCGTGGTCAACTCTCTGCTCGAATTCTTCTAACGACAAAAAGCTTTAAAAAAATACCTGATAGATAGATAGATACTATAAAATAAAAAATAAAATAAAAAATAAAATAAAAATTCAACTGAAGTATAGAGATAAGTATATAAATTCTTTTCATGCATTCCTATATTTCAGTTCATAACTTTGAAAATTGAAATGTTGCATTATTGCTGTGATATTATACTCTGCATGTGAAGTGAGATTTGGCAGGATATATATATCTTGAGATTATAGATTTCAATTTTCAAGTATCAAAATGGATATGTTCTTGTCCAAATAAAAATATTACCGTACAAAACTTATTTTGTCCTGCCTGACCACTAGGTTCAAGATGTCGGTGCCCATCTTGTCGGTCTTATTTATTTTTTTATTTTTTTTCCGTTTCCTTTTTCTTTGGGATATTATCATTTTCCCCCTGTAGTTTGCTATATTCATAAATATGTCCCCCTAGTTTCAGAAATGGTTGATATTTCCTCTGAAAATCAAAGTATTCGAATATTTACCTCCCAGCTGTTAGGATTTCCGTTAAATAGAGGTTTGACAGTTAAAATAATGAAAAAAGTACGTTTTTACCCCTGATTATCATTTTATCATTTATTTGATCAAAATAAATTTAACCAATATTAACATAAATTAAAAAAATAATATTTAAAAAGAATATTTAAAATAAAATAAAATAAAATAAAATGGTAAAAAAAATTATTAAAAGATATTAAGAGAATAAAAATATTAAAAGATATTAAAAGAATAATATTAAAAAAATAAAAAATCAATTAAACCATAATTCTTACTCTCTCTCTCTCCCCCATCTCTTCCTCTCTCTTCCTCCACTACCAATATTAACAGAAATTAAAAAATAATATTAAAAAAATAAAAAATCAATTAAACCCTAATTCTTACACTCTCTCTCCCTATCTCTTCCTCTCTCTTCCGCCTCTACCAATATTAACAGAAATTAAAACATAATATTAAAAAAGAATATTTAAAATAAAATAAAATTGTAAAAAAATTATTAAAAGATACTAAAAGAATAAAATTATTAAAAGATATTAAAAAAAATATTAAAAAAATAAAAAATCAATTAAAACCCTAATTCTTCCTCTCTCTCCCCATCTCTTCCTCTCTCTTCCGCCACTCTCTTTTCTTCTTTTTTTTTTTGCAACCCAAACAATCGCATATACTATTAAACTCAATTCTCAATGTTTCAATGTTTTTACCTCTGGTTTTGGTGTTGGGAGTTGGAGGATTTAGTGGGTTTGGTTTTGTTGGTGGTGGTGTTGGTAGTGGTTTGATTTGAGGGTGTTGGTGGCTACAATTTGGTGTGACTTTGGTTTGGTTCTAATTTTTGGGTTATGGTATTGTGGGTCTGGATTCTGGTGTTTCTAGGTTTGGTGGTTTGTTGATGATGATTTCTGGGTTTGGACGATAATGGTGATCATGAAGATGTTAAAATTTGCTTTATTATTATTATTATTATTATTATTATTATTATTTTGTCTTTGGATTTGTTGCACCAGTCCTCTTTTATTTTATTTTTTTTGGTCTTTAGATTTGTGGAGATTTAGAATGACGTCTATTTAAATAAAATGGATAGTGAAAAGATGATTGTGATGAAATGGATCTAAAATGGATTTGATGAAATGAATCTGATGGTGAAATAATAAATATTACATTTAATGATAAAAAAATTTATTATTTAATTTAATATTTATTATTTAATTTGATTTTCGGGAGGAATATCAACTATTTCTGAAACTATGAGAGTAAATTTATGAATATGGCAAACTACAGGGGGGGAAATGATAATATCCCAATTGTTTAATTTAGCTTTTTACCACATTACCCATCTATTTTAATGGTCAAACCTCTATTTAATGGAAATCCTAATGGCATGGGGTAAATATTCGAATATTTTGATTTTTAGGGGGGAATATCAACCATTTCTGAAACTAGGGGATAAATTTATGAATATGGCAAACTACAGGGGGAAAATGATAATATCCCTTTTTCTTTTTCTTTTCCTTTTGTACTGCCTTAAACTAGAGGTGGCCACGGTTTCAGTTAAACCATCAGTTTTGTCCGCGGTTTAACCGAAACTGTATGGCCCAAACCATAACCGTAACCGTAACCGAAACCAAAACCGAAACCGGGACCAAAACTAGTGGTTTGAAAACCGGTTTCACGGTTTCGGTTTCGGTTTGACCATCCAAAAAAAGGACCAAAAACAGGCGGTTTAATTAACAGTTTTGTCCGCGGTTAAACCACCGGTTTATAAAAAAATTAATAAAAATTTAATGTTTCGACAAATCAGACGCTGACACGTGGCAAAATTTTTGAAAAAAAAAAGAAGAAAAAAAAAGTGACCAATGACACATTGCCACGTGGCACCAAAACCGCTCCAAACCATCCCAAACCGAAACTGTAAAACCGGCGATTTGAAACCGTGTAGCAAACCGAATTTTCGGTTTCGATCCGAAACCGAACCGTGGCCACCACTACCTTAAACACAGTTTCAATAATTGATTTTTCATCAATAAGAAAGTGATATGTACTAGTTTTCCTGTGTATGCAATCAAGTTGTCCATTACATGTCCTTTGAAATAGAAGCTTAGTTGAAGCCAACCATAAGTTTCAGGACCTACCAATAAGTTGGAGAAAAAATAATTCAGGGATTCCGGGATAAACAATGCAGCAAAAAAAATGTCTCTCAGTGTGAAAACGAAATGGCAACTACCATTAAAATGGTGAGTTTAGTGAACATGAACATCATCTGTGTATATGCTCGTTAGTCTTTTTTGGAGTGAGTGTGACTCTGTGAATTTTCTCAAACGTGGGCAACTCTCTGTCAATTTATATAAATATTATTGTGATCTCTTTTAGCTATCTATTCTCAAGAGTCCTGCGGAGGTCAAAAAAAAAAAAAAAAGAGATGAGAAATATTTCTGTGTGCGCTTCAATTCTGGTGTTGTTCGTTCTCATTTTCAATTCTTGTTTGGTTCATAGTAATGAGATAGCTGCAGATGATGATTTGGTGATTAAGACAAAAAGGAAAGCTTTGGAAGTCATCATAGGTGTCGGCGGCGGTGGCAAAACTGGCCATTCTCCTCCTGCTTCCTCCCCTGAACCTGATTGTGAATGCCCCCCTCCACTACCACCTCCTCCTGTTCCAAAACCCGAATGCTCCCCTCCACCTCCACCTCCATCTCCTCCTCCTCCTGTTCCAGAACCCGAATGCTCTCCTCCTCCTTCTCCTCCACCTCCATCTCCTCCTCCTCCTCCACCTCCACCTCCATCTCCTCCTCCTCCTCCACCTCCATCTCCTCCTCCTCCTTCACCTCCACCTCCATCTCCTCCTCCTCCTTCACCTCCACCTCCATCTCCTCCTCCTCCTTCACCTCCATGTCCTCCTCCCCCTTCACCTCCACCTCCATGTCCTCCGTCTCCTTCACCTCCACCTCCACCTCCCCCTCCTCCTCGAGTAGAGCTTGCATACAAAGTAATTCAGAGATTTAAGAGCAGAATCGAAAATGATCCACAAAAGATTACCGCTACGTGGAAGGGAAACGACGTCTGCAACAAATATAAGGGCTTTGTCTGTGATACTCATCCTGTCTTCAAGCAGCTAGCGGTTGCCGGAGTAGACTTCAATGGCTACAATTTAGGGGGATCAAAATTCAGCCTCAATGATTTCTTTGAACAGTTAGAAGACTTGGCTATCTTCCATGTCAATTCCAATTACTTCGCTGGTGCAATCCCGAAAACATCCAAGTTTCATTTCTTATACGAGATTGATGTGAGCAACAACAAGTTAAATGGCCAATTCCCAATGGAGGTACTGAATGTGAAGAATTTAAGCTTCTTGGACCTCAGGTTCAATTCGTTTCATGGGGCGATTCCATCAGGATTGTTCGATTACCTCAAACTCGATGCGCTCTTCATCAACAACAACCAGTTCACTCAAGAGCTTCCTCAGAATTTAGGCTCCTCAACAGCCTTGTATATCACTTTTGCTAACAACAAGTTCACAGGTCCAATCCCGAAAAGCATTGGTAAAGCTAAATATCTCCTGGAAATACTTTTCTTGAACAACAAGCTTTCAGGTTGCTTGCCATATGAAATAGGAAACCTGAGAAATGTCACCGTCTTCGACGCTAGCTCCAACCTGTTGACTGGTCCGATACCGCAGTCCTTCGGATGTTTGGCTAGTATGCAGTTTCTGAACTTGGCCGGAAACCAGTTCTACGGCACTGTCCCGGAAATTGTCTGCAAGCTGCCTAATCTAAAGAAGTTGTCTTTATCAGACAACTATTTTACGCAGGTTGGGTCTGAATGCAGGAAAATGATAAAGAACAAGAAGATTGATGTTAGAATGAACTGCATTTTGGATCTTCCGAATCAGAGATCAGCCGAAGAGTGTGGTAAATTCTTCTCCAAGAAAAGGAATTGTTCGAAACAGAAGACGATGACTTTGATTCCCTGTAAGAATATTGAGACGTTGTCTGATCAAAAATCAACGGTTCCAGCTCCAGCACCAAGAACTTACGATGCTCTCAATCCGCATAAGTTGTGATTAATTAGTTAGTCAGTCCCCTGCAATTGACACATCATCAAAATTATTTACATGGTCTATTATGTATTACATGTTTATTATCTTCTTCTGAGATTTGATGATTTATGCAGAAATGTATGTAAGTGAATTATAATCCAATAATGCAACCTTTTGTTTCTCCAGTGGGAAAATCATTGAACGAATCAGTATACATTGTCTTGGATTCTTGTTTATGGAAGATTGTGTTAAAACAATATTTGTCTAACATCAATTTAAGTTACAGATTGACCCAAATTGACTTACTTTGTCAAGAAAGAACAGGAGTAATCAATCACTTTATTGCTTTAATAAAAGCTGCTGCTTTTGTTTTCTTTATTTGTTTTTTAATAAAAGCTAATAAAAGCAGGACTCAACTTTAAGAAATTGGCACCAGCAACCGTATGTTGACAGAATTTTAAAAACTAATGAAAGGTAAATATCTCCATGTGTGGTGTGTCGGAGGCCAATTCAATTGCCCTAACAGATGTACAAAGTGTCTGTCTTTCATCGACCCTTCAAAGCAATATAATTATGATGAAGAGTTGTGGAAAAACTTGTATATATCCTTAATGGGTTTTTTGAGCCGAGGATGGCAACGGTATATATCCATTTTGAGCCCAGTTGTTGAAATGGATTAATTGGGTTGATAAATCCATTAAATGCTTTTTACAAGTACAGCTATATTGAGGGAAGAAGACATGTTGAATTGGTTTCTTCAACGTTTTTAGTCTACACTCTACGTATGCTATAATGACACCCATTATCTGCCCTAGGGAAATAGCTCGACTGCTAGATGGACTTGCTTAAGGTTTAGGCAAATGACACTAAAATTATCTAAAAAGTCACTTCATGTGCTTTTGATGATTAATATAATATGGTTTACTAGTTTTGAATGTGTTAAATGATGTATTGTTAGGTAGCTAAACATGACTAGTTTTGAAGGATTTCATGTAAATGTTTCTATAGGTAGTGGTAATAATGAAGTTGAAGATGTTGAGTCAAGTATTGCTTCAGGTGGCTCTAAACGGAAGAGGGAAACATCCTTTGTTTGGAATTAGATGACTAGGGTTGATGTTAATGGTATTAGGATGGCAAAATGTGATTTTTTGTGAGAAGTTGTTAAATGCTACTCAAGGGCCATCAAGTTTAAGGAGGCAAGTGTTAAAATGTCTTGGTGGTCATCAAGAAGCTACAAATTCGACTAATATCTCGTTTGATCAAAATGTTGGTAAGTCAAAAGTAGCGAAGATGATCATAATGCATGAGCTTCCTTTAAGATTTGTAGAATACATGGGGTTTTGGGAGATGATAGAATATTGCCAACCTAGGCTTGAATCTATGAGTAGGAATACATTGAAAAGTGAGATTTTTAAGTTGTACAATATAGAGAAGGGCAAGACACTAAAGTTGTTGGATAGAATTAAAAGTAAAATAGCAATTACTATATATATGTGGACATCTACTACAAAAAGGGGATATTGTGGATAATTGTTCACGACTGATTGTATGATTTAAAAAATCAAGACCAGATTTTCAGATGCATTGTTGTTAGGTGGAAGGTTATTCCTTATGCAATGATATGCCCACATCTTAAATTTGGTGGTGCAAGATGGGTCGAAAGTGATTATAGATGATATTGAGAAAATTAGGGATAGTATATGTTTTTAATAGCATCAAGCACGAGAATTGAAGTTTTCAAGAATGCAGCAAATGAATTGAAAATTAAATATACCAAGAAACTCGTGCTTAATTGTCCCCCTAGACGGAATTCTACATACTTTATGCTTTTGGTTGTCTTGATGTATAAGGATGTTTTTGTTCGTGCCAAACACTATGAGCTGCAATATAAATGTTTACCCGATAAATCAAATTGGCAGTTAACAACGATTATGGTGGAGTATTTGAAACCATTTTACAAGTTAACAGAGTTTTTATCGGGTATTATTTTTTTAATTAACTATTAAAAATATTTTATACCGTTTTTTTTTTTTCTCTAAATCAATAGTTGATTTAGTTTTTCAATTTTCTAGGTACCAAATACCCTATAACTAATTTGGTTCTTCACATGATTTGTAAAGTGAGGGAGACAATGAATGGATGATTTAATTCTCGTTACATTGAGATACAAGCAATAACAAAAGGTATAATTGCCAAGTGTGATAAGTAATGGAGTGATATTCTTGATGTGATAGCTATGGCAGCAGTTTTGGATCTAAGGTATAAGATGTTGCTTATTGATTTTTATTTTAGTAAAATTTATAGCTCTAGTGCATCTAGTTAACGAGAAATAGTGCATAAACTTTTAAAGGATTTGATTAAAGAATATGAATTAGGATCCATCTTAGTTGAACAATTAGATGATAAATCATTGGATCATTCTTTTGATATGTTTGGGGGTGATAAAGAATGTGAATTGTATAAAAGCCAAGCGGTTAGCAGTATCAACAAGTCAGAGTTAGAGAGGTATTTGGAAGAACGAGTTGAAAATAACTCTCCTGACTTTGACATTTTGTCATGGTAGAAAGGTAACAAAGGGAAATATCCAACTTTGGCTAAAACAGTAAGATTGCCAAAGACATTTTGGCCATTCCTGTGTATACGGTGGCTTTTGAGTCCGCTTTTATTGTGTAGGGTAGATTTTTGAGTCCACATCGTAGAAGACTACATCCGAACATGCTCGATGCCTTGATGTGTACACAAAGTTGGATATGAGCTCCTATTTGAGGTATGCAATTAGTTTCAAATTTAGTTATGCTTATTACTTATATATAATATTGGTTTCTACTAATTTTTTTTAACTTGATTGTTTTTTAGGTGGCATTCCAGAGAAGAAATATATGCTACAATAAATGAGGAAGAGTCATTAGCATCCATATGATTTTTTAAATTATTTTTTAATTGGACATGGGTTGTAAAAAATTAATATTTGGAGATGTGTTTTCTGTATTAAAGTAATATTTGAGTTTATTGTTTTAATTGGATATAAATTAGAATTTTAAGGGGGTTGTAAAATTTCTCATAATTTTTAATTAATTTGGATATTTATGTTTAATTGAGAAAAATCCAGGGCCAAAAAAATTATGGATAATTACCCCGGTGGTCATTGAATTAATGATATACTATCAAAATAACCATTAGATTGGAAAGTTGTTTTAAAATGACCATTTTTTGCGAACTTTGTGACACTAATGGTCATTCCATCCAATTCCATCAAATTACATCCAATGAGTGACATTTTGGTAAATAAGGGGATGTCATTAATTTATTTTAGATGTTTTTTGGAAATCAATTTTTTCAATGAATGACATTTTGGTAAATAAGTGGATGATATTAATTTATTTTAAATGTTTTTTGGAAATCAAATTTTCTTTTTTTGAAAAGAATAAATATATTTACACACACTAAATATAATTATTCTTTTCAAAAAACAAAAGAAACGGTTTATATTAATATACGTGTCTCTTCTTTGTTTTTTAGATTTTTTAGATTTTGTAGTCTTAATCTTATTAAAAAAGAAATATATATATATATATGGGAAAATTTTCAAGTCAGTGCATCCTGATATAACTTCATCAATGTCTTAGATGTGGATCATTAAATCTACATGCTTTGACTCAAAGTATATACAATTATCAACACTTCTCCATAATCTATGGCTCACATACAACGCAATGATGAAGTTATATCAAGAAGCACTTAGGAGAAAAGAACGGTATATATATAATATATATATATATATGTGTGTGTGTGTGTGTGTGTGTGTGTGTGTGTGTGTTTGAGATATGATATACATATATACAAACTAAATATAATTATTCGTTTAAAAAAACAAAAGAAAAAATTGATTTCCAAAAAAAAAAAATCTAAAATAAATTAATGTCATCCCCTTATTTATCAAAATGTCACTCATTAGATGAAATTGGATGGAATGACCATTAGTGTCATAAAATTCATAAAAAATGGTCATTTTGGAACAACTTTCCAATCCAATGGTCATTTTGATAGTGTGTCATCAATTCAATGACCACTAGGGTAATTATCCCAAAAAATTATCTCCCAAAAAATTTAGATTGTAAAAATTATGGTCCAAAAAAATCGGGTCAAGATAAACATAAACCGGGTCATTGGCGAGTCGGGTAAAACCGGAACATAAGTGGGTTGGGTCTAGACCCGAACCAGCTATCTATTTGGTGGTTCAAGATCAAATCTAGACCCTTTCATTTTTTATGGATCTGGATCTGGATCTGTATTAGATTTGGATCCATATTTTGCCATCCCTAAAAAAGTGTACCATTAGGATTGTCACCAGGCATGAGATGGTCCATCCCCATTCCTTGTACCCCAAATGTTTCAAGAATTTCAAATAAAATTTGAGGTTTATGCTAAGATACAAGTATACAACGTGGGGTTGAACATGATGTCTAAAACTTTTGCGGAAGAAACATTGTTTTTGATAAAGCCTTTTCAAAAAAAAGATAAGAATGCAAAACGGTTTTCAACATATACCAAAACAGATGATTTAAAAGATGTAAATAAAATTACTTTGGTTTAATAATAAAATTACTTACATTTAAAATTAAAAAAAAAAATGATGATCTCGCCTTTCCACTACTTATTGGTTGACGCACTACTTTTCTATACTGCGTTTAGAATTTTGAGCAATATTACTTTTGGCCTTTCCACTACTTATTGGTTGACGCACTATTTTTCTATACTGCGTTTTGAATTTTGAGCAGTATTACTTTTGGAAATGTGAACGCATAACATAACACGCCTCAACTTTGGACTCCGACAATTCATCAGGTATGGTTTTTGGGTGGTACTACTGTGATGCTTTGGTGAGGTTACATCCTTGTTACTTCTGTGGACATGAATTATATTTACAATAAATTTACTGTCACAATATCGGAGCCACATAGTTGGGTGGGGGGGCCATGCCCATGAATTATATTTTAAAAAGTTATTAATATTTTGCATTATTATTTTATTATAAATATTTCTCTGTAATAATTTTATCAAATTTTCAAATTGATTCCTTCAAAACTTCCAAATTTGATAAAGCTAGTTTCTCACTTGTTCATAAAATATGTATGCTCCCACCACTAATGTAGAAAAGGAGATGCACTTCCACTTATATAAAGGGGTTTATATGATAACAAAAGAGAGTCTGCGAAAGCTAGTAGTTCTATGTTGGATAGGTAGTTGTGTGTGTGTATATATATATAATTTTAAACGAGGACGTTCTGATATAACTTTACGAGAATATTGAATATGAGTCACTGGTTTTACATGTGAATATGCACTTGTCAAAATTAGTGGCTGTCATTCAATATCCTCATGAAGTTAATGAAGTTATATCAGAACGTCCGCATGAGAACGAGACTGATATATATATATATATATATATCATACACCAATAATAAAGATTGCGCATAGTATATATAGCAGCTCTATATCTCACACTCAAGCATATCTATATATACAAAAGAGGTCTAGTAATTAGCAAAAGGGCACAGACTAGTGCAAGAATTGCAACTCCATATAACACCAGCAAGCATATATACATTTCTCAAAATATGTATATATATATATATATATGTATGTATGTATGTATAAGATGCTCAAAATGATTCTTATGCATAGTGTCATCGAGTGGCCACCTTTCAGGTAAGGAGAAAAAAGAAAAGTGCTAGCATTAACGTTAAATGAGTGGATATTTATTTTAAAATAAATATATAAACTTTCTGAAATTCTTTTGAAAGAAATCTTGAATTATGATAAAATTATACTACACTAATAATAGCAAATTATAAAACTGTAAAATATTATTATGTAAAAAACAAATATACATGTCAAAAATATTTATTAAATTTGATTTATAAGTAAATCACTCTCTTGGAGATCCCTTTTACTTACATATACAAATATCGAGATGTAAGTAATCGAGATGTAAGTAAATCACTCACCTAGAAATACTCTTTACTTACATACGATCGTACTGATAATGTATTGTAAATAAATGAATAATAAATAAATGAGAGAGAGATATAGTGAGATATAGTGAGAGAGAGAGAGAGAGAGAGAGAGAGAGAGAGAGAGAGAGAGAGAATTTGAAGAGTTTGTATTGATTCTTTAGAGATCTCTAATGCTTCATCAAAATACAATTGGATTCATACACACATATATATAGGGAACCATGATCCTCTCCTCACCTCACATTATCCTCACCTTTTTTAAAGCATGTGAGATCCTCACATATATGGACCAGGATACTCTCCTCACCTCACCTCATCCTCATATTTTCCTCACATTTTTAAAGCATATGATTGGCTGTTAATAAATTGTCATTCATATCTTAACTATTCATTCATTGCAATGTTTATGTATCATAAGATTAAGTGATGTGAGGATAAGGTGATGTGAGGAGAGGATCTTTGTCCCATTTATATATATATATATATATATATATATATATAGGCGGGACCAGTTCTGAGATTTTAGGGGCCCGAGACGAACTATAAAAATGAGGTCCCCGATTTTCTAACGAATTCAACTTTTCTATAAGCGAATTACTTCAAATTGTTTGAATTCTTAAGATTTCATGTCTGGATTTTTACATAAAGAGAGCTTCCAAGAATCCTAGAATTGATTTTAAGTTGTTTTTTCGAATGTCTATATGCAATTTGATCCGTTATTGATGCGATAAGTATAATAATTGTGTTTCTTTGGTGGGCCTTTATATATATATATATATAAAGGAAAAAAAAAAACATATATAAAAGATGAGCCTTTAAGTGATAATATAATATATGAGCTGTTTTTTTTTTATTAAAAAAATTGTACGCTGACCTCTATAATTATTTTTAAATTGAACACATAAAATTTATTTTAAAATTGAAATTTAAAGCTCTTCGAAAAGGGCAACAAGAACCCTAAGTGGTTGTCTTGTGGGCCTACCCCTAGGGCCGGCCTTATATACAAGCAATAAGAAAGTGGGGGGTTATGGTAATGTCCCATCTAAAATCGTCCACTTGCAATTCAAGCGGTGATGACTAATCTAAGAGGCTAAGGCTAAGGTTGGTTTATTTAGTGGGTAAGTATTTGACAAGTGGGGAAAGCCATCTTATTTCAACATCTTTATATTTATGGTAGTTTAGAATGACTCAAAGAGAAAACTTTGACACATTGTAATATGGCATGTTGCAGTAGACTTTAACAACAATTTGATGTAATGTAAGTTATTGAATATTCAATTTCATGTTAATGCAATATCAAAATTTATTTGGCTCAATTTAATTTAATTTTTATTCAATTTAAATAGTTTTTCTCAAGGTATAGTGTCTACATTTGCGGAATTTTTTTTGCCTTGAAACATTTTTATGCAGCATGCCCCAAAACTTATTTTATACGGCAATTGTTCCAAAACATGTCTTATAAGGCATTTTTTGGCCTTCAAGACGACATTTTTTTTATTGCTCAAAACATGTCTTATACAACATTTTTTTTTTCCACATTTGTGAAATGTTATAATAGATTAACCTTTTTTTACAACTTCTTTCGTAATGACATTTTACTAAATACGGTAAAAAGATTTTTACCGTTTTTTGAAAAGCCTATAAATATCACTTTTTCTTATCGTGAATTATCTCAAATGACCAACCAATCTTCCACAAATCAAGTAAACTAGTCAACATAAATAAATCATGGGAAATTATCATTTTTTCCCCTGGGTTTGCTATATTAGATAAATTGGTCCCTCCAGTTTTAATAATAGTTAGAGTCAACCCTCTGAAACCCAAAATATTAGTCATTTTACCCATTCTATCAAGTTTTTCATCCAAAATCTCTTTAACTATTAATTAAAAAATTAAAACACCTCCATCAAGAGTTGAACATTTGACCTTGTGGTTAAAAGACTCCAACTCATTGTTGAAGGTTTGTTGATTTAAATGTATAATAGTAATATAATTTGTTTAAAATAATTTAAATCTGTTTATATAATTTTTAAAAAAACTCATATATATATATATATATATATATTAAAATAAACTCATATTTAATAATAATATATCAAAACAGATTTATGAAAGAGAAAAAGAAAATAAGAAAACAAAAGGAAACCCATAAAACCCATCAAAGCCCGTAATTTTTTTTTCTTTATTTTGTTTTTGAATATTTTTCCTTTTCAAAAAATATATTATTTCAATTTGATAAATTATAATAAACTCATATTTAATACTAATATATCAAAACAGATTTATGAAAAAGAAAAAGAAAATAAGAAAACAAAAGGAAACCCATCAAACCCATCAAAGCCCGTAATTTTTTTTCTTTCTTTTGTTTTTGAATTTTTTTTTCCTTTCCAAAAAATATATTATTTCAATTTGATAAAAATAAATAAAATAAAATAAAATAAAAAACCCAGAAAATCAAAACCCATAAATTGAAAAGAGAAAAAATTCAAAACAAAATAATAATAAAGAAAATTTTCCATTTTTTGATTTTTTTTCCTTTTGTTTTCTTATTTTCTTTTTTCTTTTTCATAAATCCGTTTTTATATATTATTATTAAATATGAGTTTATTTTAAATTATATATATGAGTTTATTTTAAATTATATAAACATATTTAAATTATTTTAAGCAAATTATATAACTATATATATATATATATACGGTCTCGTTCACATCAGTGCGCACTGATATAACTACATCAGTATCAATATATGTAGACCACTGATTATGGAGAAATTTTGGCAAGTGCATACACTTTGAGTCAAAATATGTAAATCTAATGATCCATATCCAACACACTAAGAAAGTTATATCAGTGTGCACTAACTTGAACATACATATATATGTATATATATATACATTTAAATCAATAAAACTCTGACAATTAGCTAAAGTAGCTTAATTGATTAGAGCGTGTGGTTTTTAGCCTAAGGTCAAAGGTTCATTTTTGGTGGTAATGTTTAATTTTTTATTTAACGGTCAAAGGAATTTTAATGGAAAACTTGATAGAAGGGGTAAAATGACCAATATTTTGAGTTTTAGGGGTTTGACTGACCATTATTGAAACGAAGGGGACCAGTTTATCTAATATGGTAAACCTCATGGGGGATATGATAATTTCCCATAAATCATTGACTATGAAAAACTTGTAACAATAAGATGCTAAACAAAGCTTGAAAAAAGAGGATTGTCTAATTTAAGAAAATAGAACTATATACTTGTGTTCAAACTCTAATTTGGGCCAAGCATCTGAATTTTTCTTTGTTGTCTCTTCCTAAAAATTGCACAAAACCCTTTTTAGAGTCTTTGAAATTAAACGAAAAATCCGGATTTCCCTACAAAAATAACCAAATCTCAAACTTCCTCTTCCATTATTTGATCTCTTTCTCTGATTCTTTTTTTTTTTCCTACTTCCTCCTCTAACTTCTCTTTCTTTCTTTTTTCTTCTGGTTACTTCTCTTTTATCTATCTGGCTTCTATTCTTTATTATTATTTTTTTTTTTCCTTTATGTTTTTTCTCCAACATCCCTCCCACTCTTGTGGCTTCTCTATGGAGAGGCAAGCACCGTTTGTTTTATGAACAAGCAGCTGTCTGCCAATCCGTTAACCCATAACTTCAATGATGTAGATGACAAGAAATTCAACTTTAATCAAGAAGTTTGTATTTTTTAATACACTTTTTTTTGTTCACTTTTAATGCATCAAAACTTACCGCAACAACCGACAATCGTAACACACATATATACACATTTTTGTCATTTTGGAAATGAGACTTTAACAACCACACTAATCAAAATCAAAATCTTTTAAATCTCTCTCTCTCTCTCTCTCTCTCTCTCTCTCATAAATGGAAATCTTCCACATGAAACCCTTGAATTTCTCCCTAACCATCGTCATCATCATCTTCTTCGTGTCGTTCCCATGTTTCCTCTGCTCATTACAATTCAATGCTACTGTAACTACGTCTGCATCATTACCATTAATACCTACCTTGCCATTAATACCAAGCATCTTAAACTTCTTAGATCAGAGACTAGCCGAAATCTACCCAATAATTCAAACATTCAAAAGCTCAATCACAGCAGATCCATTAAACATCACAGGTACTTGGGTTGGATCAGATGTTTGCAACTACCAAGGCTTTTTCTGCAGCAACCCACCTGACAATGAATCTGCCACCACCATCTCCTCCATCGATTTCAACGGTTTCCAACTCACCGCCCCGTCTCTTGATGGCTTCCTCGATCAACTCCCTGATGTCGCTCTCTTCCATGCCAACTCCAACAAATTCTCCGGCACCATAACTGACCATCTCGCAAAACTACCATATCTATACGAGCTAGACATTAGTAACAATGACATTTCAGGGTCTTTTCCTATATCCATTCTCGAAATGGAAGATTTATCATTTTTAGATCTCCGATTCAATTCCTTTTCCGGGTTAATCCCTTCGGAAATTTTCATGAAAAACCTACAGGTCAGCAGCGAAGCTATGAAAAGGTCTTGAGGGGCCATGGACCCTCCGGTCTCTTAGAAAATTGGGTCATCATATTTTATATAAATTTTTTATATTTGTTTCTTATAACCCTGATTAAATTTGAATTCTGGTTTCATCTATGCTACAGGTGATTTTCCTCAACAACAACAATTTCATGCAACCGATTCCGGAAAACATCGGTTCAACACCGGCACTTTATATCACCTTGGCCAACAACAAATTAACCGGTCCGATCCCGAGAAGCATCGGCAATGCTTCTTCAACGTTGAAGGAAATTTTGCTATTCAACAATCTGCTCGTCGGCTGCATCCCATATGAAGTAGGGTTTCTGAGAAGCGCTAGAGTTTTCGACGCCAGCAACAACCAATTGACCGGACCATTGCCGTGCTCGTTGGGTTGCTTGAAGAATATGGAACAGCTCAACCTCGCCAATAATCAGCTGTATGGAGAGGTGCCGGAAGTGTTGTGTGCGCTTAAGAACTTGGAGAATTTATCGTTGTCGAACAATTATTTCAGCAAAGTCGGTCCGACATGCGAGAATTTGATCCAGGAAGGTGTGCTTGATTTGAGAGGAAATTGTATTTCTGGTTTTGCTGATCAGAGAACAGAGGAGGAGTGTTCAGCGTTCTTTTCGCAACCGATAACTTGCCCTTATTCGTCGTCGTTGAAGCTGATTCCTTGCAGTACTTCTGGTTCGGCTCGGTCGCCTTCGACCAATTCTCTGAAGGTGTCCAGCGTGAGGAAGACAGCTGGTTGGGTTACTTACCAGGCTACTGATCTGAGACACAGATTATGAGGAAAAAATTGTTGGAATATTCACACTTCTTATTACCAAAAAAAAAAAAAAAAAAGGATTAACCATGAAAACAATTAGTGTGTTGATATTGTTTTGCAGATCATAGTTGACTCTTCCCTGATCTTCGTCACAAGTAGAACATTTGCATGTAAATTGTAACCGATGAATATGAATGTTCTAAGCATGACATTTTTTGTTTGTTTTTGTGTAACTAATTCATACATTTACAATACTATAAATTATGGAGCAAGGTATTCGATTACACAATGTTGTGGAACATTTTGTTTGTTTGTTCTTGTTCGACTATTTCATACATTTAGAATACTATAAATTATCGGGCAAGGGATTCGATTACACAGCATTGTGAATGTTTTTACAACATTACGGAACATACTACATGACTTGTAATCAATTCCGCATGAAAAAAAAAAAAAATACAAGTTCCTGTATAATTAACTTTACATTTCTGGTCTTTGCATTAATGCTTCAGTTTCGTTATTGAATAGTTAAATTAATCCATTAAGTTGTAATTCAATTCTTCAAAGAAGACATCATATAAATGGAGAAAATAAAGAATAATTAATGAATTCGTTAATGTAAAAATACATGCATGTATATATGATAGGAGAAATTTTTAACAAATGATTAAATAGTATACAAACAAATATTAGTTTAATTTTGTTTTGTCTTCTTCGATCTAGAACTCTATGTCAAGAGTTTAAAGTACTTATGGTAGCTTTACCATTTCAAAGAAGAAGAACTTGAAAGCTAAGAAAAAAATAAAATAAAAAATATAACATGTACAATGCATTGACCAAAAAAGAAGAAAATATATAACAAAACAAAGATACTGAGAAAGAGAAGGTGACAGGTGTGATATTGTTGATGATAAGCTTAGCTAAGCCTTCTCTATCATTGAAAAAAAAAAATATCACACTTTCCTGATAAGTTAGGCTTAGTTAGTTATAGTCTTTTTTGTGACTTCTGCCTACTTTATATGTTTATAGTCAAATTTCAAGTGGATTTTATTGGACATCAATGGAATTCGGTCTCATAATGCAGTACTGTATATGTATATATAAATACTGTACACTAGTTAGAATTTTGTATCTATTTGTAACATGCATGACAAGATGTTTAATTACAATTAAATCATTCACCCTCATACATATTTTAATTTTCTTAATTTGAGATCTTATATTTAATTTTTAAGGTTGTTTCTTTTACCACGTACCCCATTATGGTTATGGTTAAAAAAACAGTCATTCAATCTATCAATGTTTTGGATTCGAGTCGTTGTATATATATTTGGACATAGTTTATTATCTTTGTGGGGCTGCTTTAAAAATTCAACACTAGAAAGGATAACAAAAGAGACTTTTAAGATGGTTGAAACTTGAAAATGCCCAACAAGTCAAGAACTAAGGTGTGCGGTGTGCCTGCGGGTTAGTTACCACTCACCAATGCATTCTACTAGAAGCAAAACACGAAATAAACATGTAAAACGATCACGAGGGTGCTTGTCAGGACGGTCTTTTATTAAAATAAAAATCAAAAAATGTAATATTTACGTTGTTTTTTTTTTAGAAAACTACTTTTAAAAAATATTATCAAATACATTACGTATATTTTAAAAAACATCATTTTTATTTTTAAAAAATAGTTTTTATTAAAAACACCATTTTAAAAACAATACCAAACGTGTATAATATACAACTTTAAATAGTTAAAGTAACAAAAAAAAAAATTTTTGAAGGTTAGTTAGAGTAATTAATTAGTTAAAGTTATCATCTTAATTTAATGGATTTAGCTACTATATAGTTCAAGTATAATTATGTGAGAGTTAACAAAATATGTGGTTTAATAGTAAGAACTTTTATTCAATCTAACAATGTATCAGGTTCGGGTATATAAAAATAAAAACAATTTTTTTTTTTTAATATTAATTTTTACAATATTGACTATTCTGAATAATTGAAACTCAATCCAATTATCGTCAATTACTTTGGAACTATTCTCATTGTTTCTCAATTCATGGAATATGAAATATAGTGATTGTTTACCGGTGATGATTCAAATTTATTATCTTAATTTAGATTGTCATTAAATTTGTATCAAGTGCATGTGGCTCTATTGCCATCCAAAATAGTTTTTGACACACCCATTTACTCATCGTACCCACTATAAGAAATTTAAAATTTAATAATTTACACATTACAATCTCTAAAATGTCAATATTAGCCTTAAATATTAATAACTGTTTTAATTAAATTATTTCTCCTCAAATCGACACAAAATCAAATCCAGGTAAAGAACCCTAAAATCAAACAAATTTAATCCCAAAATCAAATTTAATCAAAACGTTGATCTTCCTATCATCTCTCAAAAGCTAATTGGGGTAGAAAGCTATGTTCCACGTTGGGTAATTCAACTAAAATTGCTAAAAATATAGAATCCAAATTATATAGTGAAAATCACAGAAACCAAAAGTTGTTTGTATAAATTTTTCATGCAAAGAGCCAGAGTCAAGAGTTAGTGTTACAGATTCTTTAGAACACGATATTAATCGGGCATTCAGTTATCTTATTCAGGTGAGCTAGCCTTTGATTAAAGCAACTTTATATTTTTTATAAGTTACAGAATCGCATTTAGTTTTCCAGAGATTATAGGAAGATCAATGTTTTGATTAAATTTGTTTGATTTAGGTTTCTTCATCAATATTTGATTTGGTGTGGGTTTAAAGAGAATTAGAGAAGCAATTTAATTAAAATGGTTATTAATATTTAAGGTTAATTTTGATATTTTAAAGATTGTAAAGAGTAAATTAAATTTCTAAGTTTTTATAGTGGGTGTGGAAAGTAAATGGATGTGCGGGGAACTATTTTGGATGGCAAGAGAGCCACCGTTTTGTTAATTCAACCTATCTTTTGGGATAAAAAGGATTCTAACTGAAATTTTTTTATTAAAAAATGGAATTGGGCTTTTCTTATGGGCTTATTTACTAGAGTACTGCTATCTCAATATGTCCTTCTCATTTTCTCAAGAGCAATACCATACCATTTAATCATTCTTCATATAAACAAAATGGTGGTTCTTCATCATCAAAGAACTATATGACTACCCACTAGTTGGATATATTATGTATATCCTTTTTATCTTTTTATTTATTTTTTAATTTTTTAATTTTTTTTTTTTTTTTTTTAACAATATATATTAATACGGGACAAGGTATTTATTTATTTTTTTTTGAAAACTTTCTCCATTATTAGGATTTGAGCCGGTAACCTGGGAGTCATTTGTCCAAACTCCAAACTCGTCCATTTATCAGCTGAGCTACGTCCCTGTTGGCGTATATCCTTTTTATCAAGTCCACTTTAATTGATGTTTTTAAAATATATATATATATATATAGAGAGAGAGAGAGAGAGAGTTCTTTTCTCCTCAGTACGTCCTGATATAACTCCATCAGTGCGTTCCATGTGGGTCATAGATTATGGAGAAGTTTTAACAAGTGCATACACTTTGAGTCAAAGCATGTAAATCTAATGGTCCACATCCAATATACTGATAGAGTTATATCAGGACGCACTGATTTGAAAATTTTCATATATATATATATATATATACATACATTCATCCAATCAAATTAAAGAGAAAATCTTGTACACACCATATTTATGTTTTGATTGAGAAAATCTTGTACACACCATATTTATGTTTTGATTGGTGCACTCGATTATTAAAACTCATCTGTTACTAGTATACAATCATAAATCGAAACTTATTAACCACATTACCTCTTAACAAAGATGGATGTATAAAGAAATAGAAATATTTAAAACACAGTTAGTTCTGATTGTTATCAACTTCTCCCCATCATCCTTCGTCATAGGTGTAAAAACTTTAAATTATTTTTAAAAATTGATGCTATACATTCATATGTTTTAAATTTTTAGTAGCTCGATACAACACTCAGCATATGCAATGGATGCACAGAAAATTTTATCCAAATATTTAAGATGTCTTTAGACTTTAATTCATATAAAATAAAATTAAAATATTTAATTAAACAGCTCACACGAGATCCAAAGGTAAATGTAATATATATATATATAGACTATATATATAGTTTTTTTTTTTTTTTTTTAAAAAAAATTTTAAATATTATAATAATTCGAGATTTTATTGAGATGATGAAGAGACTCGAACCCACAACTTTATGGTGTTGAACTATTAAAAATATTTTTATATTTTTTTTTATTTATATAAACAAAATGGGCCATACGTGTTGAAATAGTAGCTTGTTTTCCCTCTCGGTTCTCAACTCTCATGTCCATGTGAATTTTGTCAATTTCCTTTATCTACTGTATATTTTCAATTGGAACAAATAAGCAAAATCCTGACTCCGTGCCATTAAATTTAAAACTTGGGCATAGATGACGTTTTACCGATATGTTAATAAATTAGAAGACTTGAATTGTGTATGAATATATATATTTTTTGAATAATTATAATAATTTGAGGTTTGAAAGTAGGGAACGTGATTTGAATTCACAATTTCATTGTGTAT